>OZ012654.1:11861779-12455957 GCA_963942575.1 Priocnemis perturbator | reverse complement strand
GCGTGAAGCGCCGGCCACGTGGTGGAAAAAGAATAACGATACGCTCTTATCTCTATAACGCAAATAATTTGATTAAATTTTATCACAATGAGTCCTTTGCTCAACAAAAACACTAAGTTTAACGGGGAGTACTGTGTCCTTCGTGATACTGTAAGAATATGCACGATTAAGTTCAAAGATAGTAAATTATAATAACCCCCGGGCAGGAGTCTACGCATCTCGGGATTTTACAGCCAACTGCCACGAATTTTGCGTCGCGAGCCGGTAGCTGCGCGCGAGAAGGACGTCTTCGCATCCCTTCCCTTCACGGTTGGGTCAGCGGCTCGCAGTTTTGTTATTGTCGAATTATTGCTACGCAGCGGTTGTCATCCCGGCATTCGATGTTCGTGCGCAACTTGCTACTCGGGCGGTTAGTAATAAATCAAAAGAAAAGGAACTTTATGTGGACTACGAAAAGAATAATGAACGTTTCCTTTAGCCGGATTTAAGGGAGATTGCCGTTCAACAATCACGAGGAGCAATCAGTGCTAAGAGTATATGTGTAACTGAACTAAAAATGCGCATTTGTCGTCGGCAACTATTTACAAAGAAAATAAACTTAAAATGTGAACAAAACTATAATATCCCTGTTCGCAGGTCTCTTATAGACTAACGAGTCTTTCACGCTCACTTAACCTAATGCGTCCTTGTCACACTCACACACGCACACGTGCGCACCCGGGCACTGGTGATCCCAAGGTTCGTCGGTCTGCTACGGCCCGGAGACGGAAAACTATTAACATTACTACCAAAACGGTCCACTCATATGGGCTAGATTCCTCAATGCTTGCGCAAGCCTCATACAAGGGCATAGAAATTTGAAAATATAACGCCGGGCCGTAACAATATACATGTAATATGTATTAGAACACTAATATGCAACTTGATGGGACAATTATTAAGTTCAAGTACAAAAGAATAAAAAATGGTTATCTTAAAAAATGTCGGCCTTTTATATTCCTCCACCCGCATCATCCACAACATCTTTGTTTTAAATAAAGGCCATGGTGTTGGACCGTGAAATGTTTGTAAGTACTCTTTTTTGTTGTTTGAGTATTTACATATGACATTAGTTTGATTTTGATATTATCACGCATCTCCATTTTCATTTACATCATTTGTCATATGCAAATATTCGCATCTTAATTAATGTAGCCTGTAAAAAAAAGAGGACATTAGAAGATCTGCAGACAGATAGAGGGAAATACAGCGTTAAAACATGTGTCAAATAAACATCTATCTTACATGTTTTCGGCATACTGTGTAACAGTCACTGGGAATTCTCTTTTCTCTTCAGGTTTTTCCTCAAAGGCAGTGGTATATTTGCACAATTTATTGTTGCCTATAAAAGAAGGAGCATATCAATAGAGATGCAGAGAGAGAGAGAGAGAGAGAAGGGGGGGAGGAGAGAGATAGAGATAGTATGTTACAACATGTCTCAAACAAATATTTATCTTACATGTTCTCGGAATGCATCATTGCAGCCACTGCGAATTCCCTTCTTTCTTCTTCTTCTTCATCTTCTTCTCCGTGGACCTTCGGCAGCGGCATCCTAAAACACTTTGCACAAATATTGTCTGGATTAATAATAAATTCAGAACTCAAATTGCGGCATTTATAAAAATGTAATTCGGAAGATTGAACACCAATGTCGTAGAAATCAATCACCTCCAGAAACTGTTTAACCGAAAATTCATATGTACCATTTCTTCCGGTAATGGAGGAAATAATACATATGGCACCATCGCGTAACAAACAACAATTGTCGCGCAAATTGTTGCTGAATAAACTATTATTAATTTTTATTTTCCGATACTGGAGACGACCGTCAGTGCCGCGGCCAATAGGCGTGGGTGCTTCCGTAGAGGCCTAATTTGTTGTAATTTTAACTTTTCGCGATGCCTGAATTTCTGCCATTCGATTATAATACTGTTGCAGAGGTAGCTCTGGCTTCCTCCAAAATTTCGAAAAAATTCGCATGTTGCTTTCATAAGGAAACGCTGAAAATGAATCCAAAGGACCAAGACGTGTGACGTCATTGGTCAAGTGAAGCAGTCCGTGCACGTTGTAACTTTAGAAATTTAAGCCGTACATTACTTCACAAAAAACGACAAACTCATCCAATGCGACGTTTGCTACGTTCAAGTATCGTGTTGGCAGAGATTGAGACACTAAAATGCGAATTGCCGCATGTAAAAATAAAAAATGAGTGTAAATGTCTTTGTCTAAAATACCATATGTCACAACTGGCTCCCTGTATAAGAAAAATTGGCGAAATTCTGTGGCTTTATAGATTAAAAATCTATTTAGTGACCGGGAACGCCTTTGAAAATCCGAAGGCGTATACTGTCCGAGACTAACCAGTCTCTCAGATAATTGAGAAATTTCAGCTTGGGAAAGCTTGGAACGGCGCGAGTACTTGCCACTCACCCATGTCGCCAGCAATTTTGTCACAACCCCCAAACAAACAAGGTGCATACATTCAAATGGAACTTGCGAAACCATCCCAAAAGAAAGTGCTGATAAGGGGCTTGCACATTCTTTGTGATGGTCCTCGTCCATACACAGAGAATATTCTATATCAGTTTGAACTGGATGGTTTGTTCCAGTGAAGATATGTCTCCGGTCATTGTGAATACCGGAGACTTTACATTTGCAGTAGGGACAATTAGACATATGGCTTCGGTGGTTTAAAATAAAACCTCTTGCGGGAGCATCAGCTATTAAACATCTTATTTTTATTGGCACCCGGACACCATGAAAATCTACGCCACCGTTACAAATAATTTCATTTAAATCGGATACAAACATTTGAAGGAAATTGTTTGGATCCGATGGCTTCTGTGGGCCCTTATAGATACCCACAACTATTGGGTACGTGTTTAAAATGTTGCTGATTCTAATTTGAATTGGCCACTGGTTTATCCAACGCACATCCATCTATGTGAAAATCTAGTTCTAATGCTTTAATATTGGTTAAAAAGGACGGAAGGGTATCCAGATACTTAACAGTTTCAGTTTGAACATTGAAATGAATGTACTCTCCAGGTTCGACAACATGTGTTGGAATAGGAGTTCGCGGAGTACTCAAAATAGTTCTGATGTCCTTCGGAATGTTCGTGAAGCACTCATGACTTCTGAGAAGGGCAAGTAAGTTATTGCCTTGTACATGAGTGAGATTGTTATCTACACAGTACAAGGCTAAATCATTTTGAAAAGAACTTCCAGGACGAGAAAAACAAGAAGAAGAATAAGATGAAGAATTACTACTATTCGAAACTATTGACATTGTGTCATGGGAAATGTTTGGGTCATGGTTACTATTGGATGTTGAAGGCACATGTTGTACATGCACAGTATCGTTTAGCTCCCGAACAGATGATTCAGGAGAAGACAAAGGTAAACTTGCTAAATTGTCTAAAATTTATTTTCTAATGTTACGTTTCTGTCGGACCGATAATGCCGACATTGGTTTTCTCGATACTGACGATTTAAGAGAACTCATTGCTTAACCTGTAACTTTGTTTTTTGCTGCTCCTCACGCCAGTGTGGAGAGAGAAGGACGGAACAATGCTGCGTCTTCCTTCCACCAACGTCGTGTGACGTCATGTATCGTGACGACACATAAGAAGGACAGAACTATGCTCCGTCCTCTTTTCACCACGATCGCACGCACGTGCTTCGTTCGGTATACGACCAGTGATCTCAGAAGTGGCATCCTGCCGCATTGCGGCACGCGTGGTGGGGAAAGGGGAGAAGTTGCATGCGTGCCGTATCCGTGAGCGCTGCGCGCGCACCGTACGTAGATAAGGAAGGAGCTATGCTTCTCGTCTTCTTTCTACCAATGTAGCGTAAAATGACGTCGACGCTGCGCGCGCACCCAATAGAAAGTGGCATAGAATTATGCTCCGTTTTCTTTCCACCACGATCGCACGTACATGCCTCGTTCGGCATGCGACAGCGGTACAGAATTTACCTTTCGGCTGAGCGTTGAGCCGGCTGAATTTGTCAAAAATGCACTTGTACCAAATTTATCTCGCAAGGCGTCATTCAATAGGGGATGAAAAGAAAACGCTCTATGCCAAGTTTCAACCCTCTATCTTCATCAGAAGGGTAGTTATAGGGGAAATAAAAAAAATCGGTTTTTGACACATTTTCCGTATGTAACGGTGCGGAAAAATTCTGAAAAAAATGGACAATATTCAGAACATGTGAATTTATGGTTGGGAAATTTTGCAGATTTTTTTCTGGCAAATTATTAAGAACAAAGGCGAGGCAAATCCTAAGCATAAAAAATCAAAAACCCCCCAAAAACACGACAAATTCCAATTACGTGTTGAAGTTTCCGACCGACAGGATTTTTATAAATTCTGTAGTGAAGTATTGGCATAAGTATTACCACCAATTTTTATTAGATTTGTTGGTAGTGTGCGTCGTAGTTCAAATAAATAAAAACCGATACTTACGACATATTTCGTGTAATAACTTATTGAATACTTAAAATAATTGCGTTTTCTTGATATTGTCAGGGAGTTATACGATGCTCTATGTTTTTGCATGCGACAGAGCAATGTACAAATAAAGGGAATTAAGTTATTTCGAGTTTATTGAAAGTATCTGTGCACCGTACTTTGAAAAATATTGAACAATAAGCCATCAGCACGAGTAGCTCGTTGGTTAACCCTCGGACACCCGACTAAAAATGAGACACACAGTCCCACGATGGGCCATTTCGGCCCTGCCTGCAGAACGGCAACCCGATATGCTGCCGGTAATGCCACTCGTGACAAAACTACTTTTTACTGGACGTTACCATTGAAGCGAAAAGTGATGACTGAAAGGGCATGAAAATAAAGGTATAAAGCAATGGTTCCATTTATGTTATTTATTGCATGAAAATCTTATTTTCTGGCTAAATACATATTTATATTCTTCGTGGTGTTTTCAATTTATTTATAAATTGTTTACAAAATGTTTCGAACAAATTTAAAATTTTCGTCTATGAACATTTCGGCGACGTTGCAATGTATGTTACACATTGATAACAATTTGTTAATATTTTTTTTTTTTATTTTCGTAGAGGAAATCTTCAAAAGACACCCTGTCACTACTAGTGCGGGGTAGTGCCGGATTTTTACCGGCTAAAACCCCCACGGTGCAATCGGTGACTCATCATTGTCCGTCGTCCGCTGGTGTCATCCAGTGTCTTAGTGTCCTTTCGCGCACTTCACATACACATTTCTAAGAAGAGCTTTCTATGATTATTTTTGGACGTCACTGACGCCTCCTAATCGGAATTTTTTATCATCCAAATGATGAGTGCATTATACGCTGCAATATCAAAAATATGCATGGCAATAGCAAACGACCAGCGTCGTGTACATCTACGACACGTATATTCTCTAACTAATTTGTCCAGTGTGTCCACGGCACCTTCAGTAGAATTATAAAAATTTATTATATCGGGCTTGAATTTTCCCTGCTCACTTGAAATAGTGTGTTCATGGTGCACAATGGACAAAAGAGTTACACATTTTCTTGGTTTCGGCACATACGAAACGAGAGACAAATTGTGCGTAAATAAGAAATGGGAAGAATAGATGGGCCGTCCGTACGTCTCCGTCAGTATTTTTGGTAGGTCTGTCCTATTCTTCCTCATTGTACCGACAAGAAATAGATTCTGTTCCAGTAGGTCCTCTGCTAACGTGATGTCCGTAAAAAAATTGTCAGTAGTAATCGTGCGAGATGAATTGTACCAAAACTCGGAAAGATCTTTAACAACCCGTGGCCCCTGCACTTTTTCGGGAGTACTTCCGGATTTTCCCAAATAAATTTGGAAATTGCAACAGTAAATGGTCTTTGCGTCGCAAAGTGACCATATTTTGATGCCATACTTGCCGGGTTTGCTGGGCATATAAACTTTAAAAGAACAGCGACCCCGAAATTTCATTACCTGTTCTTCGATAGTGCCTTTGTCGGAGGCTTCATAAGCTTCCCGGCAAATGGCCGCAAATATATTAGACACTTCGCGAATGGGTGCTAACTTGTCCGCGGTTTGTCTCTCTTCTCTCGTTTCGCAATCGTCGAAACGCATAAACCTTAAAATATCGGTAAATCTATTTCGCGACATCGATGCTGTGTAAAACGGGCGCGATAGAAAATTATCTTTTCGCCACATATCTGCGGGCGCCTCACGTGATTCTCGAAATCGGCCTGACATTAGTAAAATGCCGATAAATGCTCTTACTTCGACTCGCGTTACCTCTGTCCACGAATGGCCAGGGTGTTACGGATTGCGAATCGCGCGCGCTTGCGAAGCGCGGGCAGCTTGGCGGTGCGTGCTCCGCGCGAGCAACTACACCTGTCGGCGCAACCTGTTACCAGGAGCGCGTTCCCGCGCTCACCGATGAGCCCGCGCATGTATTAAATGACGTCACGCTCCTTATATGGGCATAGAGTAATTAGCAGGCGCTAATTGGTTCCCACACAGCCTCCCGACAAAAATCGGTGTGCGAGGCGCCGGCAGACTGCGGGTCACCAACGCCACGTGGCCATTATTACAGCATTAGCCTTCAGCGCATAAAGATCAGTAACATTGTATAATTAACGACCATTGTAGACGAATTCAACGAACAATATATTTTATAACATAACGTGCAAAATCAGTGAGTAAGTGAGTCAGATAATCCTGTATCCCACGACATTCCTTTTCCGCTTTCCATCCATAAGTAAGTTAATCCCGTAATCCTTTGGTCCCGCGCTCCTCAAATTCCTTCATCGCCCTACGACTGTCCCCAGCCCTATCAGCCCTTCCCTCGTATTCATTAACAAGGCCCCGAAACATAGGGTGTGTTTCGAAATGCTGATGCGCCCGTTGATTAGTACATCTCACGATAATATCTACAATTTCGTCATTTATGATGTTACGTCCTGCGTCCTCCACCCGCCACAATTTTTCGCTTTTCTAAATTATTCAAGAATAACTAATCGATCGTTCTCGCCGCAGTCTCCCGTTCGCTCAATAGTTCTAAGATTTACTCTAATCTAACTTTAGGAATGAAGTGCGGTTCTCACAAACCCCCGTTAGTGATAAGACACGCCACGCGCGACAAGTAGAAGTAACTTACACCCGAGCGATAGCCAAGACAGCGCGAGTAGGGAACGAGCGAAACGTACGCGAAATAGCGCCGCCGAATTCTCGCGCTTAGCGACCGGACGACCGCCAAATAATGCAGTCTGCCAGAAAAGGAATACCAAAAGATAAGATACGTGTAGCCGAATCCTGGGAAAGGCATCTGTCGCACCGTTCCCAGGATATAACGCTGATGCCGTGTCAGCAAGCGAGCCCCGCTCAGCGGAGCGTGGCGGCTATATAGGGCAGTAGGAGACCATTTTCGGACACTGTCACGTACCATTTGGGACTTGTGACTTGCTCGTTAAACGTTTTACTTCAGTTCACTTCTTTTGAGTGCAGTCCTCCAAACTGCACCTTTGCTCGCGTATTGAGAATTCAAGTGCGGGTGCGAAGCGTAACACCCGACTTAGTTTTACCTTAAAATACGTCGTCCTCGGACGCATTCACTTCCGGCTCTTCGTCGCTGTGGACACTGTCTTCGCTGAAGTTATCGTTCACTTCACTGTCACTGTCAGTGTTCCACAATAACGCACTATTCGCTCTATCGCGACTCGTGCCGGGTATCGCGATTTCGCGACTCGCCATCGCGGCACGTGTATGCTTTGGCTGTCATAACGCGAAACTGGGAAAAGGTGACACTGTTGCAGTGTGGCCAGATTCTGGCCCACTGGTACCATTGGTACCAGTGGAGTGGGGATACGCGCAAGTGTGCGTGCCTTGTCGGTGAGAGCCGCGTGGAGAGAAGGACGGAACTATGCTGCATCTCCCTTCCACCAACTTCGTGTGACGTCATCTATCGTGACGACACATAAGAAGGACAGAACTATGCTCCGTCCCCTTTCAACCAACATCGCGCGTTGCGTCTTTGTTCGACATGCAGTCGCGGCGTCGCGTCTTCGTTCCGCACACAGGCCGGTGACAGTGGTGCCAGATTTCGCATAAGGCATCGCACGTACCATTGCGTTCTTTCAGCCGGAAGGCAAATTGGGCACCACCGCGTTGAGCACAGCGCGATCCAGCGAAAAGTGAATCCAGGAGAGTTTGAGATTGACTCGTCGTCGCTCGTCGACGCGTTCTAGTTCTTTTTTTCGTAGGTTCGCGGTAAGCCATGGTTCATTTTTTTTTCACAGAATAATTTTTTTTTTTATTATTCATCACACAGCAACAAACGATATTTGTTCGCGACTAAGGCGAAAGCGCGAGGCGCTGGAAGATACTGGGGAGTATTTCGGGGGACAAAGCGGTGTCTATTGTTTCACTTAAACTCAGGACGTCTTTTATTATAAAATCACTCGGCTATGGAACAGAAAAGTAACTAAAACTATCACCCGGATATTTACATGCGCACTTATTATTTAGAATACACCTAAACTCGGAGGACACACACTTATTCTAGTTTATTGTTAACGTGGAAGACACACACGCTCACTGATAAAGAAAAGTAAAAAAAAAAAGAAAAAGCAACTCACACGTGCAACGCCTAGCTTAAAGGCGCGGAAGGAAGGTTGAGGCTCGCTCAACGACGGCGTCGTAGCGATAAACCTCGAGTATACGGAAGGTAAAGGACGTAGCGGACGCTACACAATCCTTTACCTTTAGGAGCTTGGAAGGAAGAGGGTGATTGCACGAAAGGCGCACGCGGTGATACGTCGCCGCAATCACTGGTAGGAAGGTGTTCTTTCCAATGCGGACACACTGAAAATTTGTGATATCGACGTGAGGAAGCACGCTATGCTTTTACTCTCGGGATTACCGGAAAATCGCTATCTCTTTGCTATCACACTTTGCACTCTCTCACACGGTACGAAACGACCAACTGAACGTTGGGTTTTTGAAAATTGGAGAAGACGAACAACAACGACCTCTCCTCCCCACCCGCGTCCGCTAATTAAGCCAATTAGACGCATTGTTTTGGGTGAGGAGAAGAGGCGCGTGAACCTCGTGTTCCTCACGCGGTCACCTCCAGGTTCGGAGCGTCTAAACTCTAAACCGCCGCCTGAATCGTCGCGCGCACGATCCGCGCGCCGGCGCCAATCTCAAACAATATTCATTTAAAAATATTTTAGTACTTACTACGGATAGTTTTTAATATTATGTCAACGGAATAGATGTGTCGTATTGGTTTATAATAGATATGGGCAAAATATATATTTCATAAATTTTGGTTTCAGTAACATTAATCTTTCTGTGGTAGTAATAAATAAGAAAGTATATAATAAATGTCAATTATTGCGTATTATACATTAACCGTGAAACAAGTAACAGGAGCTTCTTGCACTAGAACGTTCCGAGGGATCGTATTAACACGCGATTTTAACACACGACAGCGTACGTCAAGAAGAATTTGCTTGACACAACGCGACGACGGTGCGAATGTTTCTATGAGTTGTTCTTTATGATTTGTTTTCTAAATAGAAGGTGACCAAATTGTGCATATATTCTAACAGTTCTCATCAAGTCCCATCACATTGATTTGAAACCTTTTTCTTACTAGGCAAGTTTAGTTTAACAACGCTATCCCCATTTCGAGAAAGAAGAAGGTGTTCCTTCTTTGGCAGTGCACCATGCATACTGTAATCCATATGTACGTCCATTGTCGCATTCTACCCACGAAATGTCGCAACGTGCGTATTGTCGAAGAAGGCATGATAAAAGACGACAATAATAGCAAAAACCCTGTCAATGGAAAACCGAAACTCACATTATGCCGCTCCCGACTAATTGAAATATTTGAAAAGTCAAACCATTCTGAGCGCGTATTTTACGTACCTACTGCAAATTATTTCCCCGGGACTCTAACTGACTTTTCCAATGTCATTTATTCATCATTATTTTGCAACCAATTGTACGATATGTATTACTTTTAAATGCACATGTACAGGTTCCACAGGTTGCGCTAGTCAGTTTTTTTCCTGTAAACGGTAAGTATTAGACAAAATTACAGAGGAAAGGGTTCAGTGGGATCGTAATATCTATCTTCTACGAGACTTCATTCTATTGAAAAGTGCAACGCTGCACCCGACAAATGCAAATGCGTATGTGAGGTTGTAGTTTATATAATTTCAGATACGTGGACTTCCACGCGACGACTAGCGCGTTCGGTTTTTTAACGTGGACCGTCTCCTATAGCCCTATTGTACCACATTTTATGATAATCATACAGCGTGTGGCAATACCTCTGTCCACTTTGAACGATCGAGATATTGAAGGTGGACAGAGTTATTGGCCCACGCTGCAGAAGTAAGGGTTAGAAAAGAAATGAGAGCATATTTGTGTGGGGGCGCCAGCGGGGGGGCCGCCACATAAAAATACAATGTCAACATTTGTGAAGTAACGAACGAGCGCCGTGAGACTTCGCGTTGCACGGAAAACGTTTCCGTTGAGAAGTTCTGATGTAAAGGAAAATACACACGTTCTCGGGTTTAGATTTGAAGAACTATCTGCCTTGCACAGATGACTTTATTGAGACGCGAGTCTGGATGCTAACGTAGCTGTACAGTTTTATGGCGCGATGCGATGATTTTTGACAATTTTGAGACACTCTATTAACTTTGCAGCACTGAGGCGAAAGGAGGCCGAGCACGCCGTTACAGGTGCTTATATCCCTTCGACCTCTAGAGGATTTAAACTTTTAACGAAATTGGCGAGATTTCGGCCAATGGCAGAACGCCGCGAATCCTCAAGAAGTCGAAGGGCCCTCAGTTGCGAGCGGGATGAAGGGTGAGACGCGCGCGCGCTTGCGCGCGTTCGGGCGCCTGCGCTCTGGGCGAGCGACCGGCCATGTGCTTCACGCGTCAGCACTGCGCAGCCGCAACGCTCGCTCCCATTGCCGATGGCCCGCGATCTTTAAACAACATTAGTACGAAATAAAATGAACAAAAAAAAAAATGCTCTCATTTCTTTTCTAACCCTTACTTCTACAGCGTGGGGCAATAACTCTGTCCACCTTTAATATCTCCGTCGTTCAAAGTGGAGAGAAGTGTTGCCGCACGCTGTATGATTATCATAAAATGTGGTACCATAGGGCTATAGGCGACGGTCCACGTTAAAAAACCGAACGTGCTAGTCGTGGCACCTCATGGGTGGCGTGGAAGTTCACGTATCTGAAATTATATAAACTACAACCTTACATACGCATTTGCAATTGTCGGGTGCAGCGTTGCACTTTTCAATAGAATGAAGTCTCGTAGAAGATAGATATTACGATCCCATTGAACCCTTTCCTCTGTAATTTTGTCTAATACTTACCGTTTACAGGAAAAAAACTGACTAGCGCAACCTGTGGACCCTGTACATGTGCATTTAAAAGTAATACATATCGTACAATTGGTTGCAAAGTAATGATGAATAAATGACATTGGAAAAATCAGTTAGAGTCCCGGGGAAATAATTTGCAGTAGGTACGTAAAATACGCGCTCAGAATGGTTTGACTTTTCAGATATTTCAATTAGTCGGGAGCGGCACAATGTGAGTTTCGGTTTTCCATTGACAGGGTTTTTGCTATTATTGCCGTCTATTATCATGCCTTCTTCGACAATACGCACGTTGCGACATTTCGTGGGCAGAATGCGACAATGGAAGTACATATGGATTACAGTATGCATGGTGCATTGCCAAAGAAGAAACACCTTCTTCTTTCTTGAAATGGGGATAGCGTTGTTAAACTAAACGTGCGTAGTAAGAAAAAGGTTTCAAATCAATGTGATAAAATTGATCCGCTGACAAAATATTAAAAAATATCCGTAGTAAGTACTAAAATATTTTTATATGAATATCGTTTGTTGCCGTGTGACGAATTATTAAAAAAAAATTATTCTGTGAAAAAAAATGGAATCATGGCTGGCCGCGAACTTACGAAAAAAAGAACTCGAACGCGTCGACGAGCGACGACGAGTCAATCCCAAACTCTCCTGGATTCACTTTTCGCTGGATCGCGCTCTGCTCAACGCGGTGGTGCCCGATTTGCCTTCCGGCTGAAAGAACGCAATGGTACGTGCGATGCCTTATGCGAAATCTGGCACCACTGTCACCGGCCTGTGTGCGGAACGAAGACGCGACGCCGCGACTACATGTCGAACAAAGACGCAACGCGCGATGTTGGTTGAAATGGGACACAGCATAGTTCTGTCCTTCTTATGTGTCGTCACGATACCTGACGTCACACGACGTTGGTGGAAGGGAGACGTAGCATAGTTCCGTCCTACTCTCCACGGGGATCTCACCGACAAGGCACGCAAACTTGCGCGTATCCCCACTCCACTGGTACCAATGGTACCAGTGGGCCAGAATCTGGCCACACTGCACTGTTGCCGCAACTGAGCGCTGCCGGGTAACGAATTGAATTTTTCTTTTTCCGCACTTTTGGACTCCAACGGCCGAACGTTCAAACAATACACATGTGTTTAGCGCTCGCAGCGTGTGTGTCGTTGCTGTGAGTGCCGAGGCAGTTCAGCGATGCGCAGGCACTCATACATTGCACGCACACTTCTCGCGTGGCCCGCGTGCCCCACCTCTTCAATCGTTCCATAATGCTTTCTCGCGACATCGCGGGGAGGTAATAAAATCGCATTCACAGAAATAATGTAACGAATCTATTTTTCCTGATCTTGGTGCATTCCTTCGTAAACTACTCAACACTGCAATGTCGCTACAATCGACGTAAGCAAAAATTTAAATTTTGTACAAAATGTAAACAATTTATAAACAAATTTTCAACGTCTAACATACATTCCAACATCGCTAAAATGCACGTAGGCAAAAATTTTAAATTTGCTCGAAAAATGGGTTGACAATCTTCAGGCTTTGGGTTCAATTGACCCATCTTGATTACCGTGTCGCATTTCTGGTGTCGGCTATGCAAGATTTTACAGAAATAATATAAGCAAAAAATTCATCATTTCATGTACGTCGAGAAGTGTATCAGTGGTGACGCCGAGTCGATAACCGTCGCTTTACAGTTTCGGAACTGGGTCGTCACATTGACTCCTGTAGCGTGAAACATTATAGAGTGCTGTGTATGAAGGGTTGCCGCTCTCTTGGCGCCGAAAAAGTGACCCATCGTGGGTATCCGAGGGTTAAACCGATAGTTTCATGGATTTTGCAATGAAAATTTTCTTGGCCCAAATTGTAACAAGAAAATTTTCTTTGTAGGGGGGCGGGGGGGGGGGGATGTTATGGCGTGATGTTGGGTCCTGCTGACAGAGATCCTGCGTTCCCGGTAGCGAGCCGGATAGCGCTTCTTGGGATGCTTACGTTGCTATCTCACGCGTGGGACCGCGCCAACGGCGACGCTTGGCGACACCCGGGTGGTCACTTTCTGATCACGCCTCTTGGCAGTAACTTCGATCTAACTCTTGTCGGGAATCTTTTGTACACCTATCTATAATAAACCGAAGTTGTGCTCCAAGAAGAAGCAAGTGTTGTGTTCAAGAACCCTCACCATCCTTCCACGGCATAACAGTAGTATTAATTCTCAAACTTTGCTCTTTCCTTAAAATCCAAACTTATACATTTCTAGTCATTAGTCGTTTTCTGTTACATTTTTCGCGCCGTATTCTATTATTAGTGTTACTAGCTTTAGTTAAATTATCGTTGTGTTTTTTATAGTTAGCTACTTTTTGTGTATTTACTTTATTCAATATAGTTTATTTATTTGTTTTCTAATATTCTCTGCCATCTTGTTATTTAATCGCCCAGTACTTGTATTCTACGAACAAGGTTTCCCTTTACCGCTCAAGGGAACCAACGAGCCAAAAAGAAATCATAATATCCCGAGATAGCCAAATCTGTAATGTCAGATTTCGGCCAACGCCTGTAGCAAACTGTTGTAGGCAATTTGGCCACAAATTAAAGAAAACATCTGTAATTGCCAGTCCTGATGACAAATTGATGCCAACATCGCAGCAACACTTGGCAGCCGTAATAGAGCAACTCTGCGTTGCGGCCTCTGGCAGCAGAGTGGTAGCAAAACCCGAGCAAGAACTGTGCATGGAAGGTAGGTGCCAAATTGGCACCAACAACGCTGCAAACGTTGCAATGGAATATTTAAAATTTCCCATGGCTGCGCGCGTACGCTTGCGTATAAATATATTTAACCTCTTTTAATGATTACTCTAATTATCCACTTATCGAAAGTGAATCATTGTTATAGTACTTCTACTTTAATTACAAATCAACTTTTCATAAGAAAACATTAAAATATTATTTATGGCGTCATAACCGAATGTGAGGTCCTGTCTTACAAAAAATGGAACCATTTGTTAAATGTTTCAGTACAGTTTTTTTCTTCTTTTTTTTTTTTTTTAATGTTTATCGAGGAGAAATGCTTTATGCACACCTCCATTAAACCCACGCTGCAATACGCTTTTACACGTGTAAAAGCGTATTGTAGCATAGGTTTAATGCAGGTAGTGTGGGACTCCACTAGGGGAGAGAGCCCTACGGTTACCCACTAAAACTCCTCGTGTCTCGACGCCCGGCACTATCAATCGTCAGGGTCTGTAAGAAAAAATGAAAGGAAAATGTTATATGAAAATGGAATCAATGTTAATTTACTGTACTACCACAGGGAACGCTGCAGTACGTGCCTGCAGACAGCAGAAGTTGGAAGCAGTGTCAGCATATTTGGGCCAACTCCATCGGAGGTGCAGGTGGTGGGGCAAGCCTCAGCAGGTGTTTAACATGCTGAGATTACCACCGGCACCTCCGATGGAGTTGGAGCCAAATATGCTGACACTGGTTGGAAACCTTGTTTGGCGAACTGTGGGTGCCACCAGGTGCCAGCTGGTGCCAGGCCAGCTAACCAAGCAGCCACGGTTGGGAAGAATTTATAAGATACGTTAGTTTGTAGTACTACAGTAAAAAACGTATATTATAATATATAAGAAATGTTGAACTAACCGCATGACGGATCGGCATTTTCGTCCGGTTCCGGTTGATCCCAAAAATTGTCCATTGGCCGGTGTTGGAGATCTGTTCGACCAAATTCTGTTTTTTTTTTTTTCTAATTGTTTGGCCAAGGTGTGGGCGACAACCTCGTGTCCTGCGCTCCTGGGCTCCACGCGACTCATGTCAACGAATCACCACTCTCGGGAGTCCCAGGAGCGTCTCGTGCTAATTAGAGCACCGCTGATTCGCGTGACGCGGTCGTGACGTCAGCGAGGGTTTCTTCCCAAAAGTACGTTAGGATTTCTAGGAAGCGATCGATCATTCTAAAAGCGATTGTCAACCGATACACACCTTAGATTTCTCAGTTAAAGCGCGCTCTATTTCGAAAGGTCGTGTACCGGCTCAGTTACACAGTCGTATCTCTTTGTACCTTCTAATTCTATCGTGTCGTAATCGTTTCTGTTTAGGATTATCGAAGTGATAGGAAGGCGCGGGTAAGCTGGGATCAGCTCGAGTGCGGAGAGAGGAGAACCAAATTTCTTTTTAACAACACTTTATTAGGCGGTAGTTTCGCGCTTACTACTAACCGTCGTCCTTTTAATTAAGTCACACGCGAGACGAAGGAAGGAGGGTAGGGTCAACGCTACACACGTCCTACTGACGTCGCGGCGACCCGGAAGATGGAAGGGAAGGAGGGCACCAACGTGCACCTTGCCTTCGACGGGAGAAATTCAGGATAACTCAAAGAGTCGGAGGCGCGTCGGGACCGAGAGAGCTACTTACAGGCGCGCGATGGGATTCGCCGCCGTAGTCCGGGAAGGAAGGATACGAGGGTGGGCTCGGCAACAATTCGTTCTACGCTCGACGAGACCAAATCCGCGGGGTAGATCGAACAAACAATATAAGCACACTATCTACACAGTTAGCTACACTTTTAACACTTTTGCACTCTCAATTCGTCCCGTCGTACTCTCGTCGTAGGCTCACAATTTCAAAAACGTGGAACCCGACCGTTCCACCTGACCCCCGTATATAACCTTTGTCGGCGCACATAGATTTGTGCCACTAATTGGTATTGGCACCAATCAGTGGCACAGTTCTCGGAAATGGCCATATAAGGGCATCACGTGACCTTGGGCGCTGCGGTTGGCCCAGGCAATCAAAGGCGCGAAGCCGAGGAGTTCCCGCGTCTTGGAGCCCTCAACGGTAGCGGTGCAGAGGGGTATGCGTTGGGTAGAGGCGACCGCGGTGGTCGGAAAGAAAGGTACGCGTAACGCTCTAATTACCGACGGTCGCCCCATCCACAACAGTTTCAATAAAAAAAAGGTGAATAAGTTCTGTTTAAGTGGGCCCGACGTGTTTAATTTCTCTGTGTCGGGTTCGTCATTTCAATTTGCCCACGGGCGGGTGATACTACTCTCGTCGCGCCCTGCGCTGGGCGCTCTTTCTCTGTACGCATGGAGAATTCCAAATCCAACCTCCGGGAGCATCCACTTCAAGACCACTCGTGGTTGCGCAAACAGCCGGAACCTTTTCGTCCGGATGCGCAACCGCTCTTTAGTCGTCCGGAGGGCGGACTTTATGGCAGCCGCCACCTCAGCCCTTGAAGGTTTTTGAAAATGTTGATTCGTTGCTAGTGCATCTAAAATAAATAATTATATTGAAGTAAAACTTAGTTTGCATACCATGTAAAGCAATAGTAATATAAAGTTATCTATACTTACTGCAGCATTTTTTCTATGTTTCTTTGCCTATCAAGGATTTGTCTGTAAACATTCATATTTTATCATATTTTATAATGAAACGTTCATAGTTTCAGTAATGTTGGAGACGGCGATTAAATTCGGACTTCCCGCGCTGGGGGGCGTCGGGCCGCGCTGCTCAGCCCGAGCGTATCGCGATCGCGAGCCTAACGATCCGGGTGCCAATCGTGCGACGCTCCGTCGCCTCGGCCCGCCAATCGCGGGTGACCGTCTGAGCGTCAGCTGAGCGGCTCGACTGTAAACACCGCTCTTCCAAAAGACCCGCCAAAATGAATTGCCGCCGGTGCCACCGCGAAAAGTCCTTCTGGAAGGGCGGTGGTTGCGCACGTCACCTCGGAGAGGGGAGTGCCCGTGTGGCTTCCCTCTGCGTGTGTGTTTCTAGTGTGTTGCCTGTTCTGTTTTGCGTTTTGAATTACTTAACGGCGAGTTGGCCTGCCGTGCGTTTGTTCTTCTTCAGCTTTTATTAACCGTACATTACCTTTACTCGCTACCGCCTTCCGCATCTTATATCGTTTACGTGTTTTGTATGTGGTGTGAAAGTTTGAGTGTGCGAGACAAAATGCAGCCTTAAGAGCAATTTGTGGGTGTGTCGTCTATCGCCTTCCCCTTGCGAATTCCGCGACATCCTCGCGACCGCGTGCCCGCCGCTACGTAGACGCGCGCCTGTTTCGCCCACTGCATCCGGGCAAAAACAAGTAATTCACGGTGTTTGATCAATTACCTCAACGACAATTACCTTGAATTACCAAGACACTATTCTCTGGTCTTAATATTTTAGTATAAGTATAATAATGAATGCACCTCACACCAACAAGTCCCGATCACTAATAGCTATTGTGTCAGGTGGTGTGTACGTGTGTGGTGTTTCTGGCAGTATAGGTGTAGCATGTGGTGTGTACGTGTGTGGAGTTTGTAGCAGTATAGGTGTAGCATGTGGTGTGTACGTGTGTGGTGTTTGTGGTAACGCAGGTGTAGTGTGTGGTGTGTACATGTGTGATGGGCCAGGTGCACGGTATTATGGAGGTGGCGTGTTTGTTGTCTGTGTCATAGTTGTATTCTGAATAATATGTGGTGTGTATGTGTGTGGGGTTTGATGTGTCTGTATTCTGTTGTGTGTTGTATGTGTTGTAATTTCGGTGTATCTGCGTGTGTGTATGAAGATCGACCCTCCAAAGTCGCCAGCAATATTTCCTGATCTTCGGGGATATTGCCGATGTGCAGGCTTCCTGACGGTAGTCGCCGATGTTGGGGGCCGTCGTCGGAATCCGTGGTCTCGTACCTCTTCGGCTTTCCTGCCGATCTCTTGGGTCGGTCGCCGTCTGGTACACTCTGCAATTGAACAAAATGTTTAAAACCTGAATAAATGTTAATGCCGTTGGAAATGTATATAAACCGCAATTACTGTGTCGATCATATCGGCGATGAGCAGACTTGGTGGTTTGCCGAGGTGGTTGTCACAATATGACTGAAGATCAGTTTTCGCGGTTTAGCCATGGGCCTTATGGGCTGCAGCCCAGGCCCTGGAGTTATCGGTATGATGCAACGTCGTTATTGACGTTTAAAACAATTCGGTAACGTGCGGTTAACAATAAGTTGTCCACAGTAACAGCGAGCGGGAGGAAAAACAATTTTTAGTGGGAAAATGGCGGTTCTGCTGATTAATTAAATAGGCCCTGAAACAATGTAAGCCCAGGACCTCCACCAAAGTCCACGGCCAGGCCCTGATGAGCGCCGTATAAGAAAACCCGCGTTTTATGATTGAAAACCGTAACTTATGTATGAACGCGCATAACTTCAAACGGCTCAACCGATTTTAATAGGGTTTGGATGGTTGGAAAGAGGCCATTCGTGCGGTGGATCGGTATCAATTTCGAATAATTTCACCTGAAAACACTCATTTTTAAGCAATTTAAAGAACGGAGGCTATCTTGTGATGCGTCACAGCGCGTAATCGACGTCGTTCCACATCAAGTCGACATAGTTTTTTCGGAACACGAATACAAATTGAATGAAGTATTATTTCTTGTCGACGTCAATGGCAAGATAGATTCAAAATTCGTATTCTGTATTCGATATTCTCTGTTCCAATTCTTTAAAATTGAAACGGGATCACCGCGGCTGTATCTCCTTTCATGTACGAACCTGGAATTACAAAAATGTGTCAGTTCGGTCAGAAGTTATGCGCCAGCGAGTGTAATTTACGGTCTTCAATCATAAAACGCGGGTATTGTTTTAATAGTTCTTGGATTAGTTGATATGTGGACAACGGCGGGAGCATCCTCTTTCCTGACGAATGTACATCGTAGAGTTGCTTGCAAACTAAAAAAAAATGTCACATAAAAAATTGCTAAAGTTGTGGAAAAACCGAAATGCAATCCTTCAACGCTAACAAGGGAACATAGGCAACCCGGAAATTCAAGAAAATCTGAAATTTGGCACACATGTAGAGTAGTCCATCCGTAATACAAATATATGTTTCATTGGTGCCATAACTCGTTTTTAGGGGGTGACTACACCCTTTGAAAAAAAATCAGATTTTTCTTCTTCGTCAAATATCTCAAGAACGGTAAGAGATATCGGAAAAAAGTTTAATCAAAAACTAAATCGCTTGCTCGCGTCTACGAAACTGCGTCATTTTTTATTTTATTTAATTCATATTTTTTTTGTTACGCCACCCCCTCACCCCCTTTTTTCAAATTTTTGTCTTTTGCTGGCCGCCATGAAATACCTCTTGACACTGTCTTTTCATACCAGTAAATGATTTTTGCGTTAAAATTTTTGTTGGTGTGTATAACCGAATGTCGAAGTGAAAATGCACGCGATATAAGAGAGATTGTAGGGATAATAAGTCGTAGGCGTATTAAAGCTATTCAGAGATGACAATTTAAAATACATCTTTATTATATTATTCTGTACACGGAACAAATACTGTTAAAATTATGGGCTGTAATTGGTACAATAATGATATTCTTCATAGAAATGTTTGAAACAAAGGTACTGGCCGCACCACGCACATCGCATAAAAGCTGGCGCTCCACAAATACTACATTTAGGTACGTGCTTTACACTCTTAAAGTAACAGAAATCTACGGGATTTTGGAACTCGCCGAAATGGGTTTCTAAATACCCACTTTTAAACCAAACATATTGGAAAAGATTTGTGAATCTGGGTGAAGAAAGCTGATTATTAGTTAACAACTGTAATTTAATTATATTATTGCGTGCATGCAGATTGATATTTTCGTCTAGTAGAATTACATTGTCCGAAAATATCCGTACAAAATTTTTCCAGATTCTGAAACCAAACACATCCAAAGGTTGAATCATGCCCGTGATCTTCTTTGGAATGATTGAAAATGTCACTTCTTTGTTTTCTGGAATCAACTGATTCAACTGATCTGGACAGTGCCCGACCACGAATCGAGTAATAGAATGGTGTTATCGCTAGTATTTTTCAGATATACTTCGGTGAACCAAGTTTTGAAATGGCCTGACGTGAGTTTTCCTGATTTTGAAGCTTCGATATACATATTTTGTGGACGGAATAGAGTTTCCTAAACTTTCGGACCAAATGTTCCCGTGGGCTCCTTTAAAATGATGTATAAAGGTGGAAGAAGACGTCCGCTTGCCGAAATAGTAGGCATGATTGTGTAACTGTATGTCACAGAGGATACCGATTGAATCGCTGCTTCCACTATTTTCACGCCAGACTATGACAATGTTCGTCCAGAATGAACTTCGAAGTTGAAGCCTCTCTCGTCTGTGTTATAAATTTCTTCAATTCCGACGGTTGGAATGTTGGTCCTTATGCTTGCGACAAAAGATTTTGCGATATTGTGTAAATTATCAATGCCTTGAAACGTAGATCGCGTTTTGAAAATTGTTATCTTTCGATACACGAATTCATGTACATTTTTGAATTTCCATATCCACCAGGTATTTGCTTTCAAATCGGGTAGGTCCACCAGGTCTTTTGCCTCCAAAGCCCACAATCTCAAATTCATGTCATGGACAAAAGATTTTCTGTCAAAAGCCACTTCAAACTCTTCCAATACATATTTTGCAATCCATGTGAATTTCTCTGCATTTGTTGCACCCTTCTCAACACTTGCAGCCCACCTGTGTAGCTGCTGTACGGATTTTACGTTTCGAAAGTTCCTCTGTACGCTGGTAAGCGGCCGATGAGGTATTCTTCCGGATTTCCCAAATTCAACGGCTCTCTTCTTGTAGCTTATATCGACTTTTCCTCGATCTTCTTCCGTTTCTGTAGGCGTAAGGTACTCTACAAATTGCGGAACATGTGGCTCCGATGGATCGGCAAAGTCAAGTACGTAATCGTGTTCAATTGACGTTACGCAATCCGTATCTTGAAAATTTGCAATAATATCGCGCAGCTCGTTGTGCAAGTCAACTTCTTTCGAATTCATTGGAGTCTGCGTTATAGTTGCAATTTGAAACGTTGCGGCTAACATGTTTATTACGTTAGCAACATTATGCAAATGCATTTTGAAGAAGAAGTTTTAACGTACCACACTTCTTTTACTCGAATGACACCATGTGCACTGACTGTTCTCGTAAGCGTAGCTATTCGTAAAAACAACACCCACAGGAGTATTTATACCAAGTTAACGTATGAATAACAAATGTATTAATATTTCGTGTTTATAACATCTTTGTGCCCTCCGTGGAATATAAGCCTGTCCTCGTCGATGTCGCTAAATGACGCGTATATTGCATTATTTTCCGATCATCGCACATGTGAACTTTGTTCCTCGTTACCATTTCATTACAGACGACAAAGAAGTGACATTTTCAATCATTCCAAAGAAGATCACGGGCATGATTCAACCTTTGGATGTGTTTGGTTTCAGAATCTGGAAAAATTTTGTACGGATATTTTCGGACAATGTAATTCTACTAGACGAAACTATCAATCTGCATGCACGCAATAATATAATTAAATTACAGTTGTTAATTAATAATTAGCTTTCTTCACCCAGATTCACAAATCTTTTCCAATATGTTTGGTTTAAAAGTGGGTATTTAGAAACCCATTCCGGCGAGTTCCAAAATCCAGTAGATTTCTGTTACTTTAAGAGTGTAAAGCACGTACCTAAATGTAGTATTTGTGGAGCGCCAACTTTTATGCGATGTGCGTGGTGCGGCCAGTACCTTTGTTTCAAACATTTCTATGAAGAATATCATTATTGTACCAATTACATCCCATAATTTTAACAGTATTTGTTCCGTGTACAGAATAATATAATAAAGATGTATTTGAAATTGTCATTTCTGAATAGCTTTAATACGCCTACGCCTTATTATCCCTACAATCTCTCTTATGTCGCGTGCATTTTCACTTCAACATTCGGTTATACATACAAACAAAATTTTAACGCAAAAATCATTTACAGGTATGAAAAGACGGTGTCAAGAGGTATTTCATGGCGGCCAGCAAAAGACAAAAATTTGAAAGAAGGGGGTCAGGGGGTGGCGTAACTAAAAAAATATGAATTAAATAAAATAAAAAATGACGCAGTTTCGTAGACGCGAACAAGCGATTTAGTTTTTGATTCAACTTTTTCCCGATATCTCTTACCGTTCTTGAGATATTTGACGAAGAAGAATAATCTGATTTTTTTTCAAAGGGTGTTTTCACCCCCTAAAAACGAGTTATGGCACCAATAAAAAATATGGTTGTGTTACTGATGGACTACTCTACATGTGTGCCAAATTTCAGATTTTTTTGAATTTCCGGGTTGCCTATGTTCCCTTGTAAGAAGGATTGCATTTTCAAGGCGGTCAATTTAATCCAACCCCGTATCGAGATCAAGAGTAGTTAGATTTGTACACGAAGTCGACGGCGCGATCGTTTCATGCAACAAAATTTGAGGTAGAAATCTGGCTGGACTCACCCGCCGCACTCCTCTGCTCCGGTATTGTAAGCTTCGATTTAGAAAGGCCGAGTTTTCCCAAAGTGGCTGGAATTTTTGAGGCTACAGCCTGCATCTGCTGCGCCAGGCGTAGAATATTTTCTTCGGTCAGGGCAAGCCCTGACCGCTTTGCAGTGGAGGCCCTCCACGTTAAGGAGGCCTTTTTTTAATATCTTGGCACTATTTGGAGTTGGAGGTGCCAGAAGAAGAACGGGTAAAGACTGTGGAGTCGAAAAGGAAAATCAGAACCACACCCGATTTCACATTTCAACCCATACGAAAGTACGCGCTGAGAGAAGAAAAGATAGGAGAGAAGAACGAAGAAGGGCGTAAATGATAAATAAACTGTATAAGAATAATTTGAAAGAGAATAATTTGGAGGGAACAGAAACAAGAAGACGCGTTATTCAACGCGAGCGCGGACCGTGACGAGAACCGAAAACGGCGCGAAACACAACACTAGAGAACTCGACGGACATCTGACTCCGCCCAGTGTCACTTGAGAAGTGTCGACTGACCAGCGAGTCCCTCGGCAGGGCCCTTTTTATACCTAAAAAGTCTAGGGCCGGGGCCTTGAGGTGAGGTGAAGAAATTCGGCTAGGTGGGGCACATTTTCGCGTAAATATCACGTGACCGGTCGCTATTTTTAGGCACTAACATAACGTGATCGCACTATTTTTAACATGCATGAGCACCTGATCGCGCGTGCAACGACACTTGCTCGCCCGTGTTCGGGGGTGACGTCGCTACACGCAGTTCGGGCGGGGGAAAACGTCACTGTGCTGTAGGGCCGTTGTGACGTCACGGTATGTAGAGTTGGGCACGACGTCATGGGCCGTAGCGCTGGGCGCTGGTCGTCGCGTCGTCGGCGTTGTTCGGGCGCGCGGTACGTCACAATCCTCTGCGTCCATTGGAATCTGATGAAAGCCGGAGGCCAAATCAAATACTGAAAAATACTTGGCACCTCCTAATTGGTCTAAAATTTCGGTTATTTTCGGTAATGGGTAGGCGTCTCCCGTAGTTTTCTCGTTTAATGAACGAAAGTCAATTACTAAACGCCAGCGTTTATTTCCTTTTGAGCCTGCTTTCTTCGGTACAATTCAGAGTGGTGAATTATAAGGTGAAACGGACGGTTGGACTACTCCCATTTCCAGCATTTCGGTTACCTGTTTCTGTATTTCTTCTCTGTGTATGGCTGGGAACCGATATTGTTTGGTGTTGATTGGAATTCCATCCGTTGTGCGAATTTTATGTTGCGCCTTGTTCGTTGAACGTAGTGGTTGGCCCGGTAAATGGAAACAGTCAGCGAATTCTGATATTAACTGAAGCAGTTTCCCCTTCTCTTCTTGATTCAGATGCTCGAGGCGTAGTAATGGGATCAATTCATCCTGCTTCTTTGTTGGATACTTGGCGCGATTGTTCTTTATCATATACAATTTCTTTGTCGTATCCGCTCCCGTTGATATGGTGCTTTCCTGCGCGTCCTTTGTAATAGTAACGGACTCGTTGAGTCCTGATTCGTCGTAGTCGCATCTCGCTATTGGCGAAATTTCTTTTTCCTGTTCTTGCTCTTGATGAGGTAATACGTCTATCTGCATGCCTGTAAGATTGCGAAGTTTATTTTGACCCTGACCGAGGCACTTTCGTCTTCGTGCTTACGGAATGTTGAAATTGTACGGGACCCTGGCGAGGCAATTCCGTCCTCGTGCTTACGGCATCCTGTAATTGTAGTAGATCCTGGCGAGGCAATTCCATCCTCGTGCTTACGGCATCCTTTGAAATTCTTGGCATGCAAGTTGCGAAGCACGGATTTTTCCGTGGTATTGATAGCCTGCAGGTAGCCCTTCCCGTTGTGATTCTTAACGATCACTTCCCCGATGTACACTTTGGCCCTCCACGGAGGTGGTAAAAAGGTGCCTTCGTGGTCGGGAGAGTTATAATCGAATAGAACGCGGGCAGGTTGCACTGGGCCGACGGCTGATGCGTCATCTCGCTCATTTCGCCCTCAGCACTTGCTCCGCTCGCCCCATTGCAAATTATGGCATTTTACTTCGCCCCTGGGATCACATCACATGCTAGTTCCGCCGGTTTTACCTCGAGCAGCGAAACCGCATTGTCTTCGTTGACTCCTGGCTTCCCTTCGTCGCTCGTCGCATTAGCCCTTTCCTCATCACTTGCAGCTTTCGTTTTTTCAACCGTCAGTTAATCTGATAAACGTTGGGGTAGAGGCTCTGCATGTGGTGAAAAGTTTCAGGGGGAACAACTAAAGAAGCGTAAACGTTGTTTAAGGCAGGGGAACGCAAAAAAAGATCAAGAATCTGAGCCGGTGAAAAATACATGAGAGCATCATGGATAAAAGCAGTGTCAGTGGTGGGGTAGAAAGCGTGGGACTGAGGATAGCGTGTTATATATTTGGCAACCACGCGACAGTTGCTAAGGTACTTGAAGTTAGCGTTTCTACGCTGTAGAGCCTGAAACTTCTCAGGTTTCATAAAATACACGGTTGAAGGAATTCGGCAAAGGTTGGCCCAATGGTAATGCAGCAAATGAGTTTCAATGGTTTTATGGATGGGATGAGGGTGTGGGCGAGCGGCAAAGGCTGAGACGGCGATGCCAAGAGAGTTAACTAAAGGAATGGGGGTAGGCGCGTTGGCCAGCCGAGCGGGGTCATCAGGACCAAAAAGCAGAGAACGAGGAAGAAAGCGGGGAGAGCGAATGGGCACAGAACGCGCAGGATCAAAGGCAATCTTGGGGGCCTTCAAAGGAGAAATGACGGGGTGAGAAGGAGCCACCAAAGGAGCGGGGCTGATGGGCACGAAAGGAGTGGTAGCACGAGCCGGCTTAACAGCTTGGGGTGAGTCGGCAATGGCTGGAAGGGATTGCGTGTGGGCCACAGGTAAGACGGCGACAGGAAGAGTGGAGCGGACAGTAGAAGGGCGAGGCGCATCGGCTTCGCGGGCGGAGTCATCGGAGGAAGAGGTGGCATGTTACTCCCTTGAAACTGTTACATCCGGGCGAGGCTATTCACGACTTTTATCTGTCAGAACGGTCGATGAGTATCCGCGAGCGATCTGCCGTGCGACCGGGCGTAACGCTTGAATAATTTTTGCTATTTAATTATAATAAATAACGGTAATCTAACTGAAGATCAATATTGCATGGTATTTTAATCCCTTCCTGGAAGAGTGGGATTATTATGTTATATGTATAAGCTAAACGGAGAAGTTAATTAGAAAATGATATCGCGTTTAGTTATTTGCAGGACTTATAGGATTCGTGTGCCTCCGAAAGACCCGTACAGGTCCCCAATCGTTCGCGAGGTTATGTTTTCTATTTGTGTAGTACTATGTTTGATGAGGTGTGACGTCACAACATAAATGAAATCAAAGAGAATAATATAGGTGGAAAACAAAATAGATATATTGAATTGAAAAATATTAATATAAAGAAAGAATAGAAAAGATGTGCATTATTAATCTAATAAACAGCCAAGAGATTACTACAGTAGATATTGTTGCAGTATTCAGAAATATTCAGTTGCTGGTGCGCGACAATGATGCGCCTTAATACGAGCGCTCTTTACAAGTTAGGCGGTAGCGCTCTCGGTAATTAACAGTTACGCTTTACAATCGAGAAGTTTTAACAGGAAGAACTTCCACGTGCCCGTCTGCGACCGTGCTAGTGGGATCTCTCCGTGGCCTAAGCTCGGGCATGGTCATACAACATGATGTTAATAATTTGTCGTACGTCGCGACTGGAGGTTCCTACCGTGTCGCTGGTCTTCGGCTATGATCGTTTGCTCTCGCTTTGCGCACGCACTCTCTGTCTCCTTCACGCTCTATCTCTCTCTCACTCCTTCGCTCTCGCTCGCTCTCTCTCTCTCTTTGGCGGTAAATCGGTTGGTGTTCAAGGTTTTCGGTGTTTTTACGATGATAGTACCTTCGAATCGTAATAGAAGTTTAGTGATCTGATCCTCCTTGATTTGCCTATGCTCAGCTGTGATTGAGCCGGGATATTGCCCGTTACAAGGGTCGGCAAATCAGGAAAAGTAATGCTTCTATTCGTTAAATTTCGTTTGAATATACCGACTTTAATCGCCACGCGAGCGAGGAACAACCTTTCTGCGTTCGTTCAAGATTTATGTACAATGAAAAGAATAATGAAATTGAAGTCAAAGGAAACTTAATCTAACGCGTCCGACACGATTTGTCGGGCACGTGCAGAACGTACGCGCACACTTTCGCACTGTTCACTTAACGAAAGAAAAACTGAGTCTATATCTCAAAATAATAATTAGAATTTATAAACTATGGTTTTACGAGGATAATTGAGTCCATTTCATATCACACTGCAGGAAGAGAATGATTATTAGGCTCGAATATTGAGATATCTAAGATATCCTCGGACAATCGACTACGCACCTCGCGACTTTACAGCCAACTGCCCAGAGAAATCCGTCGCGAGACGGCTCCTGGGCTCGATCTAGGCCAGTTTTTCATACCCTAACCATGGAAACGGTCGATCAGCGGTCGATTCAGTGTACAAATATTGTGTTACTATGCTCGCTCGATGCTCAGCGAGATACTTTCGTTTGCTCATTTATCCTTTTCCAATTATTAAGTTTTATTTCAAATAAAATATAATTGCATTAACCTGGTCATCTAAGATTCTAGCAGCGCACGCTCCAGATCCAATATGCTTGAACAGAACTAGGTTGATATTTGAGCAATGCCTTATTGCCATGAAAATAATAATTTACTTCGGAGAGAGAGAGAAACCAAAAAATTAACACGCGGAACCTCATCGCAAAATTCCTTAACCTATGCACACACACACTCATACTATGTTCACGCATTCCTACCCATTCACGCGCTTATATCTACTCTTACGTTTACTTATAACTACCTATATATATATAAGATGGGACGAGTATGATTCCACGGTGAGGGAACTCAACTACATATTATAACTCGACAGCACCACATATGCGATGAGCCTAAGCCATGATACGAATAATTCGCATACGCGGCCTGGAGGAAAAATAGAATAATCATGATTTTACAACAAATACTCTAACAGCGCACCGGATGCGATGAGCCTAAGCCATGATACGAATAATTCGTATCCGGCGGCCGGAATAAAGGAAAGAAAAGAGAGTTTAAATCAGAAATTATGCTAAAAGAAAAGGAAAAATCAAAAAGTTACGCTGGGACGTAACAGCTCGACAGTACCACGTATACGATGGGCCTAAGCCATGATACAAATAGTTCGCATCCGGAGGCCGGAATAAAGGAAATAAAAGAGAGTTTAATTAAGAAGTTATGCAAAAAAAAAAGAAAGGAAAAATCAAAAAGTTACGCTGGGACGTAACATCCTCCCCCCCTTGGAATCATCATCGTCCCCGATGATGTGTCGCGCGCGCTAGTCTCAACCGTAGGGGTTGAGCGATGTCCGGTGGTAGCGTATGATGACGTGAAACATACGCCTGTCACGCCGGTGAGGTATGGCATTGGTACCCCCTACCCTGAGGTCGAACCTTACCCCCCTCGTATCTCCCCGGAACACCTCCAGTACACAGTCTATGAGGGGTCTTCGCACTTCCAGACATCCCTCCACGTCAACCACCCTACAGTGACGGACCAGCCCGCAGATGTCCTCGTGCATTACTCCCTGATTGTCTCTACATTCTAGTACCTCAAGCGTACACAGCCCAAAACTACGGGAGACACCTACCCATTACCGAAAATAACCGAAATTTTAGACCAAGTAGGAGGTGCCAAGTATTTTTCAGTATTTGATTTGGCCTCCGGCTTTCATCAGATTCCAATGGACGCAGAGGATTGTGACGTACCGCGCGCCGCCGAGCGCCCGAACAACGCCGACGACGTGATGATCAGCGCCCAGCGCTACGGCCCATGACGTCGTGCCCAACTCTACATACCGTGACGTCACAACGGCCCTACAGCACAGTGACGTTTTCCCCCGCCCGAACTGCGTGTAGCGACGTCACCCCCGAACACGGGCGAGCAAGTGTCGTTGCACGCGCGATCACGTGCTCATGCATGTTAAAAATAGTGCGATCACGTGATGTTAGTGTAGTCGCTCGCGAACATGGAGCTTTGTTCGGACACGGGATGATTCGGAGAATTAGACTCGTTCCACACCGATTCCGCACCGATTGGCACAAGGCGCGTAGGATCGCGAATTCTTCAACAGGAGCCGTGTTGACGAGGAAGTGGATGTAGTGGAAGTAAATCACAGATGGATATGGTCCCAGTATTTATTAAGGCACACGCTCTCATTGGAGGCGACGGCGACACGAGTTTGGTCCCGACGCATTTGAGGCGACGGCGACACGAGTTTGGTCACGACGCAGACTGGATCTTGAACTCACGGAAACTCGATGCGAGCACGAAGCAAGCCCGGAGACAAGAAGAAGGACGAAATAGCTCGCACGCTAGTTTATCGTTAGGCACGAGCCTATAAGTGGGAAATCCACGCCAATTATTGGGGGAAATTGGGTCACGCGGTATCGCCCAGGTGATGGCACGCGTCCGGCTCATTGGTCGTCGCGAGGATCACGCAGGATCCTGACGTCACAGGTCGCATCGTCGCGGCACCGAGAAGGCTCAGGGCTGGGTTACAGAATCCAGCACCCGCCCTGTCCCAGCACGGGTTACAGGAAGTAGAATTTTTAAACAGATATATTATATATTATATATATTTCCTTACGCTAGCAACACAAAAATGCGCATACGGTGCTGCGAACAGGTCTCGTGGTAAAAATACTGTTACTTCTGTACCTTGCAGGGCTGGTGCTTGAGTCGCGACTTTTTACTTTGAGACCACGCACAGTTTTTAGAAAGATGAACTGTTCTGAACAACTCGTGAACGGCTAAACGTAAGAACGACGAACGCAGAAACTTGACGCACGGCGAAAAATGTAGAAGAACTAACCCTGGTGGAGCAACGCAGGCTCCCTTTTGTACTATTCTTAAGGAATAAACAAGCCCATAAAAACTTTCAATTCCATTGCCGTGGATAATACATTCTTTACGGATAATTTGCGAGGGCATCTTCAAGCACGCAGGCTCCCTTTTAGAGGAAATTAAAGACAAACAAGCCCATAATCTTATCGCTGTTGGTACAATAGGTCTTGCGCAAATGCACGTCGGTAAACGGCGACGGAATTTTGATGGGTTCGCAAACGTCTTTTAAAACAGCTGAAGTGCACGGAGGATCATGGTCGCAGTAATAACTCAAATTGGGGAACACTTTGGTTGGAGCCTTGAACAGGCCCCCTCCTCTCGTTCACTCCGTAGCTGCGTCGGTTGATTGGCTAGGGGGCTCTGCCTCTTTTGACTTTTTCTTCTTGACCTTCTTGCCCGAGGTAGCACGCCCGGTTTTTTTAGTATCTCCTGCGTCTAATGCCGCGTCGGCTCGGTTGGCGACCCAGAGGGCGGCGACGCTGTTGGGTCTGTTAGGTCCCGACTTGCAGCCGGTCCGGCGGTTGTGGTCTGATCCTGGGCGACCTTCTAAATCAATTTTGGCCCGCCTGGGGACTTTCGGGACGACCGTGACACGGGTCTCACACATGCGAGCTCGCAGAAAGGTATCGGCGCAAACCTGCGTTGCCGACGCAGGCCATAATCCCAAACAGTAGGAACTCGCGTTATATGGAAGTCTACTGTATTATACGATCTGGAATAATCAGGCTGCGGACGAGGGTCCACATTAAAGAAACCGAATGCGTTATTCGTGGCACCTCTGTTGGAAAGTGGTTCAATGAAAGAACGCATGGTGGCAGGTCGAGGCGTAACAAAAAAGAAAGTGTAGTGTGTGTGGGGAGAGTCCTTTCTAGTTCTCGGTTGACCATGTGGTGAGACGGACGATATAATGTGTAAAGGAGAGCATTATGTTCTAAAATTTAAATAAATAATACAAAATACAACAAACAGAAGCCACAATTATATATTATATTTTAACAGGTTATGGGCCCAGATCACCTGAACAATACGAAAGCGTAAGTGAATTTGTGAAACAAAAAAAAATTTAATTTATACCAGTTAGGACCACGAGGTCGACAATGTCCATAATGGCGGGTATAGAATATCCACAATTAAAAGCTGAAAACTTTAGCAACTGGCTGTTCAGGGTGGAGTGCTTATTAGACGAAAAACAAGTAAAACAGAATTTAACAAGCACGTCGGGCCAATTAACTGGTGATGTACTGGTCAAATTTTCAAAAGATGACGCAAAAGCTAAGGCTGTAATAGTTCAATGTAAAGAAAAAGCGTAGTATCGAAATTATACCTAAGACGCAAACTGCTAACCATAAAGTGTAAATAGAATGAAAAACTAGAGGAATACTTCTTCAAATTTGATAGCTTGATTTGCTAACCATAAAGTGTAAATAGAATGAAAAACTAGAGGAATACTTCTTCAAATTTGATACCTTGATAAAAGATTTAGAGTGCAGAGGAGTTAAAATAGAAGATATCAACAAAGTATGCTATTTATTAGTTGGAATTAATAGCAAGTATGATAACGTAATAACGGCAATAGAAACAATACAAGAAGAATGTAGTTTGGAATTTGTAAAAGCTCCTTTACTGGATGAAGAACTAAAAAAGTCGAGCGTTGTAAGCGAAAGCTACACACCACTAAATGAAACAGCATTTCGAGCAGCGATGTGTTACAAATGCCGTAAGCCAGGCCACGCTGCAAACGAATGCACTCAGAATGGACAGGTAGCAAGAGGACGAGGACGATACCAAAGTCGTTCTAGAGGCGGAGGACGTTTAAGAGGGACCTGGCGAATGGCAAGTCGAGGAAACCACATTAATTCCTCGACGGCACAACATGCAGCGTCTTTCTCATCTGTTGCATTAAATGTGAATACTGAGATTGCGATGGAAACTTTAGGCTCATCTTTGTCTTAGCGGGCACGTATTTTTGGGGATTTTTTTTTTTTTTGGATAGGGCATCGAAAGGTAAGACAGTATTTCCTCTGACGTTTTTGCCGGAAATCATTCCTTCAAAAGTTATGAGCGTTTTTTGCGACGTAGCGTTTGTCGCCGTATTTTCCAGCAGGTACATTATTTTTCGGCGTTCTTTGTTTCCCTGGATAGAGCATCGAAAGTTGTATAAGTTTCCCCTATGACTTTTTTTTGGGAAATCACGCCTGCGAAAGTTATGAATGCATTTGCGAAAAATTACGTCAGCAGCACTGGTTATTGTGTTTTCCAGCGCCTCGCGATGTTAGAGATGAAGGTGTTAGTCGATTTGTTGTTTGTTTTGATTCTTGCGCTTGAATTCAAGCGTTTATGACGCAGAGTACTGTCACCGTACCACTTTCGACAGTGGTATGTTTATATCATTGAACTATAGAATATCTGGAACGCGCACGGCCGTATGTAGAGCTGCAGTCGACCCGCGCCGAGAGAGAAAGAAGATATTTTGGTATTCTGTCCTTTGTTACCTGTACTACCCTTTCAATAATGTTGTGTACGCCGTTAAAATATACGGAACTGAACTATCTTTGCTGTACTATCTTTTTGACAAAAGGGTTTATGGTAAGTCGTAATAAAAACAGGATATGTATTATTCTATTCCTAAAATGTTAATGGGTGAACCTGAACGAGGAAACACTACTTTCAAACGCATAAAAAACTTAAAAAAAGTAACACCGACTTGAAAAATTGAACATTATTTTATATTTTTCAGTGCATTTTTGAAGTCTGTTAAAAAGGATACTTTCTCAAACAAAATGAATAATATCAATCAAAATTATTGTAATATTTATTTTATTTATTGTCTATGTCTATTTGGAAAAAAAACAAAAAATGAGCAAGTATTATATTTTTACATCCAGCATGAACAATTCCCAAAGGAAAGCAATTTCGATATGTATTAACAATTAACCTTCACTACCTCTAAAACAAAAAATCATGTGTAATTTTAATGCGTTTGATAATATTTTTCACTTTGTTTTGTGATCATATACATTAATTTCTGTGACATAATGACATCACCTACTGAAATATCTAAATAGAAGAGAGCAACTCTTTTCGAACCGGTCATATCTAGTCAAATCTCTGTGGAACTTACGTCGAAAGGCGCAAATCGACTGTATGTCCCAAAGGTCCAGTGGTAAGAGTGAGACAGAATACCAAAATGTCTTTCTTCTCTCTCTAACAGCGAGGCGCGGCTGTTCCTGCATCCGTGCGCATTCCAGGTAGTATATAGTTCAATGGTTTATATATACACGGCCGCGAGTAGTGACTGTCTTCGCGGTCCGGCGGTCCGCCACGTGGATTTGTCAAGTATTCGGCGGATGGGTTCGTTTCTTTATTCTCGCGATCTCTCTACTTAGACGGGAGTCGCGGGATTGAGGACGGTGCGGTTATAGAGCGTGTATATGTTCAAATAATATATTGTCCATAAAAATAATAATAGAGATACAATGCTACGTTTAATCTTATCTTATAGTTTCGCTGATTTATATAATTCGCCTAGAGCACTTCGCTGCCAATACAGGTAATTCTTTTGGAAGTATGAGTTGTCTAAGTTTGGTTTGTCGTGATTGTTTTGTGCGTCAGTTCGTCGTGAATCAATTAATCGCAGCTAAGGCCGGTACCAAGAGCGGAGGTAGCGTACGTCAACGATTCGATCTGTTGTTAACGAATTGCACGCAGCCAAGTCCGGTTCCAAGAGCGGGGGTGGCGTACGGCAACCGTTTGTCTGTTTCTGTATGGTGACTCCACTTACAAATCGCAGCCGTGACCGGTGCCAAGAGCGGTGGTAGCTTACGGTAAGGGAGTCGTCAGTCTATGATGCTGTATGAGTGATCATTTACAAAACGCAGCCGTGACCGGTGCCAAGAGCGGTGGTAGCTTACGGTAAAGATCAATTGTGCGATTGATTGTGATATTTGGATATTTTTGGTGGCGAAGGTCTTTGTTTTATCTTTTATAGATCTACTGTAATCGTCTGAATCACGCGAGTGTCTTTGCACTGATTCGCGAGCCCTGAAGGGGCGGTCGTAGGACTTATACGCGGCCTAAGGTTCGTTTTCTTCGAATTCTTCCTAGGTCGTCCGTATGGGACTACGCCGTTCAGACGTGTTAGTTACTGCGTATGATCTATTGGTTTCGATAGCCAGAGGATCTCAGTAGGATCGCGTCTATGGCTGTAAGCTCGAAATAAATCTCGCCTCGAGTGGAGCATTCCCGCGCCTTATATACCCGAATGGGCTAAGGGGAAGGTTCCACTCGAGTGATTTTGGTCGGTGGCCGGGAGTCGCTTCTCCTTCGGCGGCCGAAATAGTACCGTTATAATTACTTAGTTGTGTGTGTATGACGGTGATACAATAGGTGTGATAAATGGAGATGTATTTGTTTTGTTTCGTCGGTGAGTGAGGTTTGATTGTATTGTGCGGACAGTTCAGTGGTGTTGGCGTGTATGTGTTCGGCATGTCGGTGAGTGATGTCTGTTTGTGTCGTACGGACAGTTCAGTGGTGTTGGTGTGTATGTGTTCGGCATGTCGGTGAGTGATGTCTGTTTGTGTCGTACGGACAGTTCAGTGGTGTTGGTTTTTATATACTTCTTTAAGGCGTCTTTATATACTGGCCAGTAGGTGATGTGGCTTGGCCTATTGGTCTGTACGGTTACAATGCCCCCTTCTGTAGACGTGAAATGCGGGATCGTATTATTCGGTACCGCATTTAACGCTTTATGAAGTATTTACAAACGAAAAGCAAAATTCAATTTTGTGTTGTAACCGTACTAATTCTACTCTTATGACTATCGCATGCTTATTTCTATGTTAATATAATGCTCAAATATAACTGAAATTAATATATTTTATTCGTTGCCTGCTACACATAAGATCGGGCAAGTATCCACACACGCACACCTTAATCTAAATATACACAGCTAGTTTATCGGAAAACAAAAGGTGGTCTTTCTATCTTTACGCCTCTTAACTTATGTTTCTCTTAGCTGTGTTTGTGTCAGTGTGCTTTCTTTGTCTCTATATTGTCTCTTATGAACTTATTTAATCACTTTCACTGTTTTACACTTGGGGTTTTTTGGGGGGGTTTTGGTTCTCCTTTGACGTGAGGCCGAGGGGATCTTGGGGGTCCACAAGGAACGGGATTTCGATGCGCTCCTCCGATACTTCCCTCTGATTAGCCTGGGTCGCCCGCCTCCTTCGTCCTCGGCGTTGACAGCGGTCGGCGATGATCACGGCCTCCTCTTCGTCCTCGCTGTTGGTAAGGATGTCCCCAAAACAGCCTCTCATCCGGATGCGGATCCTCTCTTCCAGGGAGTAGGTGCCTCCTGAACCCCGTGGAGCGTCATTCAGCGGCTTAGCCCTCTTTGCCAATAATGTGGAAGGCTGCTGACTCGGGCTTTGAAGGGCTTCCAGCGTTTTGGCCACTTCCATGTTAATTGCCCGCTCTTCATCGACTGGTTCCGTCATCCATACCTCCGGTGTCTGTGTTCGGACGGCGGAAGTGGATGCCCTTGCTTGAGTCGCTTTACCAGGCGCAGAGCGCTGTTTTCCTCCGGGGCTGCTCCATTTTTTCGCCACAATCGTCTTCAGGTTGGGCGTCGGCAGCGGGTGATACTTTAGATTCGTTCCCGTTTGCGTGGCACGGGAAATCATTCCCCATGCCGCGTAGCTCTGTGTGCCTTTTGTATCCATCCTTACTGTTTGCGTACTAGCTTCAATCTGAATTCCCCGAACGTTTGGACTTCTCTTTCCCAGAGTCGCTTGTCATTCATGCGTGACGACGACTTATGTTATTATTTGGGTAAGATATTTTCGCAGGTCTGACACGTGGTAGGCGCCTTTCGTTTGTCCGCTGTCCGGGTGTTTCAAAGTCACAGTCGCTGGTCCTTTCTTTTCGGCAATTATGTACGGACCTTCATATAAGTGAAAGAATTTGGCAACCTGTCGATCCGCTGCATTTGATACGGGCTCCGTCTTTACTAGCACAGTCTCTCCAACGTTGAACTGGATTGGTTGTTTTCCGGAGTTGTGTCTATCCAATCTTTTATACGCCTTTCTTGTAGTATTTGCGAGAGCTAATTGTATTTTCCTCCTGCGTTCTTGTTGCGTGTTTTGCAGTGGCGGGTGATGTTGAGGTAGCCTTTGTTCCCAAGGTCTTGTAGGATTCTCTCCCATTTGTAACTCATATGGCGTGAGTCCGGTACTCAGATGTGACACTTCATTGCAACAAGTTTCTATTAACCCGATCCATTTTCCCCAGGCTGCATGGCTTTCTGCAGCGACAGTTCGAATTATGCGTCCTATTTCGCGGTTTACCCGCTCCACCGGATTACTTTGTGGGTGTCGGATAGAGGACAGGCAGTGTCTAATTCCAAGCTCTCTTAATTTATTTGTCCATCGTGCGGCGGTAAATTGTGTACCATGATCTGTAATTATCGCCTCTGGCTTGCCATATGTTGGCACGTAGTTTGTTATTAATTTTATGAGGGTGATAGTTGTAGTCGCATTTCGAACGGGGTATAACTTGACAAATTTGGTAAATAGATCTTCTATTACTAACAGGTATCTTGCACCTCCGGTTGATCGCGGCAGCGGCCCGTAATAATCAATGGATAAGAGTTGTCGCGGTCGCGTCGGTAAAATTGTCTGCATATTTACATGTGGCGGGTGCGTGTTTATCTTGACCCGTTGGCAGGTTTCACATTGCGCCGTGATCTTTCTTATCAACCGATTTAGTCCCTTAATGTAGAATGATTCCCGTATTAAGTTCGTTAGTTTGTCGCTACCAGGGTGCGCATAAATGCAGTGTACTTCCCGAATCAATTTTTCTTGTAATGCCCGTGGTATAACAACTCGTATTGCGCCTCTCTGGTTGTTGTGTAGGAGTAGGCTATCTTGGTAACAATACCTCGGATCCGGGTTACCTGTTTGCTGGATCTCATCAATTTTCTTCTTAATGTCGCCATCTCTTTCTTGCCACTCCTTAAGATTTTTTAGGGCATCTCCTATTTCTGGTGACAGTTCCTTTGCTAACATGTACATGACGGGAATGTTTCCTTCCTTGGCGACTGGTGTGGTGTCTGTAGGGTCTCTTGCTCGACTCAGTGTGTCCGCAGGTCCATTTTCTGTTCCTTTAACATGCTGGATTTCGATGGTATAATCCTGGATTGCAAACGTCCATCTAGCTAGGCGTTGATTGACCAGCTTGCTGGTTTTAAGGAATGTCAGTGCCTTGTGATCTGTAAGGAGCGTTATTTTTGCTCCATAAATGTATGGCCTGAATTTACCTAGTGCCCAGACAATGGCTAAGAGCTCCTTTTCAGTGGTAAAGTAATTCTTCTCCGCACCACGAAGTGTCCTGCTAGCCAACGTGATTGGTCGTCTCTGTCCATGTTCGTCCTCCTGTTCGAGAATTGCTCCGAGTGCGTGATCACTGGCATCCGTTGTTAGGAAGAAAGATTTGTTCGGATCTACATGTTGTAGAATGACTTCATCGCAGAAGATTTCTTTTGTTTGTTCAAATACCCGCTGCTCGGTCTCCGTCCATTCCCACCTTCGTCCTTTCTTCAGGAGTTCCAAAAGTGGGGCTGATATCGTTGCATATTGGCAGGTAAATTTATTGTAGTAGTTAACGAGCCCCAAAAACCCTCGCAGTTGTTTCAAGTTGGTCGGTGTGGCGTAGTTTCGGATTGCTTGAAGCTTATCCGGGTCCTGATGGATACCATTTCGTGACACTATGTGTCCCAGGAATTTGATTTCGGTTTGCATGAATCTGCACTTTTCTTTATTGATGGTCATGTTGTATTGATTCAATCGTTCCAAGACTATCTTTATATGTCTTTGATGGTCTTCATATGTCTTGGAAAAGCAGACGATATCATCAATGTAATTAATGCAAAACTCATCAAGTCCTTGCAATATTATGCGCAGTGCATAAACGGTCCATTATAGATTGTAACTGCCTTGTTACTTCGTTTTGGAACATCGTCATTCGATTTTCCAGGTCCCATTCCGGAGGAATTTCCTGCGTATTTCTTCGTTGGAGGCCCTCTTGCTCGCCTTGTTCCCTTCGATCGGCTGCGAGTTCGCGTATCCGCTCACTCTGTTCTGCGTTTTTTCTTTGCAGATCAGCGATCTGTTCGAGTACTCTTCCATATGTATTTCGGTGTTCTGGGTTGGCCTCTTCCTGCAACGCGCTGCTCGCGCTCGCGGCTGAGTTTGGTTGTGCCATTCTGAGTGTCGATTCTAAATTTGAGTTTTCCGCGCGCGGTGCTTCTATCGCGTCTCTGCGTGTTCTATTTTCTAGACGAATGTCTCTGTCCGATTTCTCTTTTGGGGATCTAAACATGCTCTAATGTTTTCGCGCCGGCCCCACGTTGGGCGCCAATTGTCACCGTACCACTTTCGACAGTGGTATGTTTATATATACACGGCCGCGAGTAGTGACTGTCTTCGCGGTCCGGCGGTCCGCCACGTGGATTTGTCAAGTATTCGGCGGATGGGTTCGTTTCTTTATTCTCGCGATCTCTCTACTTAGACGGGAGTCGCGGGATTGAGGACGGTGCGGTTATAGAGCGTGTATATGTTCAAATAATATATTGTCCATAAAAATAATAATAGAGATACAATGCTACGTTTAATCTTATCTTATAGTTTCGCTGATTTATATAATTCGCCTAGAGCACTTCGCTGCCAGTACAGGTAATTCTTTTGGAAGTATGAGTTGTCTAAGTTTGGTTTGTCGTGATTGTTTTGTGCGTCAGTTCGTCGTGAATCAATTAATCGCAGCTAAGGCCGGTACCAAGAGCGGAGGTAGCGTACGTCAACGATTCGATCTGTTGTTAACGAATTGCACGCAGCCAAGTCCGGTTCCAAGAGCGGGGGTGGCGTACGGCAACCGTTTGTCTGTTTCTGTATGGTGACTCCACTTACAAATCGCAGCCGTGACCGGTGCCAAGAGCGGTGGTAGCTTACGGTAAGGGAGTCGTCAGTCTATGATGCTGTATGAGTGATCATTTACAAAACGCAGCCGTGACCGGTGCCAAGAGCGGTGGTAGCTTACGGTAAAGATCAATTGTGCGATTGATTGTGATATTTGGATATTTTTGGTGGCGAAGGTCTTTGTTTTATCTTTTATAGATCTACTGTAATCGTCTGAATCACGCGAGTGTCTTTGCACTGATTCGCGAGCCCTGAAGGGGCGGTCGTAGGACTTATACGCGGCCTAAGGTTCGTTTTCTTCGAATTCTTCCTAGGTCGTCCGTATGGGACTACGCCAGTGACGCCAGATCTGGCTCGCTAGCACGGTCCGTGCTGGCGTTGGTGGGGGTAATAGGCGTGTGTGCGTAGCCTGTCTGTGAGAGCTGCGTGGAGAGAAGGACGGAACTATGCTGCGTCTCCGTTCCACCAACGTCGTGTGACGTCACGTATCGTGAGGACACATAAGAAGGACAGAACTATGCTCCGTCCCCTTTCAACCAACATCGCGCGTTGCGTCTTTGTTCAACATGCAGTCGCGGCGTCGCGTCTTCGTTCCGCACACAGGCCGGTGACAGTGGTGCCAGATTTCGCATAAGGCATCGCACGTACCATTGCGTTCTTTCAGCCGGAAGGCAAATCCGGCACCACCGCGTTGAGGAGAGCGCGATCCAGCGAAAAGTGAATCCAGGAGAGTTTGGGATTGACTCGTCGTCGCTCGTTGACGCGCTCGAGTTCTTTTTTGCGTAGGTTCGCGCTCAGCCATAGTACAATTTTTTTTCACAGAATAATTTTTTTTGTTAGTTATTCGTAACACGGCTACAAACGATATTCATTTAAAAATATTTTAGTACTTACTACGGATAGTTTTTATTTTGTCAGCGGAATAGATGGGTCGTATTGGTTTATAATAGATAGGGCCAAAATATATAATTTCATAAATTTTGGTTTCAGTAACATTAATCTGTCTGTGATAGTAATAAATAAGAAAGTATATAATAAATGTCAATTATTGCGTATTATGCATTAACCGTGAAACAAGTAACAGGAGCTTCTTGCACTAGAACGTTCTGAGGGATCGTACTAACACGCGATTTCAACACACGACAGCGTACGTCAGAAAGAATTTGCTTGATCCGACGCGTCGACGGTGCGAATGTTTCTATGAGTTGTTCTTTATGATTTGTTTTCTAAATAGAAGGTGACCAAATTGTGCATATATTCTAACAGTTCTCATCAAGTCCCATCACATTGATTTGAAACCTTTTTCTTACTACGCACGTTTAGTTTAGCAACGCTATCCCCATTTCGAGAAAGAAGAAGGTGTTCCTTCTTCGGCAATGCACCATGCATACTGTAATCCATATGTACGCCCATTGTCGCATTCTGCCCACGAAATGTCGCAATGTGCGTATTGTCGAAGAAGGCATGATAAAACACGACAATAATAGCAAAAACCCTGTCAATGGAAAACCGAAACTCACATTGTGCCGCCCCCGACCGACCGCGGGTCGCGGTTGGACTAATTGAAATATCTGAAAAGTCAAACCATTCTGAGCGCGTATTTTACGTACCTACTGCAAATTATTTACCCGGGACTCTAACTGACTTTTCCAATGTCATTTATTCATCATTATTTTGCAACCAATTGTACGATATGTATTACTTTTAAATGCACATGTACAGGGTCCGCAGATTGCGCTAGTCAGCTTTTTTCCTGTAAACAGTAAGTATTAGACAAAATTATAGAGGAAAGGCTTCAATGGAATCGTAATATCTATCTTCTGCGAGACTGCATTCAATTCGAAAGTGCAACGCTGCACCCGACAAATGCAAATGCGTATGTAAAGTTTTTGTTTATAAAATTTATTTTTTTTATTATTTTATTATACTTTATTTTTCTTTTAATACTTACCGTTTACAGGAACAAAGCTGACTATCACAACCTGTGCACCCTGTACATGTGCATTTAAATGTAATACATATCGTACAATTGGTTGCAAAATAATGATGAATAAATGACATTGGAAAAGTCAGTTAGAGTCCCGGGGAAATAATTTGTAGTACGTACGTGAAATACGTGCTAAGAATGGTTAGACTTTTCAGACATTTCAATTAGTCCTACCGCGACCCGCGGTCGGTTGGGAGCGGCACAATGAAAGTTTCGGTTTTCAATTCACAGGGATTTCGTTATTATTGTCGTGTTTTATCATGCCTTCTTTGACAATACGCACGTTGCGACATTTCGTGGGCAGAATGCGACAATGAACGTATAAATGGATTACAGTATGAACGGTGAATTGCCTTCAACCGAACAACTTTTTCTTTCACGAAATGGGGAGAGCGTTCTTAAACCAAACGTGCGAAGTAAGAAAAACGTTTCAAATCAATGTGATGGGACTTGCTGAGAACTGTTAGAATATATACACAATTTGGTGACCTTCTATTTAGAAAACAAATCATAAAGAACAACTCATAGAAATATTTGCACCGTCGTCGTCGCGTGGTGTCAAGCAAATTCTTCCTGACGTACGCTGTTGTGTGTTGAAATCGCGTGTAGTAGGATCCCTCAGAACGTTCTAGTGCAAGAAGCTCCTGTTACTTGTTTCACGGTTAATGCATAATACGCAATAATTGGCATTTATTATATACTTTCTCATTTATTACTACCACAGAAAGATTAATGTTACTGAAACCAAAATTTATGAAATATATGTTTTGCCCATATCTATTATAAGCCAATACGACACATCTATTCCGCTGACAAAATATTAAAAACTATCCGTAGTAAGTACTAAAATATTTTTAAATGAATATCGTTTTTTGTTGCCGTGTGACGAATAATTAAAAAAAAATTATTCTGTGAAAAAAAATTGAACCATGCTGGGCACGAACCTACGTAAAAAAGAACTCGAACGCGTCGACGGGCGACGACGGGTCAATCCCAAGCTCTGCTCGATTCAGTTTTCGCTGCACCGCGCTCTGCTCACGGCGGTGGTGCCCGATTTGCCTTCCGACTGAAAGAACGCAATGGTAGTTGCGGTGCCTTATGCGAAATCTGGCACCACCGCGAGAAGCTTATACCGCCCTGTGTGTGGAACGAAGACGCGACGCGCGATATTGGTTGACAGGGGACGGAGCATAGTTCTGTCCTTCTTATGTGTCGTCACGATACGTGACGTCACACGACGTTGGTGGAACGGAGACGCAGCATAGTTCCGTCCTTCTCTCCACGCAGCTCTCACAGACAGGCTACGCACACACGCCTATTACCCCCACCAACGCCAGCACGGACCGTGCTAGCGAGCCAGATCTGGCGTCACTGGACTACGCCGTTCAGACGTGTTAGTTACTGCGTATGATCTATTGGTTTCGATAGCCAGAGGATCTCAGTAGGATCGCGTCTATGGCTGTAAGCTCGAAATAAATCTCGCCTCGAGTGGAGCATTCCCGCGCCTTATGTACCCGAATGGGCTAAGGGGAAGGTTCCACTCGAGTGATTTTGGTCGGTGGCCGGGAGTCGCTTCTCCTTCGGCGGCCGAAATAGTACCGTTATAATTACTTAGTTGTGTGTGTATGACGGTGATACAATATGTGTGATAAATGGAGATGTATTTGTTTTGTTTCGTCGGTGAGTGAGGTTTGATTGTATTGTGCGGACAGTTCAGTGGTGTTGGTGTGTATGTGTTCGGTATGTCGGTGAGTGATGTCTGTTTGTGTCGTACGGACAGTTCAGTGGTGTTGGTGTGTATGTGTTCGGCATGTCGGTGAGTGATGTCTGTTTGTGTCGTACGGACAGTTCAGTGGTGTTGGTTTGTCTGTGTTCGGCGATACGCACGGCGAAGGCGTCTTTATATACTGGTCAGTAGGTGATGTGGCTTGGCCTATTGGTCTGTACGGTTACAGTACTTTGACGCCTGTACTTTTAATGTTAGAATCGTTTCTGCAATGAGGGGATTGGTATATGTCCATGCGCGCCGAAGGCGCGCCAAGTGTTGCGCTTGAATTCAAGCGCATATGACGCAGAGTACTTTGACGACTGTACTTTTAATGTTAGAATCGTTTCTGCAATGAGGGGATTGCTATATGTTCATGCGCGCCGAAGGCGCGCCAACCGTTGCGCTTGAATTCAACCGCATATGACGCAGAGTACTTTGACGCCTGTACTTTTGATGTTGGGATTGTATCTGCAATAAGCAAAAAACAAATGTTCAGTTCAGGGGAGTCAAAACGAGAGCCTGACCAATGACACAGAACGCTCAGAGGTTGCCAGAATCAAAACAAACAACAAATCGACTAACACCTTCATCTCTAACATCGCGAGGCGCTGGAAAACACAATAACCAGTGCTGCTGACGTAATTTTTCGCAAATACATTCATAACTTTCGAAGGCGTGATTTCCCAAAAGAAAGTCATAGGGAAAACTTATAGAACTTTCGATGCTCTATCCAGGGACACAAAGAACGCCGAAAAATAATGTACCTGCTGGAAAATACGGCGACAAACGCTACTTCGCAAAAAACGCTCATAACTTTTGAAGGAATGATTTCCGGCAAAAACGTCAGAGGGAATATTTTCTCACCTTTCGATGCTCTATCCAAGGAAAAAACAAAAAGCCCAAAAATTCGTGCCCGCTAAGACAAAGCCTTACAAACTTTATTTTAGACTCAGGAGCAACACAGCATGTGGTAAGAAAAGATTTGGAACAATACATGAGAGATGTTGTGGAATTAAAAGACCCAGTAAAGATAGTTATAGCAGATATTAAAGTGATATCGGCATACAGGAAAGGACGATTGGTAACTAAAATATAAAACAAAGAAGTTACCATAGATGCAATAATTTTCGAAAAATTGAGATATAACCTGCTCTCTGTATCGCAGATAACGAGCAAGGGATTCAAAATAATTATAGACAGACGTGGGCTAATATTAGTCAACATAAATCTAGTCAGCAGAAGGACACAGGTATTTCCAAGTAGTGATTGATGACTATTCCCATTTTACTGTAGTATATTTGTTAAAAAGAAAAAACGAAGCTGAAGAGAACTTAAAATCAGATATAAAAGAAATAAAAACGATATTCGATTTAAAAACAACTAGAATAAGAATGGACAACGGAGGTGAGTTTATATCTCAAACTCTAAAGAACTTTTGTAGAAGTAAGGGAATTCAGATGGAATATACGAATACATATAGCCCACAACAGAATGGACAGTCAGAAAGGATGAATCGAGGACAAAATTTATTGAGACAAATTTGCCAAAACAATTGTGGGGTGAAGCGATTAGAACATCAGCATATGAACTAAATCGCTCACCAACTAGTAGTTTTAGAGGAACAACACCAGCACAAGTATCGCATGGGAGAAACGACCTAACCAAACTACGCATATTTGGAAGCAAGGCATGGTCAGTAGACGTGACAAGGTCAAATAAGCTTGTAACCGTACGTCTTTCGTCAGTGGTGGTGTCGTATGTCACGGTCGCGAGTGGTTACGCGTTCGCGATCCGTCCTTCCGCTTCGGAGGGAATAGTTCCTCTTTCGTGCGGGCGGGTTCGTTCCGTATTCGTGATCGCAGCTATGGAGCGTTCGCGGTCGCAAGTGATCGGAGCCGGGAACGTAGTGTGGGAGTAATATTTGTATATTGATCGTATTGTGTTTTATTCAAGTAAAATTGCACACGGAGTGCATGAAATACAGTGCCGACGAGATAATCGCGGGTATCGCCGGCTGCCTTCAATATATATGTGGGAGGTTGGTATTGTCAGTGAGTGTAGGTGATTTGTCGGTATTTGTTCGTCGGGACTAACCACTCGTATCCGTGACCGGTGCCAAGAGCGGGGAAGGCGTACGGTGGCAGTCTTCAGTAGTTCACGAATTACTCGTAGCCGTGGCCGGTGCCTAGAGCGGGGGAGGCTTACGGTAACCGTGGAGGATGTCAGTCTTTTGAACTACTTACAATCGTAACCGTGGCCGGTACCAAGAGCGGAGATGGCTACGGTAAGAGTTCTTTAATCGTCGAGGTAGTTTGGTGGAGAGCAGGTCAGTTTCAGTCGATCACGAATTACACGTAGCCGTGGCCGGTGCCTAGGGCGGGGGAGGCTTACGGTAACCGTGGAATGTGTCAGCGAAACTACTTACTATCGTAACCGTGGCCGGTACCAAGAGCGGAGATGGTTACGGTAAGAGTTCCTTTTTGTGTCGTTTATGAGAGATGGCAATCATTCGCAATCGCAGCCGTGACCGGTGCCAAGAGCGGGGATGGCTTACGGCGAAGATTGATTAGATGAATTTTATGATGATTAGGAGGATGTTTGTGGCGAGCAAGCGCCCGAATTGTAGTACAGCGGAACCGCGTTTTGACGAACGTGACTGAATTATACTAGTTCACGAACCCTCGAATGGGCGGCCGTAGACTTTGATCGGTAGAGGATTGTCAGCGCAAATTCTTCCATACGCGTCGCGGAGCAACGTCGTTCAATTAGCAAGTCACAGGCTCGATCTACGTTATTCGATGTCCGGAAGGATCACTCCTGGGATCTCTTCAACGGAGCTAAGCTCGAAGTAAATCTCGCTCCGAGTGGAGCTTCCTCGCACCTTATATACCCCAATCGGGCAAAGGGGAAGTTCCACTTGGGTGATTTCTTCCTTCGGCGGGAGTTGCTTCTCCTCCTTCGCCGAAGCTCGGTACCGTTATCCTAATGTATGATTGAAAGTGATTTGTGTATCGTCTGTGTCAGTCGCGTTTACAACTGTTTATGTCGGTGTCCCTGGGTGAGCGGTGTACGTATGTTTATGTGTGCAGAGTGGTGTATGTTCGTGCGTGTACGGGCATGCATGATCGAGACGGCAGGTGAGTACGAGAGAGACAGCGCGAAAATAGAACGGGCAAGTAGGTGAAGTGAGGCAGTAGAGAAATAGAACGAGAGAATGGTAAGTAAGTAGAAAGAGAGAGTGTCGCGGTGTATATTCGGTAGACAGGAGAAAGAGTAAAGCGAGACAGCCAAGAAGTGGAAAGAGCGAACGATATTATTGAAACTGTAAGTAAAAAGAGGCTATCGCGATGTATATACGGCAGAAAAGGAGAAAAGGTGAGACGCGTAAGGTAACCAAGTGTCGTGTCCCGTGCACGTGCGAACAGTTTGGTATGAATCTATAGTGAGGCTGTATTGTACGGTCACAAGCTGGATCCCAAAGCGAAAGCAATGAGACTTGTAGGTTATAGTAAAGGAAGTTATCGCCTGTGGGACCCAAAGGAAAATAAAATAACATAGTCAAGGGACGTGATTACGTGATATTTGACGAGGAAAAGTATAGGTATTCATAAAGTGAGGAGATGGAAAGAAAACAAGAACAAAACAATACAAAAGCTGAAAGAAAAATAAAATACGAAATGGCAGAGTAAAATGAACAAGACTACAACGAGTTGCAGAGCGATAACTCAGAAAATGAAGAAGAGTCAGGAGGAGTAGACCAACATCAAAAGAAAAGAAAACAACGCGATCCCCTGCAGAATACGAGATCAGGAAGACTGCTGTTACAACCGGGAGGCGGACTACTATAATAGATTACAGTAGAGAAAGTCGAGCGGTTGTATCCGCCTTCAGATTGTGACGCTAAATAATATTTAATTTATTTCGATTGAATTGAATTCGATCTTGTACTACGCGAACGTAGGTTTGCAGGACTTAAAGGGATCGTGCTACCGGTGAGGCCTGTACAGGCCCTTATTCGCTTGCCTTCGGCCGCGCTTGGCCATGTTTACATTTTTCTCACTAGCACGTATCGATCGCCTTGCAGATCAGTGATTTGACGGAGAGAGACAGAGAGATGTACCGCTGTCCGGTCTCAAGATTCGCGCTGCTAGCTTTGCATTCCTTTTGTCGCCCGCACACGCACACACACACACACACACATACATACTTAGCCTAACGACAGGCCGTATGACGATTCCAGGAGGGGAGTCACGCAGTGATGCCAGAAAGCGAAATCGTAACAGTAACACGCCGAGTGGTGGGGGCCATGCATGTGATATGTGACAGTTGTCACAGTTGAACGTCGCGAAAGATGCTCGCAGACACGGCACGCACACACTTACCGCATGGCACCCACCACTCGGCGTGTTATTGTTACGATTTCGCTTTCTGGCATCACTGGAGTCACGTCGGCCAACGCGTATTACAACTCAAACGGTATTCCGGAGTGAAGGAAAGATAAAAATTATAAAGAGATTTATTAAACGCGATGCCCCGCATGAACGAAAGAAATATTCTCACATTGCTTTCGCAATCTCCATTCGGGGGATAAAAACAAGAAAATACGTTGGGACGACACACCACCAAATAGGTGCTGCGTATGTGAGAAGCGGTTTAATTGATAGCTGGTAACAAATCACCTTTGCTCTCGGGGATATCCGATTGTTGTGAAAGAGTCTGCTGAGGCTCATGGATGCTTTCCTGGTTTTTTCCAATTCTATATCAATATGTGAGGTGCACAGGGCGAGGGTCATCTATATGCATTCTTAAGGGCCGGTTCCACCAACTTCGGTTAAATCCTTAATCGGCAGTTAACGTCGGTTAATCGATACTTTGCGTTCTACCAAACTTTGAACCCCGATTAAGTTAAGAAAACCCCGGTTAAACTTAACCGGCCAATATTGGCCGCTTACCGTATTTAATCAATGGTTAGCGTTTGGTAACATCTGGTAACTGCTGGTAACATCGTCAAAGTAAAATTGAAGTCATTACTAGTCATGGACGCGTTATACGACGACGTTTTATCGTCCTCCTCCTCTGAAGAAGGTTATGAGCCTGTTAGGCCTAAAAGAAGAAAAATCATTAAAGACCGAGTTAATTATTTTCAGACATTAGACGATGTCGACTTCTTTACAAGATTTCGTCTAAGAAAAAATGCGGTTGAAGCTTTACTAAATGATATCGAGCAAAGTTTACGACATGCGACAGCAAGGTATGTATAACTTAAGAAACACTGTCACGTCCCGATTGGCGGTTCCGCGAAAAGGGGAATTTTCACGAACGTTATGTTACGTCCGGGCGAGGCTTTTTCACGACTTGTATCCGTCAGAACGGTCGATGAGAAATCCGCGAGCGGTCAGCCGTGCAACCGGGCGTAACGCTTGAATAATTTTGTTATTTAATAACAATAAATAACGGTGATCCAACTAAAGATCAATATTGCAATTTATTCTAATCCCTTCCTGGAAGAGTGGGATTATTGGTTTAATTGTATAAGCTAAAGGGAGAAGTTAAATTAGAAGTTAATGTCGCGTTTAGTTATATGCAGGACTAATAGGATTCGTGTGCCTCCGTAAGACCCGTACAGGTCCCCAATCGTTCGCGTGAGGTTATGTTTTCGATTTGTGCAATACTACGGTAGATGAGGTGTGACGTCACAACATAGATGAAATCAAAGAAAATAATATAAGGGGAAAACAAAATAGATATATTGAATCAGAAAAATATTGATATAAAGAAAAATAGAAGAGATATATTATGAATCCGATAAACAACGAAAAGAATGACTGCACTAGATATTATCGCAGTATTGAGAAATGTTCAGTAATAGCGCGGGACAATGATGCGCCTTAATACGAGCGCTCTTTACAAAATATGCGGATGCGCTCTCGGTAATTTTACAGTTATACGCCTTTACAATCGAAAGAGTTAAACAGGAGGAACGTGCACGGTCAAGCGACCGTGCCCGTGGGATCCCTCCATAGCCTGAGCTCGGGCATGATCATACAATGAGATGTTAATAATTGTCGTATATCGCGACTGGAGGTTCCTACCGTGTCGCTGGTCTTCGGCTAGCGTCGTGTAAATTCGCTCTGCGCACGCGCTCTTTCTCCTCCTTGTCTCTATGCGTCTCTCTCTCTCTCTCTCTCTCTCTCTCTCTCTCTCTCTCTCTCTCTATCGCTCGCTCGCTCTCTCTCTCTCTCTCTCTCGGCGGTAGGTCGGTTGGAATTCTCAGGTTTAGGTGTTTTTAAACGATAGGTGTACCTTCGAATCGTAATGAAATTTTAGTATTTTGTTCCTCCTTGATTTGCCTATGCTCGGTTGTGATTGAGCCGGGATATAGCCCGTTACAAGGGTCGACAAATCAGGAAGTTAATGCTTCTTTTCGTTAAGTTAGTTAAGAGTTTACCGACTTTACTCGCCACGCGAGCGAGGAACAAGCTTTCCGCGTTTTGTTCAAGGTTTATATTAGAAATGAATAATGTAAATGAAATCAAAGAAAGGAAACTTAAGTTAATGCGTCCGACACAATTTGTCGGCCACGTGCAGAACGTACGCGCACACTTTCGCACTTTTCACTAGCGAAAGAAAAGAAAAACTGAGTCTGTATCTCGAAATAATAATCACAATTTATAACTAAGGCTTTACGAGGATAATTGAGTCCCTTTTGTAACACACTGCAAGAAGAATATGCACTATTAGGCTCTAAATGAATGATATCTAAGATACCCTCGGACAATCGACCACGTACCTCACGACTTTACAGCCAACTGCCCAGAGAAATCCGTCGCGAGACGGCTCCTGGGCTCGCTCTAGGACGGTTTTTCATGCCCTACTCGCGGAAACGGTCGATCAGCGGTCGATCCGGTATACAAATATTGTGTTACGATGCTCGCTCGATGTTCAGTGAAATACTTTCGCTCACTCATTTATCCTTTTCTAATTCCCAAGTTTTATTTAAATTACGGTATAATTGCATTGACTCATTTATTTAAGATTTTAGCAGCGTACGCTTCTGATTTCGTATACTTGAACAAAATTAGGCTGATACTCGCGCAATGACTTATTGAGAGAGAGAGAAACTAAAAATTAGCACGCGGAACCTCATCGCGATTTCTTAGCCTAGGCACACACACACTCATTCTGCACACACACACTCATACTATACTCATGCATTCATACCCGTTCGCACGCTTATATCTATGCTTACATCTACCTTAAACTACTTATATGTATATAATGGGACGAGTATGACTCCACGGTGAGGGAATTCCACTACATACTACCACTCGACAGTACCACGTATACGATGAGCCTAAGCCATGATACGAATATTTCGTATACGCGCCTGGAGGAAAAATAGAATAATCATGATTTTACAACTAATACTCTAACAGCGCACCGGATGCGATGAGCCTAAGCCATGATACGAATATTTCGTATCCGGCGGCCGGAATAAGGAAAACAAAAGAGAATTTAATTAAGAAATTATGCTAAAAGAAAGGAAAAGTCAAAAAGTTACGCTGGGACGTAACAGTTACAGCCGGGAAGCGACCTGTAATTCCTCCTTTAGTCGAGAGACCACGGAGTGCGACCCCAGCGACTTGGGGATCCTGGCGGTGTTCTATTGGTCGAGCGCGATGATTTTCGGATAGAGGCGTTCGCGCCTCTTTTGAATGTATGCTGCGAAACGCGCATCGGATCTCAGCACCGTCGCGAGATATATCGGTGCTTCTAAATTCAGCGGGATAAGTTCCCACTTCTTGGATTTATCCGTTTTTACCGAGCTCGCAGATTACTTTATAACTAACACGTTTTTAGCGGAAGGCTTTACTTTTCTTACACTGCTTACAGAAGGCTGTACTTCTTTTACGTTGCTTACGGAAGGCTTCATTTACTTTTAAGAAACGCAAAGGTTTGAATGAACGAAAGTATCTTGTATAACAAAGGTCTATATATTGACTTTAACTATATGATTCTTACAATATTGATTTATACGATTGAACAATTAAAGGAACTAGATTCTACCTTAATAATTAATACAGTGTTAGGTGGGTGTCGAACCGGCAAGTCAGGTTGCTTACCGAGAGTAGCTTTGGTCGAGTCTTCAGTTGTAGCTTCAGCACTGGTTCTTTTGATTAATGATTTAGGCTTTTGAGTTTATGATTTAGTTCTTTGAAATTGAGATTTTGATTGAATGAAATTGAAACCGAACTGAGCTTCTCGACTACAGATCTTGAACAAAGGAATTTAATATACTGTTCTTCAATATGATGTGACTACTTGTCTTCAAGAGGAATTAACTGATCTTCAAGATGGAATCAAATAGACGACTGATTTTCTGGTTCGACCCGGGCTTAAATCTAATTACTAGGGCCCGCCGCTAAGGAAGGGGTACGGCCAGTGATAGAAGATTTGGCCCGTTTGCACCATCGGTGCACCTGGGAGTGGGGATACGGAAAAGTATGCGTGCCCTGTCCGTGAGAGCTGCGCGCGCCGTTTCTCACCGAATCGAGCTCGGCTTGGAGAGAAGGACGGAGCTATGGCGCGTCTCCCTTCCACCAACGTCGCGTGACGTCAGGTATCGTGACGACACGTAAGAAGGACAGAACTATGCTCCGTCCCCTTTCAACCAACATCGCGCGTTGCGTCTTTGTTGGACATGCAGTCGCGGCGTCGCGTCTTCGTTCCGCACACAGGCCGGTGACAGTGGTGCCAGATTTCGCATAAGGCATCGCACGTACCATTGCGTTCAGTCAGCCGGAAGGCAAATCGGGCACCACCGCCCTGAGCAGAGCGCGATCCAGCGAAAAGTGAATCCACGAGAGTTTGAGATTGACTCGTCGTCGCTCGTCGACGCGGTCGAGTTATTTTTTTCGTAGGTTCGCGGTACGCCATGGTTCCATTTTTTTTTCACAGAATAATTTTTTTTTTAATTATTCATCACACAGCAACAAATGATATTCATTTAAAAATGTTTTAATACTTACTACGGATAGTTTTTAATATTTTGTCAACGGAATAGATGCGTCGTATTGGTTTATAATAGATATGGGCAAAATATATATTTCATAAATTTTGGTTTCAGTAGCATTACTCTTTCTGTGGTAGTAATAAATAAGAAAGTATATAATAAATGTTAATTATTGCGTATTATGCATTAACCGTGAAACAAATAATAGGAGCACTTTTTGCACTAGAACGTTCTGAGGGATCGTATTAACACGCGATTTTAACACACGACAGCGTACGTCAGGAAGAATTTGCTTGACACGACGCGACGACGGTGTGAATGTTTTTATGAGTTGTTCTGCATGATTTCTTTTCTAAATAGAAGGTGATCAAATTGTGTATATATTGTAACAGTTCTCAGCAAGTCCCATCACATTGATTTGAAACGTTTTTCTTACTTCGCACGTTTAGTTTAAGAACGCTCTCCCCATTTCGTGAAAGAAAAAGTTGTTCGGTTGAAGGCAATTCACCGTTCATACTGTAATCCATATGTACGTCCATTGTCGCATTCTACCCACGAAATGTCGCAACGTGCGTATTGTCAAAGAAGGCATGATAAAACAGGACAATAATAACAAAATCCCTGTGAATTGAAAACCGAAACTTTCATTGTGCCGCTCCCGACCGACCGCGGGTCGCGGTTGGACTAATTGAAATATCTGAAAAGTCTAACCATTCTTAGCACGTATTTCACGTACGTACTAGAAATGATTCCCCGGAACTGTAACCGACTTTTCCAATGTCATTTATTCATCATTATGTACGATATGTATTACATTTAAATGCACATGTACAGGGTGCACAGGTTGTGATAGTCAGCTTTGTTCCTGTAAACGGTAAGTATTACACAAAATTATAGAGGGAAGGGTTCGATGGGTTCGTAATATCTATATTCTACGAGACTTCTTGTTTATAAAATTTAAGATACGTGGACTTCCACGCCACCCATGAGGTGCCACGACTAGCGCGTTCGGTTTTTTAACGTGGACCGTAGCCTATAGCCCTATTGTACCACATTTTATGATAATCATACAGCGTCCGGCAATACCTCTGTCCACTTTGAACGACGGATATATTGAAGGTGGACAGAGTTATTGCCCCACGCTGTAGAAGTAAGGGTCAGAAAAGAAAGAAATGAGAGCATTTTTGTGTGGGGTCGTCACACAAAAATACAATGTCAACATTAATATGAAATAAAATGAATAAAAAAAAAATGCTCTCATCTTTTCTAGCCCTTACTTCTACAGCGTGGGGCAATAACTCTGTCCACCTTCAATATCTCCGTCGTTCAAAGTGGACAGAGGTATTGCCGGACGCTGTATGATTATCATAAAATGTGGTACAATAGGGCTATAGGCTACGGTCCACGTTAAAAAACTGAACGCGCTAGTCGTGGCACCTCATGGGTGGCGTGGAAGTCCACGTATCTTAAATTTTATAAACAGAAACCTTACATACGCATTTGCATTTGTCGGGTGCGGCGTTGCACTTTCGAATTGAATGAAGTCTCGTAGAATATAGATATTACGAACCCATCGAACCCTTTCCTCTATAATTTTGTGTAATACTTACCGTTTACAGGAACAAAGCTGACTATCACAACCTGTGCACCCTGTACATGTGCATTTAAATGTAATACATATCGTACATAATGATGAATAAATGACATTGGAAAAGTCGGTTACAGTTCCGGGGGAATCATTTCTAGTACGTACGTGAAATACGTGCTAAGAATGGTTAGACTTTTCAGATATTTCAATTAGTCCAACCGCAACCCGCGGTCGGTCGGGAGCGGCACAATGAAAGTTTCGGTTTTCAATTCAGAAGGATTTTGTTATTATTGTCGTGTTTTATCATGCCTTCTTTGACAATACGCACGTTGCGACATTTCGTGGGCAGAATGCGACAATGGACGTACATATGGATTACAGTATGAACGGTGAATTGCCTTCAACCGAACAACTTTTTCTTTCACGAAATGGGGAGAGCGTTCTTAAACTAAACGTGCGAAGTAAGAAAAACGTTTCAAATCAATATGATGGGACTTGCTGAGAACTGTTAGAATATATACACAATTTGATCACCTTATATTTAGAAAAGAAATCATGCAGAACAAATCATAGAGAACAACTCATAAAAACATTTGCACCGTCGTCGCGTCGTGTCAAGCAAATTCTTCCTGACGTACGCTGTCGTGTGTTAAAATCGCGTGTTAGTACGATCCCTCAGAACGTTCTAGTGCAAGAAGCTCCTGTTACTTGTTTCACGGTTAATGCATAATCCGCAATAATTGACATTTATTATATACTTTCTTATTTATTACTACCATAGAAAGAGTAATGCTACTGAACCCAAAATTTATGAAATATATATTTTGCCCATATCTATTATAAACCAATACGACACATCTATTCCGTTGACAAAATATTAAAAACTATCCGTAGTAAGTACTAAAACATTTTTAAATGAATATCGTTTGTTGCTGTGTGATGAATAATTAAAAAAAAAATTATTCTGTGAAAAAAATGGAACCATGGCGTACCGCGAACCTACGAAAAAAATAACTCGACCGCGTCGACGAGCGACGACGAGTCAATCTCAAACTCTCCTGGATTCACTTTTCGCTGGATTGCGCTCTGCTCAACGCGGTGGTGCCCGATTTGCCTTCCGGCTGAAAGAACGCAATGGTACGTGCGATGCCATATGCGAAATCTGGCACCACTGTCACCGGCCTGTGTGCGGAACGAAGACGCGACGCCGCGACTGCATGTCGAACAAAGACGCAACGCGTGATGTTCGTTGAAAGGGGACGGAGCATAGTTCTGCCCTTCTTATGGGTCGTCAAGATATGTGACGTCACGTGACGTTGGTGGAAGGGAGACGCAGCATAGTTCCATCCTTCTCACCAAGCCGAGCGCGATTCGGTGAGAAACGGCGCGCGCAGCTCTCACGGACAGGGCACGCACACTTTTCCGTATCCCCACTCCCAGGTGCACCGATGGTGCAAACGGGCCAAATCTTCTATCACTGGGTACGGCCCTTAGCGTGGGGGCTCGGCGCTCGGCGCCGGCGCGTTGGTGGTGGAACGCAGTCCACTTGGAGCGCCGTGTGCGCTTTTACTTAGAACTAATGCCCTAGCGGTCGATGGGCATAGACGCAAAGATATATAGACTTATAACTCGATTCTATGTTACTATGGCTTAAACTAGGTGAATGTGAACGAGTGAGGGAGAAGTTCCGTCGGTCGTCCACTTAGGCGACCTCTCGGAGTGCCTTCAAGATACTAGCCGGCTACATTAGTTCTTATGGTCAAAGGCGGGTCGAAAATGGTGTCGATAACGGCTGGCCGTCACAAACACATTTCTTTAAAAAAGAAGTGAATCTTTTTTATCATAAATGTGAATTATTCCATAGTTTTCGTGATGACATTTTCAACGAAATTTATAATTTTAGGAATAATGCTATTGAACCCATGAATCAATTGCTGCTGACTTTAAGATACTACGCAACAGGATCTCATCTGATTGCAGCTGCAGATTTTGCTGGAGTCAGCAAAACGAGTGCTTGTAGAATTGTGCACAGGGTGACCTCAGCGATCGGTGCATTAGGCCGACAAGAAATAAAATTACCTTGCTTACAAGAAGGAATCAGTGCTGCACAAGTTGATTTTTATGCCATTGTACGATTTCCTAAAGTTATTGCCGCATTGGATTGCACGCACATGAGGGTGCAGTCATTCGGTGGGGACGACGCCGAGGTTTTCAGAAATAGGAAAGGCTATTTTTGAATAAACGTGCAGGCAACTTGCGACAGCCATTTAAAATTCACAAGTATTGTGGCACGTTGGCCAGGATCAGTGCATGATTCTACAATTTTTAGAAACTCGCGGTTGTGCGCTCGATTGGAAGCTGCGGAGTTTGGAGGTGCACTCGTATTAGCAGATGGTGGTTATGCATTAACAAAATACCTCATAACTCCCCTAAGCGAACCGGCAACAGCGGCTGAGCGACTGTTCAATGAGGCTCAAATAAGAACTCGCAATAAAATCGAGTGCACCTTCGGCGTATGGAAACGCAGGTTTCCATGCTTAGTGACGGGAATGCGCTTCACTATGGACCATGTCCTCCCGGTAATTGTGGCTACAGCTGTTTTACACAACAGAGCACGCTTAGCTGGAGAGGATATGCCTGCCAACGACCCTACATTAAACATTCGTTACGGACCTGATACTGAACGAAAATATTGAAAATCAGGCTAACTTGCCTGCCGAAGATAGGCGCGCACGCGAACATATCATTGCGTACTTTCAAGATCTGTTGAATCGACAGTAACGGAGGTCTTATCTTAAGGAAACTGTAATGGGTCCTGTGAAATAAAAATTATACATATATTTTACATCCAATATATTTATGATCCTACAAATTGTCTTTATGATGATTTTAAGTTTCCTCGTATTGGGCCAATTGGCTACGCAGAAGTTCGATTTTCAAATCTTGTTCTAATAAGATTTTTTCCAAAATTTGTTTTTCCAGTCTTTGTTTTTCTTCAGCCCCTTTTTTTAATACAGCAAGGTACTCTAATTTGGCTCTGGTAACCTCAGCGGATCCCTCTGCTTGGGTGTTGCCTCTTCTTTTCTGGTATGTTTTTTTTTCCCATTCTTTTCGCTAACTGCATCCCTAATTGTTCTTCCTCGAGTATTCGTTCGTCACAAGTTAACTGTTCCTTTGAAGGACCTGGTTTCACGGGGGGGGGGGGGGGTCCATTCACTTTGTCGGTGAACCTTTGTAAACAAGTTCAGTGTTTGTGAAATCTCGACCAATTGGTTGTTGGGTTAACACCCTTGTTGCTCGTTACCTACAATAAAGTTACATTTTTCCTACATGAATGACTATAATTGTGGTAGTTTTAAAACAAGTGTTTTTTTTTTTATGAAGAACTAACCTCGTTCCCTGATGGAATATGTTCCTCTTCAGCGCCGCACTCTTCGCTTGGCCTTATTTCTTCATACATTTCAAGATGATGATAGTTCTCATCTAAATATTCTATCTCCAATTCATTGTTGAGATTTTCAATCACCCCACTTGTTGCTGTTCAGAGGCAGATTTATATGAATTTTCAGAAACAGTCATATGTACATTGAATTCTATGTTTTGGAAACAATGTGGAAAAAAAAACTGAAATTATTAACCTTCCACTGCGTCATCATCAAATGGATTCTCTAGGGGGGCTCGCTTGACCTTCCAATAACACTGGACAACAAAATTGGACTTTTTTTTTGCCTTTTGAACGAAAATAGCCAATTTCGATTAATATTGACCCGCTGAAAACGAATCTGAAACCTGTTTTTGAAAATTGGCCCGAGATTTTGAGTAATTGAATTTTGAAAAAAACAGCGTTTATTCCACTTTGAACAACAATCAAACCGTAAGTATATAAGTTAGACAATTTTTATTGGTTGCAAAAAATTCTCCAGATTTTTCCGAATAAAACGGTATCAAATACTTGTTGCGTATTCGTAGTCACCTCGGGCGCGCGGCCAATGGGCGCCCGCGACGTTCTCACCAAAATCAATCATGCGGTCGATACTCGGGCGATACTCTATGCAAACGCGTCTGCTTATGAGCAGCGCCGCGCAGTGGTCTCAGATTTGGCCCGTTTGCACCATCTGTGCCCGCGGGAGTGGGGATACACACAAGTGTGCGTGCCCTGTCTGTGAGAGCTGCGCGCGCCGTTTCACGCCAAATCGCGCTCGGCGTGGAGAGAAGGACGGAACTATGCTGCGTCTTCCTTCCGCCAACGACGTGTGACGTCACGTATCGTTACGACACATAAGAAGGACAGAACTATGCTCCGCCCCCTTTCAACCAACATAGTGCGTTGCGTCTTTGTTCGACATGCAGTCGCGGCGTCGCGTCTTCGTTCCGCACACAGGCCGGTATAAGCTTCAGGCACATAGCAGGTATAGAATAGACACCGCATCTTATGGACCTTCGTGTTGTAAGCGGGCCCAGGTACCGAGCCCTTCGCCGCTTTCCCTTTTTGACCACCCATATCGTACCGAGGGATACTTTACGACGTCCGGGTAACCAGAAACTGACAGATAGCGAAGTACTTGCAGCTGAGGCGACATCTGAGTGTACACAGATGTCCAGATAGCCTAAATTCCTAGAGACGCCCTTACCAAGAAGAGAGACTTCACGAAGGACGTTTTCGCCCTTCCCTGGGCTACCGACGCAACCCCCTCTTCTCACAAACCGTAGATATAAGAAGCATGTTCTACGCTGCGAGTTTAGTCTTAGTCTACATTTTAACACCGAATCTCTGCCAGTAACTATATTCATTCTTAATAAAGTATTCATTATTATATTTTATTTTATGTCGTCTCATTGATTCGCGCTATCACGACAGTGTCACACTTCTAGAAATACCGACGGAGCAGAAAACGAGGCAAGTTGGAGCGCCCTCTGCGTATGCGAACGGCAGAAGTCATAATTACAATTCCAGTACTGACTGACTGTGGCGGCGTTGCCAAATGTATGCGATAAATGCATGATTGGCATATCATGAATTTGTTACGAATGTCCATCTGATCGCTGCGCTGTCTCAGTGATAGCATATTTGACCTCAAAACTCCATTGGAGTTTTCGGGGTGGGGGAAGCCTCGGCAGGTGTGCGTGCGTGTCCGTGAGCGCTGCGCGCGCCGCTTGGCTGCACGGCGAGGCGAGAAGGATGGAGCTACACGCGGTCTCCTTTCCCCCAACGTGCCGTGAAAGCAGCGCGCGCCCCTTACGCGACCCAGCAGAGAGGACGGGGAACCACCTTCCGTCTCCTTTCCTCGAACGTACCGTGAAGAAGGATGGTTGCACGTTCCGTCTCCTTTCCACCAAATCGCGCGACGCGTGCTTCGTTCCGCGTACGACAGCGATGCTGAAATGCTCTTTCGCATTACAATGCTTTCAGAAATCCTACGAAGAATACGCATATAATCTATATACGCATAGAAATCTATCAAATTTCACCGATCGACTTGAAATTTGTTGAGCAAAATTAAAATTTTCAGCATTTTACACATTATTAACACTTTGTTTATACATTGATTAAACAATTTTTCGAACAAATTTTAAAGTTTCACCAACGAACATTTTAGTGACGTTGCAGTGTATTTGACACATTGTTAACATTTTGTTTATAAATTGTTTACAAAATTGTTCGAGTAAAATTTAAAGATTCACCAACGTACATTTTAGCGACGTAGCAATGTATTATTTTACAGATTTTTCACAATTTGTTTCTAAATTGTTAACATTTTTTAAGCAAAATAAAAATGTTTGCCTACGTACATTTGAGCGACGATACAATGTGTTTTACAGATTTCAAGATATGTTATTGCCAGTTCCGTGTATAAGGGAATGCCGCTCTTGGCACCGAAAAATTGACCCAACGTGTTTATGCAAAGGTTAAAAACAATAATATATATTTAAGTACCCTACGGTATACCGTGCTCGTATCAAAGCGTTGTAGCCGAATTGGTATGATATGTCACGTTGTGAGTACATGTACGTTCCATCATCGGGAGATTCAAGTCCTGTGTCAGTTTTTATTTTTTTACAGTAATATAGTTTTTCTTCTTATTACGTAGATTTCTATTTTATCCGTTTCCAAAATGTATTTTTACTACAGTAGTGTTAATGCATTTATACGCCCAGGTCGCTACCGCGACCAGAGCCTCGGCCACGACCTAGGCCGTGCTACAGCCGCTACAGGGCTTTGCTGCGGTTTTTTTCACTTTTAATTCTTTCTAAAAAATAAATACGCATGTATGTAATTAATAAAATAACATTATGATACATATTACAATCCCGTGTAACGCGGTTAATGTGTTACGCCTTGTGTGGAGTTGCGTTGTAGTAAATCGTGCTGCACGAGAATTGTCCTGGTATAACACAAATAATATAAAGTACGTAACATGTTTGGAATAATTATTGTCAGGATTATCAGTTAGTCACTGTCCGAGTCGTCCAAAATTACGTATCAGCGTCTTGGTTCAATACAAAAAAATATAACCGACTTCAAAACAAAAGAAAGGCACCAAAAATTATAAAATAATTTATTTATATAAATAAATAAATAAATACATAAATACATAAATAAATACATAAATAAATACATAAATAAATACATAAATAAATAAAAAATAAATAAATAAATAATATTTTAATAATGTTTCTGGAGGCTTAATTTGAAAATTCTGTCGCAGATGTTTTATTATGCCTGGTAGGTGAAGTTCTAGGCAGCTTATTGTGCGCTTCCATCGTATTTGCATGTCAAGATTCAACCGGCTGAAAGAATATGTTCATATTATTGCGTATCTTCTGTATCATAAGGAACCTATATTTCTTCTGTGAATGTCACAAAACACAAAATCAAACACCCCGTTAAATTAAGTTTTCTCAAGGTAAATTAGAGTTACAAATGAGGAATAAATGCTACAGTTACCTTATTCTCACATGTCTTGGAATTGCATTTACAGTCATCCCCACATAAATTATTTTCTTTTATGCATGTGCACTTCCTGGTGCAACATTTGCCCTTACACTGGCAGCCTTTCCGAGATGGTGATTTTGGCTTTTTTTTTCATGTGTCTGTTCAATTGGTGGAGGGCTTGTTTGGGTGGCTAATCTTGTTGATGCTAAAAAAGTTTTACTTTAGATGAACAATTTAATACTTATCGGGTTTATTATATGTTAATAATAGGATAAGAGTATTCTTTTAGTATTCTTCAGAATTACCCGACGGTTTTCCCCTTTCCCGTTTCTTGGTCGGCGCACTGCGTTTTGTCCTGCAAAATAGTTGAAAAGTTTATTACGCATTTCGGATAAATAAGCAGAGTTCCAAAGAACAAGACGGCAAATCTTAATTACATTGTTTTTCTGCAATTCCTCCTGCAGACTGTTAATTTTATCGAAAAGATGCTTTACTTGTGCGTCCATTTAAAAGTGCGAATAAACGCGTTAATGACGCATATTTACCTCCCGCCGAAACAACAATTCTTTCTTTAGCGAGTATTATTCATTGAAGGTACCTCGGCATTTTGGTGGGTCTTTTGGTATGTCTGCGTCACTTCTATTAAATTATCAATTTTTGTATGGAAATTTATTTTAATTGTTTTAATTTCCCTTAAAACTTTGTGCAGGTCGTTCGTCCTCGCTTCGGACCGGCTTGATAAGATCGGCAATTTGGATTTCATCGGTGGACATTATTTTTTATTTGTGGTCTCCGAACCGGCTGAAAGAGAAAGGTCGATGTTCAGTCGTAAAAACTTTTGGAAGTTTATAGCGATACGGTTCGCAGCCCTGAACTGGGGGCTCGTTAGTAATCTCACGATCGCAACCCTGAATTTCGATTGGGGGGGGGGGGGGGGGGCTACGGGCGCCCTTGGTCCGAAAGAATGGTAAAGCCATTAAAAGACGTCCTCTCTTTACCATTCGAAACGTCGTTGTCGGGGACCCTCCTTTGTCCCTCGCTGCGACCGTCAAGTGGTCTTTGCAACCTGGCGGTGGAACCTCGCCTGCGAATTACGAAAGCATCGAATATTGTATGTCGTACTGCTGCAAATCGTTTTGCCGCAAATCATTCCTTCAAAAGTTATGATCGTTTTTTGCGAAGCGCCGGTAGTAGCGTTTGTATTTTCTAGCAGGTGCATTTTTTTTCGGCGTTCTTTGTTTCCCTGGATAGAGCATCGAAAGTTCTATAAGTTCTCCGTATGACTTTTTTTGGGGAAATCGCGCGTTCGAAAGTTATGAATTTATTTGTGAAACATACGGCAGCAGCACTCGTTAATGTGTTTTGATTCTGTAACGATTTATCTCTCGCGAGTCGTCACATTTATAAAAATTAATACTTAGTCATATAAAAGAAAAGGACTATCACAAGACTGCGTTTAAATTTGTAATTAACTCATTTCATGGTCGTCATTCCAAATCCTGGCCGTATTCTTTTGTAATAAAACTCGGGAGGGATCTACATATCTAGAATAATTAAAACTGAACTAGCGATAGTAATTGCATACACCTAAGAATTGCTGCAATTGCTTTTTGTTCGCTGATGCAGGAAATTCTTGAATTACTAGGAGTTTACTCGGTTCCGGCATTATACCTATGTCTGATAAAATAAATCCTAAAAATGGAACGCCTGACCTACACCATACCGATTTGTCTGGTTGCAATGTAAAATTGTGCATAAGCAATCCATTAAATACGAGGTCCAGGTGATGACTGAAAATCGGTCGACGCGATTAACAAGTCGTCAACATAAACGGTCAAAAACTGATCAAAAGAATGTCCTAACGCTAAACTTAATGCCCTTATGAACCCACTGCCTGCAGTCTTTAAACCAAATGGTATTCGCTTAAACTGGTACATGGTTGATCCAAATAAAAATGCAGTATATCGGCGGGATTCTTTTGCTAAAGGAATTTGCCAATAGCCGTGAGCTAAATCTGTGAGTGTAAAAATCTTTTGGTTATGGTACTTCTGCAATATTTCATTTATAGGCGGTGGAGATTCATGGTCATCGTCTATAACGGCATTTAGGTGTCCCGCGTCCAGACATATGCGGATTCTACCGTCTTTCTTTTTAACAATTCTCAAAGGATTACAGAAGGAACTATTAGAACGCTCGATTATTCCCGAATTCAGCATGCGTCGCAATTCTTCTCTGCGACAACAGGTCGCATTGACAAAGGAACAGGATATGCCTTCCGGATAATGGACTTATTACACTGCACAACACTAAATTTGCCTTTTGAACGAAAATAGTCAATTTCGATTAAATCTTAACCCGCTGAAAACGAATCTGAAACCCGTTTTTGAAAATTGGCTCGAGATTTTGAGTAATTCAATTTTGAAAAAAACAGCCTTTTTTCCACTTTGAACAACAATCAGGCCGTAAGTATACAAGTTAGACAATTTTTAATGGTTGCAAAAAATTCTCCAGACTTTTCCGAATAAAACGGTATCAAACACTTTTGCAATTTAAACTTGCAAACATGTTTAAACATTAGTTAAAGTGGAAAAGACACGTTTTGCGCACCTATTTTTCGAGATGTTTTCCAATTTTTACAAAAAACTAGGAGTCCGACGAGGATTCCAATACCTCTACGCGATAGAGCAGACATTTGTCTTTGGAAAACCACTTTAACACTATGTAAATTATATTTCTGCTTCGCACAGGAAAACGAAAACCTCGTGCGTGTTACGCAGTGTGAGCAGTGGTTCTCCGACTCAATGCCGTGCAAACGCTAGGCGACAACAAGCCACAGCGGAACGCGTGTTACTACGTGACGCGCACAAAGTCTTAGTTAGTTTTCCTGTAAGAAGCCGAAATTTGTTTTACATATTATCATGATGCTTTTCCGATGGAAAATGTCTGCTCTATCGTGTAGTGTCATTGGAATTCACGTCGGAGTCACAGATTTTTCCAAAAATTGAAAACCATCTCGAAAAGTAGGTGCGCGAAACGTGTCTAATGTTTAAACATGTTTGCAAGTTCAAATTGTAAAAGTGTTTGATATCGCTTTATTCAGAAAAGTCTGGAGAATTTTTTGCAACAAATGAAAATTGTCTACCTTTTAAACCTACGGTCTGACTGCTGTTCAAATTCGAAAAAAAGTTGTTTATTTTCAAAATTCAATTACTCAAAATCTCGAGCCAATTTTCAAAAACGGGTTGCAGATTCGTTTTCAGCGGGTCAAGATTAGTCGAAATTGGCTATTTTCGTTTAAAAGGCAAAAAAAGGTCTAACTCTGTTACCGAAAGAAACTGAAAAATCCTCCCGAATGATGCGCGCGGAGCATGTTGTACAACAAGTTTCTCTGGACAATACATGCATTGCCTTTGAAATATAAATGGCCAATTTTGATTACCTTTGACCTGTTAAACACGGTAATGACAATAAATATTATTGATTGATTCTGGTTTAGAACAGATAAAGATGGTAATGCATAACCGACCCATGTTCAGTTTATATGTATTATTGTGACAGTACCATATGGCAAACTCCAGAGTATAACACATTGTATTGTGTGTGGTATCAAGATATATAACGCGCTGACGGTTGAGTTAAAACATTTGACAGACTGGCTTGACGATCGCTTACGAAAGACGAGGCTCTCGTCAGTTGGAAGCGAAACACAGCGTGTGCAAGTCGTGTCCGTTCATTACATATATCAGGTTTGGACAATAAATTAATGATGTCTCGTCAGTGCGTTAATAGCGCAGATTCTTTTTGTCACATTTGCGGGAATGTGACGTTGTCAAGCCAGAAAAGGGCTATCACTTCAAGAATAAAAGCAGCGTATGAGCATTATTTTGGATTCAAGCTCGGGGATCAAGATAAGGCCTGGGCTCCACACATATGCTGCAGTACGAGTGAGAGAAATCTTACGAAGTGGTTGAGCGGCCAAGGAGTGGCGATGTCGTTTGCCGTACCTATGATTTGGCGAGAACCAACAAATCACGAAAACGACTGCTATTTTTGCATGGTTCCACCTATATCCAAATTTGGTACCACAAAGAAGAAGAAAAGGAAAATAGTGTACCCGAATATACAGTCTGCTCTCCGACCAATTCCGCACGGTGAAGGCTTTCCCGTTCCTGAACGTCCGCAAGAATATACCATCAACTCAGAAGATAAGCAGGGAGATGAACCGACTGCGATATTGGATTCTTTGGAGCCATTGGCAACTAAGGATGATACCTATGCCTGCCTCGGTGTGTCATCTGCGCCACATACTCTGACCCAAGAAAACCTCAACGATCTTGTTCGCGATTTGAGCAGTCATGAGCAGTTCGCGGCTAACTTCCACAAGGAAGGTGATCTTATATTCTGTTCCGATGTCGATGGCCTGATGAATGCCTTCGGAATAAAGTACGACCCGCAAGAATGGCGACTGTTTATAGATTCCTCAAAATTGAGTCTGAGGGCGGTGTTGCTGCATAATGGAAATCAGCTTCCATCTATACCGGTCGGCTACGCTGTCCACATGAAAGAGACGTACGAGAACCTTGCACATTTGTTAAATCGCATTGAGTACGAAAAGTACGGTTGGCAATTGTGCTGTGACTTAAAAGTGGTAGCATTGCTAACGGGTCTGCAGCAAGGATATACAAAGTATTGCTGTTTTTTATGTGAATGGGACAGCCGAGCGAGAAACTTACATTATGTCAAGAGAGACTGGCCTCTGAGAACATCTTCGATCGTCGGAAAGAATAATATTAAACACTCAGCACTCGCCGAATCACACAAAATCCTTCTACCGCCTCTACACATCAAACTCGGTCTAATGAAAAATGTTGTAAAAGCTATGGACCGGACCGGACCTGCTTTCAAGTATTTGGCTCATAAATTTTCGAGACTCAGTGAGGCCAAAATTAAAGAAGGAGTTTTTGTCGGACCCCAAATACGGGACTTTTTTAAAGACGAAGCGTTCGACAACCTGCTTCATGGGGACGAGAAAAACGCTTGGCACGCGTTTCGTCTAGTCTCAACAAATTTCCTCGGAAATGTGAAGGCAGACAATTACAAGGAGTTGGTTGAGGACATGTTGTCTCTTTATCACAAACTTGGCTGCAATATGTCTCTCAAGTTACATTTTCTCCATTCGCACCTGGATTTTTTCCCCGACAATGGTTAGCGATGAGCATGGTGAACGTTTTCACTAGGACATTGCGACAATGGAGAAACGCTATCAAGGTAACTGGGTTAGGTCTGTATATATATATATAGGTCTATATATATATATATTATCAAATATTAAAGTAAGAGAAACTAGAAATAAGGAAGTTCCCAAAGCTTGAATTAAAAAATATGATCTAATAGAACTAAATTTCTGATTAGAATTTTGTAAACAAATAACCCCTAAAAAAATAAAGTACCTACCTCTATTAACATTCAGCTTATAATAAATGAAGAACTTAATACAAATAAAAATAAAAATAATAACATTCCAAAATAACAAATTAATAATAAAATATATAATTTAGTCTAAGAAGACTAATAAATTAACCAAAAATTAAAATATAATAAATTATAATATATTTCAGTGTAAGTGCACAAACATTTTTGATACTTTTAGAAATAGAATTAAACTATTAAATATAATGATAATGTAAAAACATTTTATTTACTCTATCAAAGTAACCCTTTAATCAGGCATATCATTTTATTATACAGAAGAAGTAAATTCTATAATTAGGGTATGAACCTAGTAACTTTTTTAGTTTACCTGTATAAATAATAATAAATACAATTAAAACTTAATATATTATAGAATAATTTATATTTATATATCTATATACCTTTAACAAAATGCATGTAGATCCATAACACTATCTACTTCCACAATATTTCCATCATAATTTTCATCACCATCATTACCTACTTTATCATTACTAGTTTTACAATAGGACACGTTAATATCAATATCATTATCTAAATTATTTTCCAATTCATTCATAGTATTACTCATATTAGATTCTTCATTATTTTCAAGTTCATTCATAGCATTATTCATATTAAATTCTTCATTACTTTCAAGTTCATTCATAGCATTACTCATATTAAATTCTTTATTATTTTCACGTAAATCATTTAAAAATTTATATCTAACATCGATACTGATTTCCCCGTCATTATTCTTTGATTCGTTATTTTGCTTATTACCTACACTAATATTTGCTACCGTTTCCTCAACCACATTTCTTAGTCTCGATGTGACCTTGTCACTTCGTACTGATATTACATTGGCAATGATTCGGTTGTCGTCGTGACTGTTTACTGAGGACTCAAGCCGCTCCGACCGAGTGCAGCCGAACGACACGGTTGGATGATCGCAAACTAATCCGTCAATTTCGATGGTCGTGTTCTTATAATCAATTTTAGCTCCATTTTTGTGCAACCAATCATTTCCCATAATCATATCGGTATTTAAAAAGGGAATTACCAAAAAATATTGTGTCAAACTCCGATGACCAATCCCGATATCTAAAAGCACCTGCCTTCGCACAATAACGCCCTTTTTGCCGATAACCGACATTATGGACACATTGCTGACCGGTAGTCCATCTAGTTTACCTTTTGCAATCAGTTGCCGATAAAATGTTACGGATATGCATGTGACCTGGCTCCCCGTATCAACAAGTGCTCGTACACAATTCCCCATTACCGTTACCGCAATATAAGGACTCGCTATACTAATTTTACTACAATAATGATCTGTCTCTATATTGCCTTCGACGTCATTGTGTGTTGTGTAGTCCCGATCATTTTTGCGACTGTTATTTGGTATCGGTCTCAACTCCAACCGAGGAGGGGGAAAGCGCGTGGCAGGCATTACTGCCTCATTGGGTGACGTTTGTCGGGTTTCACACCAATTTGTGTGTGCATTATTCGGTCGTCTATAGTAATTATTAAAATTTCTCATGTCGCGTCTATTGTCATTCTGTTCGTAACGTCCATATCTATATCTATTTTCTATGCCATTCCCATTTCGGTACCAAGGTGATGCATATATTCTATTAACTCTCGTTGTTTCATTATTATTGTTCCAGTTATTTCTGCGGCGTTCGTTTTGATCACGTTCCGTATATATTTTGTCTAGCTTTTATTATTCTCTGTGCATTTTATTTTTGACGATTATGGGATCTCTTTGTTTTGTTATATAAGCTAGTGTGTATATGTCGACCCCATAAAATATATAAATTATTACAAATTTAAACGCAGTCTTCTGATAGTCCTTTTCTTTTATATGACTAAGTATTAATTTTTATAAATGTGACGACTTGCGAGATACAATTCTGACGACCGCTGAGCCTTCTGTGTTATTATTTCAAAGCAAATAAAGTGACGCCTGTACTTTCAATTGGACTCGTTTTACGGGGAAGCAAAACGAAATTTGCATGTATCCGAAAATGTCATTCAGAATGTGGAATTAAACGTATCGGATGTCTCACAAATAAATTCGTAACTATTTAAGGAGTCATTTCCTAAAAAAAAGTTATGGGGAAAACTTATAGAACTTTCGATGCTCTATCCGGGGAAAAAAAGAACGCCGAAAAAAAAAACACCTGCTGGAAAATACGGCGACAAACGCTACTGCCGCGAGCTTCGCAAAAAACGCTCATAACTTTTGAAGGAATGATTTCCGGCGAAAACGTCAGAGGGAATATTTTCTCAACTTTCGATGCTCTACCCAAAGAAAAAAAAACCCAAAAATTAAAAACTTACCAATCCCTGCAATTTTTAACGACTCTATCCCAAATATTTCTTCGTATCGTGTCCTTTGTAACTCACGGATCTCTATACAATGGATCAGTGTGGCCAGATGTGGCGCCCGAGTACCATTGGGGGGGCCCGCGGGAGTGGGGATACGGAAAAGTATGCGTGCTTTATCTGTGAGAGCTGCGCGCGCCGTTTCTGTCTCTATGTACCGCGTGGAGAGAGCTCCGTATAGTTAACACCCCATCCTCAACCGATTTGAATTCTAATACTTGCAACCGTTTGAAGGTCGTTTGATAGTGTTTGATAGTCCAAAATAAACGTTTGATAGTTAATCGTTTATTTATAATTTAAGAAACAAATTTCTAGGGGAATTTTTTTCATAGTTAGCACCCCCATGGTCGCAAATTTAATTTTTATTTATACCAATAGATGTAAAATCGTTTGATAGTGATTGATAGTCCAATACAAACGTTTGATAGTTAGCCGTTTACTTGTAATCAAAGAAATAAGTGCCTTGGGGAAATTTTGTTGTAGGCATACGCTCGCATTTCATTATAATCTGCGTAAATAGATGTAAAATCGTTTGATAGTGATTGATAGTGTGACCGTACTGCACCGCGATACAGACTTAAAGTAGAAACACACCAAAATGTCCGCACGTGTACGGGACAAAACACTCACTTGCCTTACGCGCCTCACCTTTCCTCCTTTCTGCCGAACATATACCGCGATAGCTTCTCTTTCTACTCACTTACAGTTTCTATAATAACATTATCTCTTTCTACTTCTCTGCCGCCTCGTTTCACTTACTCACCATTTCTATTTTCGCCCCGTCTCTCTTCTACTTACCCGCCGTCTCGACCATGCATGCCCGTACACGCACGAACACACACTACTCTGCACACACAAACAAACATACACCGCTCACCCAGGGACATCGACATAAACACATGTAAACGCGACTGACACCGACAATACACAAATCATTACAATCACGCATTAGGAATAACGGGACCGAGCCTCGGCGAAGGAGGAGAAGCGACTCCAGCCGATGGAAGAAATCACCCGAGTGGAACTTCCGCTTTGCCCAAATGGGGTATATAAGGTGCGAGGAAGCTTCACTCGGGGCGAGATTTACATCGAGCTCAGCTCCGTTGAAGAGATTCCACGTGTGATCCATCCGGACATCGAATACGTATATCAAGCCTGTAACTAGCAAACTGAACGACGTAGTTTCGCGAAGATTTGAGAAGACTTTGCGCCGACAATCCTCTATCGATCAAACGCTACGGCCGCCCATTCGAGGGTTCGTGTACTAGTCAAATTCAGTCACGTTCGTCAAAACGCGGTCACGCTTCAATACATATCGAAAGCTCGCTCGCCACCAACACCTTCCTGCTAATCATAAAAACTCATACAAGTAATCTTCGCCGCAAGCCATCCCCGCTCTTGGCACCGGTCACGGCTGCGATAGCGAATGATTACCATCTCTCATACACGACAATAGAACTCTTACCGTAACCATCTCCGCTCTTGGTACCTGCCACGGTTACGATAGTAAGTAGTTCCACTGACACTTTTCACGGTTACCGTAAGCCTCCCCCGCTCTAGGCACCGGCCACGGTTACGTGTAATTCGTGATCTACTGGGACCTACCTGCTCATCATCAAATTCAGACGACGACTATAGAACTCTTACCGTAACCATCTCCGCTCTTGGTACCGGCCACGGTTACGATAGTAAGTAGTTTAAAAGACACACATTCCACGGTTACCGTAAGCCTCCCCCGCTCTAGGCACCGGCCACGGCTACGAGTAATTCGTGAACAACTGAAGACTGCCACCGTACGCCTTCCCCGTTCTTGGCACCGGTCACGGCTACGAGTGGTTAGTTCCAACGAACTAACGACAACGAACACTCACACTCACAGACATTGACAGATCTCCCCGTATCTACGTTGGAGGCAGCCTGCGGCAATCGTAATATCTCGTCGGCACTGTAATACAAGCACTCCTTGTGCAACACGATTTCAATAAACACAATATAATCAAAATCTAAGCATTGCTCCCAACACTACGCTCCCGGCTCCTATCACTCGCGACCGCGAACGCTCCACAGCCGCGATCGCCAACACAGGACGAACCCGCCCGCGCAAAAAGGGAACTATTCCCTCCGACGCGGAAGGACGGATCGCGAAACAGTAACCACTCGCGACCGAAACATATCGACGACACTACTGACTAAAAGACGTACGGTTACAATAGTTGGGTATAAACGAGTATCTTTTGTCGATATTTTGGCGGCACGGGATTGACATATAAAAGAGCAGTTTTTACAATTTAGCGCCGGTCCTCTACGTTCCGCTTGCGTCGGTCACGCTATCATTTTGAGATTATTTTTAACACATTGCGTACGGCGCTCTGCGCGCTCAAACCGCGCTCAAAACCCGCACATTTCCGAACGCTGTAGAAGCATGCTTGGCGAGCAATAGAAAGGGGATACGTACAATTCTAATTTTTATTTGGTATTATATTCACATATATTATTCTTAAATATTACTATATATATAGTTTACACACCTATTTACTGTGTCAGATTTTTTACATTTTAACCATTATTTATTTCACAAACTTGGATAATTCTTTAGAGTATGGTACTTGGTAAAGCATACTCCTTTGTGCAATGCTGTTCCACACAGTTTGCAACAATATCTTGTTTCGCTCCTTTTTTTATTAGACGAACAAACTTTACATTGGTTGGGAACTGCTATCACTGAATTCATTTTCGTCGCATGTGTCGTTTGGTCCATCCGATAAATCATCATACATCAATTCACTTTCAGTTTCGTTTTTATTACATATATCTGTCATTTTGCTGCGTTTATAGACTTAGGGCCTATTTCATAAAATTAATTTTTGTTATAATCTATCAGTAACGGATTGAAAATATAGACGATTCTTTAAAAACTGTTGCCTTACCAAATTAAAACATAAAGTTTGAAATCCAAGACGTACAATAAAAGAACACTTTATAAGATACGGTACGTACGACGATGGTACAGATCTACTGATGTACTGGCTATAATGACCATTTCTACATGCTCTGAATGTCAACATTCCATTATTTCGCTCATCATTTGTCTTAAGAATGGGAGAGGCTTTGTTGCCCTGGTAACGTAACAAAAATATTTGCCGTTGCTTGTTTACGTTGCCGATTGAATCAAAATAAAACATGACAACGAGATATCTCGTGACCCGTACGCAACGTTTGAGTGCATAAAAACGAGATATCTCGTGACCCGTACGCAATGTGTTAACATTGCCAATAAGCAATACGCTCATTTTCCGTGTTAAAACTGGTAAAAAATTATTTACACAAAGTAACCCTTTCAGAAGAAAAGCTTAACGCACCGGCCGTACTCTACATAGAAAAAGGTATACTTTTTTTTTTTTATGAAGATGTTATCAACTTCAAGCATTTAGATTTTTTTTAATGAAGTATAGTATAAGTATAAGCATACGTATAGTTTGTTACTAATGTTATTCGTTTGTAATAACCCACATAGGACCAAGTTGACTTTTAGATTGACTGTTAGATGACTGGATAAGTCCAAAGACGACTGCGCAGACGTCTGGAAAAAGTCTGTAAGTTAACTTACAGACCAATTATGGACGTCAGTTGTCCCAAAAATAGTCTTGTTTTGTCACGACTTTACGTAGACTTACGTTAGTAACCGTTGAGTCGACATTCCGTCGTCTGGCTGTAAGTCTATTTTTAGACATGTACACATTATACTCAATTTTTATTGTAATATTAACATTCCTCAAAAACTTTATCAATTTAATTGCACTATTCTTTAATTGTTTGACATTATTCTTACATATATATGTGGATACAAATAAAGAATACTACAATTAAACCGGTCAAGTTTTTGAAAAATGTCAAATGTAATCATAAGACGGGGTGGATAATATATAAAATGGCTCATCTTTGTCTTAGCGGGCACGAATTTTTGGGATTTTTTATTTTTTTTTTGATAGAGCATCGAAAGGTAAGAAAGTATTTCCTCTGACGTTTTTGCCGGAAATCATTCCTTCAAAAGTTATGAGCGTTTTTTGCGAAGTAGCGTTTGTCGCCGTATTTTCCAGCAGGTACATTATTTTTCGGCGTTCTTTGTTTCCCTGGATAAAGCATCGAAAGTTCTATAAGTTTTCCCTATGACTTTTTTTTGGGAAATCACGCCTGCGAAAGTTATGAATGTATTTGCGAAAAATTACGTCAGCAGCACTGGTTATTGTGTTTTCCAGCGCCTCGCGATGTTAGAGATGAAGGTGTTAATCGATTTGTTGTTTGTTTGGATTCTGGCGCTTGAATTCAAGCGTATATGACGCAGAGTACTTTGACGTCTGTACTTTTAATGTTAGAATCGTTTCTGCAATGAGGGGATTGGTATATGTTCAAGCGCGCCGAAGGCGCGCCAAGCGTTGCGCTTGAATTCAAGCGCATATGACGCAGAGTACTTTGATACCTGAACTTTTAATGTTAGAATCGTTTCTGCAATGAGGGGATTGCATATGTTCATGCGCGCCGAAGGCGCGCCAAGCGTTGCGTTTGAATTCAAGCGCATATGACGCAGAGTACTTTGACTCCTGTACTTTTAATGTTAGAATGGTTTCTGCAATGAGGGGTTTGGTGTATGTTTATGCGCGCCGATGGCGCGCCAAGCGTTGCGTTTGAATTCAAGCTCATATGACGCAGAGTACTTTGACTCCTGTACTTTTAATGTTAGAATGGTTTCTGCAATGAGGGGTTTTGTGTATGTTTATGCGCGCCGAAGGCGCGCCAAGCGTTGCGTTTGAATTCAAGCGCATATGACGCAGAGTACTTTGACTCCTGTACTTTTAATGTTAGAATGGTTTCTGCAATGAGGGGTTTGCTATATGTTCATGCGCGCCGAAGGCGCGCCAAGCGTTGCGCTTGAATTGAAGCGCATATGACGCAGAGTACTTTGACGCCTGTACTTTTGATGTTGGGATTGTTTCTGCAATAAGCAAAAATCAAATGTTCAGTTCGGGGGAGTCAAAACGAGAGCCTGACCAATGACACAGAACGCTCAGAGGTTGCCAGAATCAAAACAAACAACAAATCGACTAACACCTTCATCTCTAACTTATAGAACTTTTGATGCTCTATCCAGGGAAACAAAGAACGCCGAAAAATAATGTACCTGCTGGAAAATACGGCGACAAACGCTACTTCGCGAAAAACGCTCATAACTTTTGAAGGAATGATTTCCGGCAAAAACGTCAGAGGGAATATCTTCTCACCTTTCGATGCTCTATCCAAAGAAAGAAAAAAAAAACGAAAAATTCGTGCCCGCTAAGACAAAGCCTTACCTATAAAATAAAGGTGTCTTGTCAAATATTTTTATTTTCGAACAAATTGCCTTTTCCTATCACTGGCCCGCCTCAACCATTCCTTAATAACACTTTCTATTTCGTTTTTGGTGCTTCCCACCCACTACTTCAAAACAGTATCTGCAAACATAAGAATAGTAAGCATTTAAAATAAACGTAAAGCTATAGGATGTTAACAAAAGAAATACCTTTTTTTCTACTACTTTTTTTAAACTTTTTGTCTAAACTGCAAAGTAGCCGGCGCCCATTTCTCTGGACAACAAAAACCAAATCTTTATATTTATTATTCAATTCTTCGCACAAATCTCTTTAGAGATTTTTGCATTATATGCACAAAGAGTAAAATAAAACATATTTACCACAACAGGTGCATTCTGTACGTGCCTCCGTTTCAGATAATTCTATAAAATATGAAGGACGTTAGGTTCACTCTTAACACATCTTCGCGGGAAGCGACTAAAGTCGTTTTGCGCGGATTTCACATCTTGAGCGGGAAGCGATTAAAGTCGTTTTTCACGGATTATTGATGGATTATTGTTATCGATGGGTGTTTGTGATGTTTTTACAATAAAATTGGATAGACATGCGGTACAAAAATACAATACGTGCGTTGCAAGAATGAATTCCTATGAATTACGTTGTAATACGCTAAAGATTTCGAGGAGCAGGTTTCCAAATGCCTTGACAAAAATGTTGGGTAGTTTTTTGCGGAGAGAGACTTTATTGAGGTTTTGCTTCTTATATATGCGGGATGTGTGATCCTTCTATTCCCAAAGAATAAAGGAAAGTGCATTTGAAGTCGCCCGCACTTTGGCGGCAAACTGCCTGCGCAAGATGTGTTAATCATCAAATTTCAATGAGTTCAGAAAAATTTAAATATACCTACAAAAATGTTGCTCCCATGTTTGCGATTACCTTTGTTTTGGCATCTGTTAATGAAATTATTAGCTTCGTGACGTAGCAGGTCTAATCATCCGCCGAGCGAAATACCGGAGACTTACTCTCCAGCGCATGCCGTAAGCGCACCTCCTTCAGAGGACATTGCCGAAACCGTCTACGAGAAGTAGAGTCAAAGCACACGTCGACCCCGCCTCCGCTCACGCACCGACCGTGGGGACGTGCCTGTTGCCGAAAACTCCGCAGTATCTGCGACGAAGACATAGAGAAGAAGGACAGTACAGACGACCTCCGCCTCCGCTCATGCACCGGCCGTGGAGACCTGTCAATTACTAGAGTTCAACTTCAGAGAGCGTTATTTGGGAAACGACCAGCGCCGAGTCTCTTCCGCCCACGTTCCGGCCGAGACCTCGTGTGCTTACCGGTCTTAAAATGCTGCAGGGAGCTGAAGACCTGCAGTAGCTGTAGCCCAAGTCTACATTCATAATTCATACATTCAAAAGAGGCGCGAACGCCCCTATCCGAAACTTATCGCGCTCGACCAATAAAACACCGCCAGGATCCCCAAGTCGCTGAGGTCGCACTCCGGGAATCAGAGCTCCATACTCCATATGCTGACACTGTGTCCATCTGATCGCTGCGCTGTCTCGCAAGCTTGGCTGGATCAGGCTCGATGCGCTGCCTCGCCGCTGAGAATGAGTCAGATTTCAGAATTAAAGGGTCTACTTATATATTGTGTTAATCCGTTCGGCGTATTTTCAATTAAGCTTTTAAGGAGGGAGAGGTACGGGATGAAATTTACAATTTTTTTTAAGTATTTTCGAAGCAATAACTTTGATACAAATAAAAATATTAACACGCGAGTTCGGAAAATGGCAAATGGGGAAAAAATCAAGCTAGGGACAGAAATATTAGTGGCCGTACAGTATACATGAGATGCTTGTGAATAAGTTGGGACACTTGTTCTATATGTCTTTTCAAGTGGTGGCTAGCGGTTTTCCAGGACTCCTTGGTCTATACTACCGCAACCACACACGCATGAAGTGCCAGCTGGTCGGGCGGCTTTCCAAAGTAGCCATTTCTCTGGAACCTAGCGAACGCTTGCCAAAGCGACTCCGCCACCGCCCCCTCGAAACCAACCCAGCCAGAAGAGCTCTTGCGAACTCCCCAGCATCCCGAGGTACCGGCTAGGTTTGGTGGACCAACTGGAGTTCGCGAGGTCGTCACTCTCGTGGGACAAGTCCCCTCTTGCGAGAACGGTCTCTTTGTTCAATGACTCTATCAGGGTCGATATGGTCTCTGTAAGAAGAGGAGTCCCCGTGATGGGCTAGATCACGGGGCCTGCCATCGTTCCTCCCCTGATCTCCTATCGATCCGTCGAGCTTAGTCGGGTCTGAGGCTAGGGTGAGGTCATCACCCCAGACCCTTAACAGCGTCACCCGTGGCAGTAACCACTTCGAGAAGGTGCTCGATCGGTCTTGGGTTTTTACGCCCCTGTCATCGCTTAGGATGACTTGAACCCACCGACCTGTCTATGAACGTACAAGTTGAACAAGGCGGCGAGCGGAGCCATCTGACCCGGAAGCCGCAATATCCGTCGACAAAGGCAAAATAATTCAAGCTAGCCCAGTCAGAGCATTAAGCCCCCGCCATAAGTTGGCACAGTATGAATAGCTTATGTGTGTGTTGATTCTTGCTATGCAATGACACACGTACCGCTATATTACTCTCAACAAAATAGTATTCGCCGAAAAAACGCCGACGAGTGCTGACGATGAGTGTCGCAACGATTGACTTTGAGGAGGAATTGGACACACATAAGAAAATCGCAGAATTTCTTGCAATTTTTAGGGATTATGTATTTTAATGTAATAAAGGAGTATACCAAATTTCACAATTTCCAACAACATAATTTAACTTAATAATTTTTCCTTTATGTCTATATCATAGTTCGAGTCGTTTACTAACGTATATGCTTGTAATTGCATCATCTATCTGCTTTTCAATATACTTTCATTCTCCCATTTACATTCTATTTTCTTTTATCTACAACTCCGTTACGTAATCCTTTTGTTGCCGACTAGTTAAATAATTTATACCCCGACCATATCAAGCACGGTGTGGGAGCTGTATGGGTCTTCTGGAACCACGTATTTTATAAGTCCTGTCTTTATTAACCTCAATTCAGATAACAAGTATTATAACTTCAATTCATTTAGATTCACTCGTATTAGCCTTGCTTTTACTAGTAGTTGGTTCCATTATCCTGTTATTCATCCTATAACTTTCATTCAATCTATTTCTATTCTTTATACTGTCACATATGTAAATATACATAATTATATTTTGTTCAATATTCTCAGAGCAAATCACATATGTGCTTTTCAGGTGCGCGGCCGCACGCTCGCTGCCGATCATTGCACCAATCAGCGGTCTCGGGCCGCTAACTAGTGTCCAACTGCGCGGCCACTCCGAATCACGAACGAGATCACGTGGTGACACGTCACATTCGTCCGCATCGCCACGCGGCGGGCATGCCGCTTCGAGGGCCATTCTGTTCAACGTCTTGACGGCAAGCACATGTGTGCGCGGAATTCACAGTTCATATTCGTCTTTTTCATCCACCAAACCAACGAGCAGATCGTGCCCACGCACGGCAGACACACCACCCAGATCAGATCATTATTCACCGGCGTATTCGCACCTTCGATACTCCAAAAATAGAGCAAATCATTCGAGTGCCACGTGGCGGTAGTTCACCGGCAACCACGGCGCTCCTTCATCAGTAGCAGCTCACTTATTCAGCAGAAGCATAGCCCAGATCACCCAGGTACTCATTACAATTCGTCAATTCATTCAGATTCAAGTTGAGAGTTCAATGTGTGCGACCTAACCTCACTATCCTTGAGCATTCTACATTAGTTGCAGCTCATTCAGATTCATCCAGTTGCACACAATCATAACTCCCGTTCTTATCTTGCTTCAATAAATCATCGCACTCACCCAGTGCACGTATTTCCCCACAACTGTCACCAGATACAACATCTTATACCGGCATAGTTAGATTCATACTAGATTCTTTATTCAACATTCTGAGTAGTGGCCGACCGCTCGTCATATTCAATTAAACCACTGCGGTTGGGCGTAACAGTATTCCATTTATTTAAAAAACAACATACTGTAAACAGAATATGAAACCATTAGAACCATAACAAAACTTATCAGCAACAAAGCATTGTATCCAAAAAATTGATTTTGCAATTTTTACCTATTTTTTCACGTAATAGCAAGATCTTTCCGGATGAATTACCTAGAATACTAATGCAACATAGACAAAGATATAAGAAATGTCAGGGTAGTTAACATACCCTTCTGTCACCTTAGTTCCACTATTACTTTCACCAGCAGTAATATAATACATGCGGTAAGTGAAGTGATAGTGTTAAGATCCCGTTAATTACCCATCCCGGGCCACGCAAAGGCGTGAAAGAGGGTCTTTACCATCCCAAAGTACGTTCAATGTTTTCTAAAATATATCTATGTAATTATCCGGCATTGAGATTAAAAGAGGTAATATAAGAATATATTGGATGTTAACATTATTTCACCGGTGCAAATATGATAGTCATATGTTATGTGCCAATACGGTGTACAGATTAGTATTTATTTTTTGGTTTATCTGTACACTGTATGGGCACATAACATATGACTATCATAAGAATATATATAATACAAGTTATCTATCAGAGGGGTTTTCAAAGAAACAAACTAGAAATTGTTTCCCTGTAAACAGAGTTTACTTTATTATATTACGTTATACTATATTATGTTATATCGCTTATTTACAATATGTACAGTCTTACCTGTAAACAGAGATACGGCATTTAAAGTTTATTCTTTATCCCTTCTCTGTTTATTCCTTTATTAGTTTGCTTATTGTAATCGTACTCTCTCAGTCTCTCGATCATACACATGTGCTCTGCCATGCAATCATCCATCCACACAGCAGGCACTCCATGCCCCACCACGCGCGAGGCGCGGCAAACTTAAATTAAAGAAATACCCTTTCTTTACATATATATTAATCAAATTCTTCTTTTGAACACTAAACGTACTTTTAATCATGCTACAACAACAACATAACATGCGGCAATTAGAGGAAGCAAACACAACATGCATTTTTAACAGTTAATTTTTTTTTTTCTTCCTCGATGGGAAAATCCTGTTGCGCATGTCTGGTCTAGGTAGAACCGGGTTCTGAGAGACTCGCCTTATTGACTGGCATTCTCACAAAAAACCCCTCACCCGCCATCGTCGGGTACAAACAATTTTGGAAATTTCTTAAAAATACTAGCAGGTCCATTGCAAAGAAGTAACAAATTTAAACATGTTTTAAATACGATAATTTGGCAATTGTATTTGAGGAGCGTGCCGGAAATCTAAGTTGTTGACTGATCCGTAGCGTATCCTTATGGATTTTTACTTTAAAAGCGAAATAAACCATATCTTTCCGATGGACAGCACATTCATCTTCGCTAAACCATTTTGGATATTTCTGTTCCACAGAATGTGAATTTATCGAAAACAGCTTATCCAATATGAATGCTTCGCAGCGTAACTTTGGATAACATTCGTCAAAGATTTTATTTATAACTTTAAATATGATGGAAAATTCTCTGGTAGGGACACAAAGATGCCCAAAATCAACATATTCTCTAACCGCGTATGCGCGGAAGAATATCAGGATCTGCTCATCTCTACAAAAGATTGCATCTTTATCAATAAATATGTCGTGACATTTACGACATTTCGATTTATCAGTACTCTTCTTTGCAACATACCCTGTAAAGAACTCTACCGCACATGATTCTAAAGATCACACTGATGATGGCACTTCAGCACAATCATCTATTTCCATATTTACATTAACATAGTCATCATCAGTGTATTGAACGGCATGCAATGAAACATCAGGTTGCGACGCGACTAGTTCACCCTGAATGACATCCTCCCCTGGTATTAGTGGTGCGTCATAATCCGGCATACAGTTACCACTTTTTAAGGTGCCGTTTAGATTTAATAATATATTTTTTCTAATGGCAAGACGCACCGCTTTTACCGAAGGATTGTGGTTATAAATATCACCGTGCATCCGGAGGACAGAAAATAAATTTTCTAAACAGTCGGTATTTAATCGAGAAGTTAGCAAAAATGTAATGCCTTCTTCGGTTAAATCTGCGTATAACTGGAGTTTTTAATACCAACTGGAGATAACAACTGTTTTTAAACCATTTGCCGATATAACAAACCAGTTTTTCATTTCAATTAATTTAGCTTTTAAATTTTGCTCAGCCGTATTATTTATTTGCGACATCGCGCACCTCTGCGGATTGGGGTCGGTAGCAGATCTACTATTTAAATTATCAAACAAATTATACAAAATTTCAAAAAAAAATAGCGGTATTCTGTACAGTCCTTCTGTTTATGCAACCAGTTAACGACGCGGTACACAAAGCAGACGAAACTCTTTTGCTAAAAGCCTGCAGAGCAAGCTTGCATTTCATAATTTCAAAAAGATTAGGCTGAACATGCTTGTCAGATAATTTGCAAGCTGCTCTGGTGTTTTTGTTATTTTCTAAATTACAAAGTAATTTAATATTTTGCCATGAGACTTTCATACCATTAATTAAGAAATCATGGTTTAATAAATTATTTCTCATGCTTTTAAATAAATGTAAATAGTCGAACGAAAAATATATTATTTTTGTCCGTTTCTGTGAAAATATGGCGTTTCAATTGAAACTCTCTCGTCTGCTACGCTTTGATTACTAGCTCCCTGATCGGATACAGCTGCTCTGAGTTTGAAACCCCCTTCATACACGGCATCCAAAATTTCATCTAAAATCATGGATAATTCGTTTCTCTGAATGCTTGATTTGGATACAAAAGAAGCCAGCGGTTGTTTCCAATTAGTGATTACCCCCCGCAAGATAAACACAAGAACGTGAGTCCCTACGGACAAACTTGTTCCTAAAGACTCTAAATGTTCGAAGCCCTCTATAATTTGTCTTTTTGGGTGGAAATCTAAGCATTTTTTTACAGCCATTCTATCAAACGACAGAACGCAGTGGCGTTCTATATCTGTCATATGAGTAGCTTTTAGTTTTAAAGCGTTAAATAGGCTAGGACGAATGCCAGGCCAAATATCAATTTTTCCAAACCACCGAGTTATAGTAGTTGGGCATGGAAGATAAAAACCCAGCACACTGCCCATTTTATCATACAAAGCTGGCGAAGTTTATTGCAATGTCATACACAGTTGCTGCTGTTTTCGTGTAAAAGCAGCTTTTTTAAACGGAAATAATAACATTAATACGAATGTTAACACAAAACCCGACAACTTTTTACAAACTGCTTTTTTTTAAGCATTTATCGTCGATGCTGCCTAACGAAATTTTATCCTGCAGCCTAGTCAATGCTCTACACTTCGCAGGGTATTGTAAGCGGAGACTAGTTACTTTGTTCTTTTCTACATCTAATAGCAGTTGGGTTTCCCGCAGCCGTTGTTCTAATTCATTTCGTTCTATTGTTGATGAAATGGCGTCGATCTCCAAACTCACGTTATGATCGCTTTCGTCGGTATCTATATGTGGCAGTAGAGGAACTGCAGCACTACGCATTCGACTACTCACGTCAAAATTCTCTTTTGCAAAATGTCGACTATAGATGTATTTACATTTAATTTCTGCGTCAGACATTTCCACCCAATCATCTAAACCGCAGTTAACTATCCACGTTATAAATCGATCATGGTTTTTCACGGGAAATGCATGAAATGAAGTGCCATCCGGTGCATTGCGGCTTGTTAATCCACACTGCGGATATACTGTGACGTACCGCGCCGCCGAGCGCCGCCGACTTGCGCTGCGGGCCATGACGTCGTGCCTGCCTGCCTGCTGTGACGTCAGCACGCATCGAGGAGTTTAGTGACGCGCCCGATCTAGCGACGTAGAGACCCGAACAAAGCGTAGTGGCCACTCGCGACCACGTACACGGCGCGTGCATAGCGACGGTTGGGACGCGTTACCCCACCGAAAATGCGCCCCACCGCAAGGCATTACTTCTTCTCATCTCAGGACCCCTTGCCTAAGGTCTTATCGTATAAAAGAGGCGTCCGCCAAGCCTTGCGAGTTCAGACTGCTACAGAAAAAGACCGTGCAAGGGTGTGCGTACGAAATTCCCGAGCGTTTTATACTTAGAGAAAAGAGTGATTCCAGGATCACTAGTGTATCTTTTTCGTAGTTTGATCTCATTTACAAGGAACAACTTGAGCGTGTTCCCCGCGTCTTTAGTCATAAAATCAGAGTCCGGTAGCTACAGAAAAAAGTGTCTTTTCGCTGACTGTGTTTCTAGTAAGGAATAACTTGTGCATATTCCGAGCAGTTTTAGTTCTAGTCGTTCTGCCACACTTCGGTGTGTAGGTTAAATTCTCAATTAGCTCATCCTTCAAATCCAAAGTACATACATTTCTAGTCATAATTCGTGTTCTATATATTTATTCGCGTCGTAGTTTATTAACGTTATTGCCAATAGCAGTCGAATTACCGTTGTGTTTGTTATATTTAACTGCTTTGTTTGTATTTATTTTATTCAATATAGTTTATTTAATTGTTTTCCATACTTCTGTGACATCTCGTTATTTGATCTCCTTGAAACTCGATTCCTACGAACAAGGTTTCCCTTAACCGCTCAAGGGAGCCAACGAGCCAAAAGAAATCACAATATCCTCTAACCTCAAATCTGCAAGGGGTGCTTCTGTGAAAAATCAGTTAAGGCCTTTGCAGGTATTCACGTCGAGACAGAGAGCCCAGGGTGCCGTTGTGAAAAATCAGTTAAGGCCTGAGTAATCGCCCTCACCCCCATACTTTCCGAGAGGTGCAACCGTGAAAAACCGGCCGAGGCTCAAGGAAGGTAGTCCGAACCCCCTCATTCCCCCTTTTAACCGGTGACGCGTGATCTCGAAAGGGAGAACGAAGAACCGCGAGAAAGGTATCACGAAGAGTATCAAGAGCACAGGGGGTTCCGCGGTACAAAATCCGTTAAGGCCTGTGTTTCGCGTGCTCACTCCTCTCACAAGATTTCTTTCCTTCCGGCACTGACAAAAATCCTCACCACGTCAGGCCGTGGCTCGTAACAAACTGGTGACAGCGGTGGGTTTCGAGTCAGAGAAATCTGGGCGTATCGATTACCGAGATGGCTCAGGATAATGGTCACAACGCGAGTAACGTCACCGCGGATATCGCTAATTTAACGCTAACGATGGCACAGTCCATGGCGTTATTTACTTTACAAAACAGTTTGCAAAATGCGACAGCTAGTATTCCTACCTTTGACGGGTTTAACCCCCCAATTTCCCAATTCCTTCAGAGTGTTGAGAACGGCCGCACATTAATAGCAGAGTCGGCCGAGGCCAGTTATACGGCTATCGTTTTGACTAAACTGACCGGGTCGGCAAGAACGGCTATACACGTGAAAAATATCACTACTCTTCCCGAGTTAATCAAAATCATCAAGAGACGCTTCGCAACGGGCAAAAATCTGGCCAATTACCAAGGCGAGGTGGCGAGACTGAAGATCCGCGAGGACGAATCGTTGCGGTCCTACATCGACCGTACCAGCCGCCTCCACCAAGCGACACGCAGCGCTCTTCTGGACAGATATGGGCCGAAAAACTCTGATCTCTTGGAGGGACTAGAAACCGACTTGTTAGAAAATTTCATGGACAGCCTACCCGAACGAATCGCATGGCGAGTGGCGACCGACGACAATGCGGCTACCCTGGATGAGGCGTACGAGTCCGTTGTTACGTCCGGGTAAAGTTATATTGAAATGGCGAGCGGCCTCTCCTTACCCGGTGTAACGCTGGATATGTTCGATAGCCTTAATACTGATGTTAATCGTATCTAATTAGAGATATCTAATTTCCCCCTTAATGTAAAGCTACAGGCTGGTAGATATCGGCAGGACTTAGAGGATTCGCGGCTTCCTAAACCCGTACAGGTTTTATTCGGTTTCTTTCTCTCTCCCTCTCTGGTCAGGTGTTAGTTCGAGTCAGAATGTTAGTAGTTAATAAAGCGGTTGAGTTTAGTTATGCTGGACTGAATTTATATTGAAAGAATGATATTGCTCTCTTACATCTTATGAGATTATATAATGTGTTGTAGAGTGGATCTTATTACAAAGGTAAAGCCGAGTGTACGACACCGCTTGCTCGTCACGCGGGCGACGCTTGCGCAGTTACAATATTTTAGAGATTGTTCGCGATCATTGACATACCGGTATTAATTGAACGATTTTAGTTCTAACCCCTTTACGTCTGAGAAATTCAAAGCCTGCGCTAAGACGTATTTGCGGTTGGTAGATTCATTACATCGCATGGAAAGATGCTGGAAAGTTCTTACCGTAACGCTGCGCACACGCTCTATCACTCGCTCTCTCTCTCTCCTCGCTCTTCACACCTCTCGCTCCTTACAATGCTTGCCTCGCACGCTGTTTCTCGCTCTTTCACAATGAGCTTGTATTTGCTCGATGAGTACCTTCGGATCGAAATGCAGGATGAGTATCGGTGGTTAATACTTTAACCTAACGCTTAACAAGCGTGTTCGGGGAAGCGAGTATTTGATCGTTAACAGGACTCAACAAGCTACAGCTAATTTTTGTGTTATTCCAATTCGCGACAATCTTATTCCGATTAGATTAAAGAAAAACAAATATAACTAAAGGAAACTAAAGAAAAGAAATGAAATTTATTGAAATGAACGCTCGAGGCTTGGCGTGAAGCGTCGGCCACGTGGTGGAAAAAGAATATTACAATACGCTCTTATCTCTATAATACAAATAAACTCGATTAATTTTTAACACAATGAGTCCTTTGCTCAACTAAACACTAATTTTTAACGGGGAGTACTGAGTCCTTCGTGCTACTGTAAGAATATGCACGATTAAGTTCAAAGATAGTAAATTATAATAACCCCCGGGCAGGAGTCTACGCACCTCGCGATTTTACAGCCGACTGCCACGAGGTTTGCGTCGCGAGCCGGTAGCTTCGCGCGAGAAGGACGTCTTCCGCATCCCCTCCCTTCACGGTTGGGTCAGCGGCTCGCAGTTTTGTTATTATCGAAATATTGCTACGCAGCGGTTGTCATCCCGGCATTCGATGTTCGTGCGCAACTTGCTACTCGGGCGGTTAGTAATATATCAAAAGAAAAGGAATTTTATGTGAACTACGAAAAGAATAATGAACGTTTCCTTTAGTCGGATTAAGGGAGATTGCCGTTCAACCATCACGAGGAGCAATCAGTGCTAAGAGTATATGTGTAACTAAACTAAAAATATGCGCATTTGTCGTCGGTAACTATTTACAAAGAAAATGAACTTAAAATGTGAACAAAACTGTAATATCCCTGTTCGCAGGTCTCTTATAGACTAACGAGTCTTTTACGCTCATTTAACCTAATGCGTCCTTGTCACATTCACACACGCACACGTGCGCACCCGGGCGCTGGTGATCCCAAGGTTCGTCGGTCTGCTACGGCCCGGAGACGGAAAACTATTAACATTACTACCAAAACGGTCCACTCATATGGGCTAGATTTCTCAATGCTTGTGCAAGCCTCATACAAGGGTATAAAAATATGAAAATATAACGCCGGGCCGTAACACCGTCATCCAAGTGGAGCAGCGGCTGAAGAATCGTCGTGGGAATTACGGAAACCGATCCCCGACCTATCGTGCCGAGGACCGCACGTATGAGTCGCGACCGTACACCGAGGACCGCCAATCACGACCAAAGATACCCGTTATCGCCCGTGGGACGATCGTACGAGCAATACCTAGGAAAATCCGGATCGGAGCCCGAACGAAATCAGGAGGCTTCATTGCCCGCACGAGCGATCAATTATCACCACAGTATGAACGAGACCAATCGCCACAATTCGAACGAAGGGTCTCACCATCAGCACCGAATCGAAATAGCAGCCCTTCTCCAGTACGAGACCTATATTGCTGGAATTGTGGCCTACAAGGACACGATCGCAAAGATTGTCGACGAAATTATCGACATCTCGACGATCGGCCCGGAACATCAAAGAACACATCCCGAAGACCGGTGTCGCCGTCTTTAAACTGGCAGCGAACTCGTCACGAGAGCGGCGTGGCGAGCAATCGCACGACTCGCTCGAGGAATGTCCGATTCGAGGAGTTCCCGTCGGACAGCTCTCAATCAAGACAGGAGAGTTATGCAAGGAAGCCGCAGCACCCCGAATCCGAGCAACAGTACCGGAAATGGAAGGGGAATCAGGCGAGTTTTTACTCGACGGAGGAGCGGCTGTGAATTTGGTCAAGTTTTCCGCCCTCAATTCGACCGCCGACGTGTTATCACGAGAGGAAATAGAAGTAACAGGATTGACACACGCCTCTATCCGTACGTTGGGAGCTACTCTTCTCCACATTAACGCAATAGCAGCATATTTTTACGTAGTAGAGGAGTTACAATTACCAGTCGATGGACTAATCGGCAGCCCATTCCTTAAGCAAGAGAAAGCTGAAATTTCGTATCATCACAACACACTACGATAAAACCAATCCGCTTTTCCAATTGTCCCATAATCGAAAAATCCATTAATCCAATCACCACGGCAAGACATCGCATTGACGGAAGGACGAGACAACAGGTATCTGTGCCCGTCACTGACCCGAACATAAAGGAAGGATACCTGCCACGCGTCAAAACACCCAAAGGCGTGTACATGGGTGAAGCCGCTATATATACCGACAATGGGCATTGCCAGGTATTTGCCACCAACACCGGCGAAGACACGGTTGAATTTGAGACCCCGGTACAGGAAATTACACCGTATGAAATCTACACGACGTCTGAGGAGTTTCTTCACCCCGACATTGCGCCTGTTCAGGATCCATCTAAGAGGATTGAGGAAATTTAGAACCAAATGGATACCACCCACCTGAACGCCGAGGAGCGTCGTGCGACCAAAAGATTGATCGAGATGTTCCACGATCGTTTTTATATACCGGGAGAGGACTTACCTAATGCACCCAATTTTCACCATTGCATCCACGTGACCGATGATGTACCTGTAAATTGCCGAGGCTACAGATATCCTCCCCTTCACCAAGAGGAAATCAACCGACAGGTAGACGCACTATTGAACGCCGGGATTATTCAACCATCCACCTCACCGTATTAATTCACCGATATGGATCGTGCCCAAGAAACCCGATGCACGCGGAGAGAAAAAGTGGCGCATGGTGATTGATTTTCGTGCACTTAATGAAAAGACCGTCGGAGATCGATACCCTCTCCCACTGATCTCCGAGATCTTGGACAAATTAGGCGGAGCCAAATACTTCACGGTATTTGATCTCGCAAGCGGATTCCACCAGATCCGTATGGACCCGAGGGATCAACAGAAAACCGCATTTACCACCCATCGCGGACACTTCGAGTACGTGAGAATGCCGTTTGGACTAAAAAACGCACCACCCACGTTCCAACGACTTATGGACCAAGTGTTAACCGGACTGCAAGGAACGGAGCTGTTCGTGTACCTTGACGATATAGTCGTCTATTCGTCGTCATTAGAAGAACACCATATAAAGGTCGCCAAATTACTGACCCGATTACGTGAGCACGGTTTGACGTTACAAACAAGCAAGTGTGGGTTCCTGAAAAAGGAGGTGGCCTACTTAGGACATATTGTTTCGGAGCAGGGAGTCCGCTCGAACCCGGATATACTCATCGCCGTACAGCGGTTTCCAACTCCGAAAAATCAGAAGAACATACAGCAGTTTTTGGGACTCACCGGATACTACCGCCGGTTTATCGAGAATTATTCCACCAAAGCAAAACCGCTGATCCAACTACTGGGAAAAGGCGTCCGATTTAACTGGACACCGGAACAGGAAGGAAGTTTCCAGCAATTAAAGAAGGAGCTGTGCGAGCAACCCATCCTGCAATATCCGGACTTTTCACAACCATTCATTATTACTACCGATGCTTCCGAATACGCACTGGGAGCAGTTCTCATCCAAGGGGAAGTTGGAAACGATTGCCCATCGCCTACGCCTCCAGGAGTCTCAATCGTGCTGAAAGGAACTATTCACGAACGGAAAAAGAATGTCTTGCTATGGTTTATGCGGTGAAATATTTCCGACCATATGTTTTTGGGACAAAATTCACGCTAATAACGGATCAGAGCCCCCTCGTTTGGCTGCACTCCGTAAAGGATCCAACATCGCGCCTTGTGAAGTGGCGATTACGTCTCGCCGAGTGTGAATATAAAGTAGTACACAAGGAAGGAAAAACAAACAAAAACGCAGATGCACTATCGAGAAATCCAGTGCCGTGCCTTCCTTTGACAGGAGCGGCCATAAATAGTGAAAGTATTGCACAGCGGGTCAAAATCCTCAGAAGAGGGAATGCGAACGACCCACCGACCGATGCAGGCAGCCCGGCCATTACCTCCCCGCCTGCACACTCGACCCCGCGCCCGGGACAGCGAGGTAGGCCGAGGAAACAACCTGCTGCCGTACAGAAGTGGTGGCGATAAAATCTAGTCCACACAAGACCCCACCTGATGGACACCTGTCAGAAATATCCGACCCGGATGAGGCGCTCATACAGGAAGCAGTACTTGACACCGAAGAACAGGAGGACATACCGGTAATAAGAACCAGTCCCATAATGAACATTCCGGCAGCACCTTCGCCAGCTGCATTTGTTCCATACGAGTCCGAAGATTCGGCGGATAATAAGATGGCATGCGTAATACGACACGCTGAGGAAGCAGTAACCGCCATCGGAGGGAATTACGGTCATTTTTCCATTTTGGAGCCGTATCCGAAGAGTCGAATCGAACAAACACTAATCGACCTGGATTACATTAATATCCGTGCAATCCGCAAGACGCTCTCGCATAAAGGAAAAGTGTGCATATCAGAAGCCGAGAACGACAGCGTGTACTCTATTCTAACGGAACACGAGCAGATAACCGAACGGGAATTAATCCAGGGAATGCGAGCCCTGAACATGGCGTTACAGGCCGACAATAAAACCTCTGTCAGATTACCTGTTCTAGGCGATAGGCACGATGGAATTACGGCCCCACAGTTCCTGGAAATTGTGACCCGCGAATTCAAAAACGGCACCATCAACGTCATCATCTGCAAAAATGCTGACCTATTAATTAAAGAATCTCGCCTGAAGGAAATCATCGCCGAAGCACATGAAAGCAAAATAGGAGGACACAAGGGCGTATCAAAAACCTACCAGAGGATAAGAACGCAACATCGCTGGACGAACATGAGAGACGACGTTAGGGAATTCGTTCGAAAATGCGCCGGTTGTCAGGAACAAAAACTGGTGCGAGCAAAAACCCGACAACTTATGGTGATAACCGACACACCGCTCGAGCCCTTCGATAAAGTAGCGCTTGATACCGTCGGTCCACTACCAGAGACGTACAGCGGAAACTAACACCTACTCACAATACAGGACAATTTGACGAAATATTGTGTCGCTGTTCCGTTTCCCGATACCAAGACTACGACTATCGCAGACGCCTTCTCTCGAAATTTTATATCAGTTTTTGGAACACCGAAGAGCATTCTATCCGATCCTGGAGCAAGTTTTATCGGAAACGTGATGACGGAACTGGCGCAGCTATTCGAAATCAGCCAAATAACTACATCTGGCTACCGACCACAGATTAACGGGTCAGTGGAAAGAACTCATATCGTTCTGATCGAATACTTGAAACATTATCTAAAGGACCGAGGAGAGTGGGATTTGCTTGTCCCCTACGCTACGTTCTCCTACAACACATCCGTCCACGAGGGAACAAATTTCACACCTCACGAACTGATTTTTGGGAAACCGACGCGCGTTCCTAGCGCCTAAGCTGACGCCGACCTGCCTACCTATGGCACCCAGCTAGTGGAACTTCTATCCCGTATGTCTAAAATCAGGATACAGGCGGCGGACAATTTGAATCAAGCGAAACAAAAATCGAAAAAATATTATGATCAAAAAATGAATCCTGTAAAATATCGGGAAGAAGATGTGGTGTACGTTTTGAAAGAACCGCGTATTCATAAACTAGATCCTCGGTATGTCGGGCCTTACCATATCATTAACGTTACCGACCACCGCAACGTTACATTAAAAGGACCCAGCGGTAAGCTCTTGCGAAAACACCAAGATAAATTGAAGAGGGCCTACACTGGCCGTGCGCGGAACAGGGGGGAACGAGGAGGCACCACCACCGGCACCTCTCCCTCCACTGACGAGTCCGAAAATACGTCAAGTTAAAAAACATCAGTCGTTAGTAAAATGGTATCAAGAAAGGACGCGTCTACTCAGGCAGGAAAAAGTGAAGGATTTCGTACAATCATCGTGCAAACTGAACAGCCGGGACAGTGGATTCACGAGAATCGAGTCGGGACATTGCTTCGCAGCAGGAGTTATCGCCAACACCAAGGGTCAACGAAGAGGGGACAAGGAGGATACGTAGGAAGCAAATCGGCACCCAAACATTGTCGTCGGGAATTAAGAAAGAGAAAGAAGAAGACGAGGCCGAGTTCTTCCTTGACGAGGAAAATATAAAGGCTTGGATGCCCGGGGAGGGGATATCCCCACCATAGGGCCTGGCGCGACCACCGGCTGCATACGCAAATTTGGGTATGCCTACGTCAGTATAACATTGACAATGAAAGGCCTAAGTGTAGAAGGATATTGCAACCGCGGGAATATCTTCTCGATATGCTACGGACCGGAGGAATGGTCAGAAACTTATTGTGCACAATGTATGGGAGGGGCAATTGTGCAAAACGGGAAAGATTATCCGGAATTACAGATCCATTCTCTGACTGTAGTACCGTGGCCGGATGTGCAGTGTTACGCGTGTGGAGGACCCGTGATATACACGAGACCTGCCGAAGAGTGCGAAAAGTGCACTTGCGCCTCCATACATCGCAAGAAGCACAACCCGGGTAGCAGGGTGCAACAATTCATCGAATCCGACGTAGAAATTGTGTGGGCGCAGCACCACCCGCAATCCAAGCGAATTGAATTTAAAAAGTGAAGTGACGCCCGATCATCCGGCTGAAATAAAGAATCGCCCGAACAGCCGGCAGGAAATGCGCTAAGTATGGCCCGATCATCCGGCTGAAATAGAGAATCGCCCGAACAGCCGGCAGGAAATGCGCTAAGTATGGCCCGATCATCCGGCCGCAGGAGAGCGCGTGACAGAACCGTTGATTGCCCGATCATCTGGCAGCGGGGTACGCCGAACATCCGCGACCCCAAGGCGCCAACACCCCCGTCATAATTTTTTCTTGGAAGTGATTGATGAACGAATAAAGGAATGTGCCGACCATCCGCTATTCTGGAAAAACACCTACGTCACCGTCCACGAAACAGTGCAACAGTGTTGCGCGCAATGGAAGTGCTGATTTCGTGTGGGTGCGACAGAGAGGAACGTGTGCCGGCAGGTGAAAGAAACTATCCGACGTAACGGCCTGGCATTAATGCGCTGTTACGAGCCAAGGCGTGTGGCGAGTGTTTTTAGGCACAAGCCTGATATGGTTGCGTGATAGGTTATCGGTATGGTAGGGATTCCTTTACTCAGGGCGGCCACGTCGTGAATGCGTCGGGAAGGCTGAGCAAAGAATTAGGAGTTTCCTATGACAGAGGCGGCCACGACGTGAATGCGTCGGGAAGGACTGTCCTAGGGATTGGTAAAAGAGAAAACAGCGGCGGCCACGACGTGAATGCGTCAGGAAGGGCTGTTTTCGACGGAAGTTCAAGAGCAGAGTCGGCCACGACGTGAATGCGTCGGGAAGGTCTGTCTTTAAGGAAAGGTGTGATTGTTAAAAAAGTGGCGTTACTTACGGTCAGATAAATGAAAAATTTAATTTATATTAAGAAGCCCAACGTTTCGACCAGTGTATCTGGTCCTCCTCAGGGGCGATGAATTTTAACTGTAAGAGTATAAATTAATTAATAATGTCACAAGTACTATTAAATACATGTAACGACTATTATTTCTAATTCTTTTTCTTTAATATATGTCAATTCCGTATAATAATGAGATAAATGAGCTAGTAAGTTTTTTTCGACTTACGTCCTTCATTATCATATAACAAATTATATATATATAGAATAAATTAACATTTATAACAAGTTAATAAAAGAATAACAATTTCCAGAAGCGAGATTTTTATGAAATTGTAAATTAGTAAGCACGTGGGAGCAATAATACTTACAGGAGGGTTATGGATGGGTTAACACTAAAACGTGTTGAACCCGTGACGGTTTAATTCTAAATGATATGGTTTGAAAGGGTAGGACATATGAAAGACAGACTAAGGCCTATTTGAAAACAAATATTTTGTATGCGTTCTTATATGCAAGTCAGGTATTGGTGGAGCTCACGGAGTACAACCTGTTTCTTTCAACACTAGATGGCGAATCAGCTCACCCTGTCAAAGCTAAGCAGGGGCCAAGTACGCTCAAGACAGATGAGGTTAGGAAATCTGTCATTTTCAGTGAACAGTTGTTGACCAAGTGTGTGGAGAATGCTGCTGTGGAATCTACCAGTAAAAGGTGTTAATTAGCTGACACTCTTCGTGGTCATATATTAACTTGACCGAAAGAATGGTAAGTAATGTTCAGCTATTGCTGGTTTCTCATATCTGAGATTTACACTTCTTTCATGTTTTAGGATTTCAAATGTTTCCAAATGCAGCCTCCTGTGGAGATTACTCTCCTTATGCAAAATGCAAGTTTCATTATAATTGAAAAGATGGTCATGTTCGAACATGTGTTTAGTGAGTGCGGTGTACTGTTGTTCCGGCCCGAATTTATTTCTTTGATGTTGGTAAGAACGTTCTTTAATATTTCTAGATGTTTGACCAATATAACATGCATCGCAGCCAGCGCAAGGAATACGATAGACTACACCAGTTTGTCTTTCTGTGGGAATTGGATCCTTAATGGGTGGAAAAATGGATCCGGTAGTGTTTTTAACGGAGTAAATGGTATGTATGTTGAATTTCCTAAAAAGTCGCTTTAAATTGTCTGATAAATTGGTGATGTATGGCAAAACTATGGTATTGAATACATTAAAGGAGCCTCGATTATTAGAAATAATAGTTTTCCTTGTTTCTGCAGCTTCTGTGTTGTAAAAATCGTTAACGCGTTTTCTGATAAGTTGATTAATGAAATGCAATGGATAGTTGTTGTCGGTTAGAGTTTAAGGAAAGGTGGTTAAGAACAGCGGCGGCCACGACGTGAATGCGTCGGGGAAGGACTGTCTTAGGAAGATACAGTGTTTAGAGCAGAGGCGGCCACGACGTGAATGCGTCGGGAAGGTCTGCGTCAGAAACACCGGATTGGATTAGGGAAATATGACTCGTAATTGATTCTCCTCGAGCGGTTGTGGAGAATCTGTGGGTTCTCTGATCTATCACGAATTTAAGATTAATGGTGAATGGTAAAGAATTCTATAAGGAGTAGCACAATTACTACAATTAACTTTGGTATATTGTAAGAATGTAAAAATATATACAATGAAAGAATGTTAATGATTGAATTGAATTTGAGATTAGAAGTACTTACAGACTACTAGCTGACAAATGCTAGGCGAATAGTTACTTATTCTAGATTTGCTCCGAAGGGGACTCGTACCCGTTCTGGCAGTGAGTTTTGAACAAAAAGGACTCTACTTCTATATGGTTGCAAGGAGTTAGGCTCGCTTGCAACAGAGTACTCAATAGAGTATGCTCTAGAATTTTGCTCGAAAGGGAACTTGAGCCCGATCTTGCTGACAGTACTTTAAGAGATCGACGTGAAATCCGAGTGGTCAATAGACTACGGCTCGACTTTACAGAGTTGACTCCCGTGGTAAGACTGCAGTTGAGCTCGCTGCAGCTCGCCTTTTTATACCCGAAATCTTGAAGAAAATGCATGTGTCTGAGAGAGAATAAGATAGGTGAAGTTAGTGGGAGAACTGCTCCCACTGCCAGAACGTACTATCTTACTATCTAAACAAGGGCGGTAGGGACTCCAAGAGGAGGCTACGTTGAATCCGTGGGAACGGAGAAAAACGGAGATTCCGTATGTGACAGCGCCAGTGAGCTGAAATTATCGCCCGATGAACCGGCGCGGATACACGAGAGGACCTCCGGATACTAATAACGACCAGAGTCCCGGTACGTGACAATGTACTGCCAATATTTTTGCAAAAATAGTTGTCCGTCTGGCATGAACTGTCGTCCGACCGAACTGATGTTCACGCTGGAGGATTATCGTGGCATGCCGCTGAGCTGTCATAGGGTCTTGGTCAGAGTGTGCAATTGTCCGAAGCGGGATAAGGATAAGGGAGAGGAGGCAGCCCGCGGGGCTATTCGTTCCCACTTAAATGATCTTCGAACCAGGATTATATGAAACGACCCGGTGCAGCAATATCACCATCATAGGACAACCAGAGGGGAACGTGCCGATCATCCGCCATCCCAAGGACGAACGAACACCCTAAAAATTGGACGAGGAATTCATACACATGGCACCGACCAATCCCAGCAATCACGACATAGGTCCTAAAGTGGTCAAGCACGTTATTCGGTGTATGAATTCGTCTAGCGAACACGAAGAAGAAAACAGGCACCCGCACATCCTGACTGGACTTCCAACACCAACCATCCGCCTATCTAATCTCAATCCTTTGTCTGAATCCCTTCCCCTGCGGACTGAAGAGTGAGTTCAAGTCCGGTTACCATACGTGCATGTAATTTGGCACAATTTTGAAATAGAAGAAAATATACGCATTTATAGCACAAATAACCGGAATACTTTTAGACAGCTTAGCGACACGATTGAACCGCTACGTCTCCGCATTTCAATTCAACGAACTGTTATAAGAAGTTGTTCGCATTTGTTGCACTCGAAATAGTATAACATTAATAAAATAAGACGTTGCAATTGTATTCTATTGTTAATGGGACGATTATAGCGACAATTTAGCGTTACCGGATAAATATGAGACAATAATTTATTTTCCTTCATGACTATACTTTCGATGTTTATTATTACTGTTCTTGGTTTCTCGTCATTAAAACTGATTTACGTAATTATGTTTGATAATTACTTAGTATGATAAAAAAAAATGTCCTTTCGTATTTTATTGTATAAAAATAGTGTGTTCAGTATCCAATTGCAAAATATTTCGGAACCGAAGCACGGGAGACTGGGAAAGGCTCGCACGCTTTCCATCGGCGGTGGATCGCCCGCGAGCATCCACGCGATGCACGGACACACGCGCAAAAAGTACACCGACATCGTGTTTTGGGTGTGTCAGTGGCATCCTGCGATAGTCGGCTGGGCAAAGACTAGGGGCTGCGGGATGGGGAGAGACAAGAGAAGAAACACGGCTCGGGCCCGAGCCTTACACAATGAAAGACTTAGGCCTTATACAGACATCGTTATTTGAGTGTGTGAGTGGCTCGAGGCTCGCATGTTCGGCCGTTGCGTACCCAGCTTTACACAATGAAAGACTTAGACACGGTTATTTGAGTGTGTGAGAGGTTCGAGGCTCGCATGCTCGCCCGGTGCGTACCCAGCTTAAGAAGGACGACGCCATGGACGATTTCGAAAGCGCCACTTATTTCAGGAGCGACGTTTCATCGGAGGGGGATGCTGTAACGTACCGTGCCGCCGAGCGCCGCTGAGCGCCGCCGACCAGCGCTGCGGCCCATGACGTACCTGCTTACCCCGCTGTGACGTCAGCACGCATCGAGGAGAATAGTGACGCACCCGATATAGTGACGCGCCCGTGTAGTGACGTAGACCCCCGAACAAAGCGCAGTGGCCACGCGCGATCACGTGCACAGCGAGTGCATAGCGACGGTTGGGAACGAAAATGCGCCCCACCTCGATGCACTACTTCCTCGCATCTCGAGACCCCTTACCCAAGGTCTGGTACTATAAAAGAGTCGTCCGACCGGCCTCTCTAGTTCAGACAGCTTCAGAAAAAGACCGTGCAAGGGTCTGCATCAGAAATTCCCGAGTGTTCATACTTAGGAAAAGAGTGATTCCAGTGTTACGTCCTCCGTTTTTCGGCACCTGCGTACACCGGGTATACCGGGGATCGGAAGACAAACGAAGTGACCGGCCCGATTAGAGATTTGACGTGTCAACGGAGCGGCTCGCTGAGACGTCGCACGCGCCTTAATATACTCGGTGTCCTAGATTTTACACTAAACCTACGTGTATTCTTGCGTCCGGATGATTACGGCTCTAAAAGACTTCGCGTCGCGGGTGACTCGAATTTACACTAACCTATGGGTTTTCTTGCGTCCGACTGGTTGCGGCTCCGTGTTGTCGCTTATTGCGTGCGATAATGCTTACGTTTACCTTTATGAGGCTTCCTCGGTGGGGGCCTCGTCCCTACGCGGGTTACCTAGTCTATGGTTTCTATGTCCGAATCTTCGCGAATCTCGGTTATCACGACAGTAGATTGTACGATTTCCGGCTCTAGGGGTTCGAAGTAGACCGTGAACTGGTCTTGCCCCGGAGGTAGTTCGAACGGACTTGTTACTCAACGCGAGCGGGCCCGCAGGCCGGCAGCTTCCTCGACACACTAAAGTGGTCTATAGTGCCGCCAACGCTCTTCAACGATCGAGATCACGCTCGATCAACGGGCAGTAAACTGCTTCCAGTCTATCGGGTTGCTGGCCCCTCATCTTACTGGTGGAAGCGAGGCCTTTCTAAACCTCTCCCATAATTCTGCCACCATGGTAAGGCGAGCTGATTGAGTGCAGCTCCCACACCGGGGAAGAAAGCCCTTGCCAGCTATGGCTACACCACTGCCACGACGATTGCAACCCCGGGGAGGCAGAACGACCCGGGGTGCCGTCCCAAATGTTGAGGGACCGATGGCAGCCAAGGGCAACGCGGGTGGGACGTTCCCACGCGCAACCCTACCGCTACCACCGGCGGGCCTCCCAACCCCGTCTACCGATTATCCTCCGGTCGAGTGGACCCACAGCCCAGCAGCCGATTAGGGGTCCAGTACGAGCGTATGTCGGGTCCGTGGGTACGCTTAGACCCAAAGGTCCCCACCACAAGGGCGGGACCCCCCTGCGGGGAGTTCGAACGGACAAGGCTGTTCTGGGGAAGTCCAAATCGGTTGTGTGCGTTGTCCCGGGTGTTGGTGGATAGGCTGAGTGGAATTCGCGGATTCGCTCGCCGCTTGTCGGGATACTTGTGACCAGTACAAGCGTGCGGCTTCGCGACATGACCGATATTTTACACCAGCCCGTGGAGCTCCTCTATAATCCCTACGTCGCTGGCGACGTCGGGGTGCTGGGGAACGGGGTGCTCTCTGGTTGTGGACTTGAGTGGGAGGATAGTTACGATCCGTGGAGATGACCGAACCGTCTTGCGCCGAAAGTGGTTGGGGAGCCACGATCGCAGTGAGGGGGCCGCCGCGGGCCAACGGAACCAATGTCCTGAGGTTGCAGGGAATGAATCGCTTGAGGATCACCGGAACTCGGAAGCTCAACGGTGCCGGCGGGGTATTGCCCGCTAGGCGACTCAGGCACAAGCTCTATGGCGGCAGCAAGGACCGCTCGATTTATGCGCCCGGCGGTTTCGGTAGCCCAAGTTATAGCGGGCAGGGAAAGGGGTGAAATCCCCCGTCTAATTAGACTCAGAGAACACTCCGATAACCAGGTATTACGGCGGTGTACGTGTGCGCGTCGCGAGGATGGGTGTTGGAGTAGGTGGTTCATAAAGTTATTTACTTAGTGTTTATTATACGATTGAACCCTACAATTCGGGAGAAGTGGAACGGCTCCACTTCGTTGTCGCGCGCGGTGTGTCGGAGGTCGAGACTAGACGGAGTGTCTCGACCACGCAGGTTACTTATAATTAATTGAATTTCCGAGCTTAACCACGCTGGTTACTTATAATGGTCCGAATTTCAAAGATTGACCACGCAGGTCGCTTATAATTAGTTGAATTTCCGATCTTCACCACGCTGGTTACTTATAATGGTCCGAATTTCAAAGACTCCTTGATTGCACAAACCTGGGGTTGCCTGACGAGATACAGGAACAATGCCACTGATTCTACCGCGTTGATTATTCACTAGACTTAACTTGATTCTATTGTCGCGATTCGACTTGACTTGATTCTATTCGTTACACTTGATTCACTTGAAAGATACCGAAGGCAAATACTAAGTCTGGTGTTACGCTTCGCACCCGCACTTGAATTCTTAATACGCAAACAACGGTGCAGTTCGGAGCACTGCACAGACAGAAGTGAATTGAAGTAAAAACGTTCAACGAGCAAGTCACAAGTCCCAAACGGTGAGTCGTGAGTAAGTGCGCGCGTACGAAGTAAGTGAGTCGTAACCAAGAGTGCGCGTACAAGTAACTGCGTAAGTAAGTGAGTAACTAAGAGTGCTCGAAAAAGGGTCTCCTACTGCCCTATATAGACGCCGCGCTCCCCTGAGCGGCGTTCGCATGCTGACACTGCATCAGCGTTATGTCCTGGGAACAGCGCGACAGATGCCTTTCCCAGGACTTAATCGTGCGTGTCTTATCTTAAATGGGGGTTCGTGAGAACCGTGCTACATTCCTAAAGTTAGATTAGACTAAATCTTAGAACTATTGAGCGAGCGGCAGAATGCTGCGAGAGTAATCGATTAGTTAATTCTTGAAAAATTTCGAAAAGCAAAAATTTATGGCGGCTGGAGGACGCAGGACGTAATACCAGAATCACTAAAAGTGTCTTCTTCGGTGTTTGTTCTCGTTGCAAGGAACAACCTGTGCGTGTTCCGCGCGTCTCTAGTTTAAAATCAGAGTCCGGTAGCTTCAGAAAAGAGTGTCTTTTCGCTGACCGCGATTTCTGGCGAGGAATAACTTGTGCATATTCCGAGCATTTTTAGTCTTAGTCGTTCTGCCACATTTCTGTGTGTAGGTTTAGTTCTCAAATTCAGCCCTTTCCTTCAAAACCAAATAATATATTTCTAGTCATTGATCGTTTTCTGTATATCTATCCGCGTCGTATTTTATTAACGTTGTTAGAAATAGTAGTTGAATTATCTTTGTGTTTGCAATATTTAACTGCATTGTGTGTATTTATTTTATTCAATATAATTTATTTATTTGTTTTCCATAATTATTCGACATCTCGTTATTTAATCGCCTAGAACTCGAATCCTACGAACGAGGTTTCCCTTTACCGCTCAAGGGAACCAACAAGCCTAAAAGAAATTACAATATCCACTATCCTCAAAGTTGCGCAAGAGGTGCCGCGGTGAAACACACGTTAAGGCCCTTGTCAGCTATCCTTTCAAATTTACTCGTCCAGGGTGTCGCGGTGAAACACACGTTAAGGCCTGGGCAGTGACTCAGAAACCAAATTGACCGATAGGTGCAGCCGTGAAAAATCGGACGAGGCTTGAGGCGATTTTCCTATACCCCCTCACTCCTTCTTTCGACTGGTGACACGTATTTCCGCGAGGGAGTACGGAGAGCCGTTAGAGAGCCATCACGAAGGGTAGCGACGTGCAGGCTGCCGCGGTGAAATACACGTTAAGGCCTGTACTTAGCTGCTCACTCCTCTCATTTATATAATTTCCAACCGGCACTGACAATAACACAAATTCTCACCACGTCAGGCCGTGGCTCGTAACAACATCACGGTCTTTGCAGAATTGCATTGTATAAAACCTCCCATCCTGAGGGAGAGAGTAGTGCTCACTCCATCGAGGTAAAAATTTTATATTTATCTACAACAGACTTCACGCCAACCTTCCAAACATAAATTCAAAGTCGCTATTTCTTGACGAACCATGCGATCATACGTGTCATCATCATTCCAATCTGCTCTTACATCCCAGATGAGATCAAACAAGGTATTACCTGGCATAACTTCTAACACGTCAGATGGGCGAGCGATTGCCATCTGGAAGAACTCAATCTGATTTCCCAGCATTTCAAGGCACGCTTGGTCCATAAGGCGTGGATCAAAGCAATATATTTTGTTCTTATAACCTAAATCACGAGCGGCCCGACACCATCCTATCCCAGGTGAACAACCAACATATACTATATGACGCGCCAAAGCAAATCCATAGAAAAGAGCGTAAACTTCTTCTGGCCATCATCAATACTTTCATTGACTTGCAGCTTTGCGAAGGTTTCCATAACTTCATCGAATCTTTCCGTGTAAGTATGGAGAGAAACCTCTCCGGCTCTATCAATATAAGTCCCCTTTTCATATAATCCCACCATCTCGGAGGAATGCGCCGCCAATGAAGGCGTCATAAGCGTTTCCAATTCTGGTCCACAGCATCGAAAACTGATTTTACAATCCTTAAACAGCTTGTTTTTAACTTCATTACACTTCCCTATCCGAGAAGTGTTTGATAGAAGGTTGAAGCTTCACAAATCTCTCAAAGTCAACAAAATCTATAAATATTTTATCTCTTATATCCAACAGCCATCCCGAGTCGATAAAAGGCTTAATCAAGGCCTCTCGCGAGTCGGCGATGAACTCGTTGGTTTTAGAATATAAGGAAAACGCGATGTCTTCCACTCCAAAACTTTCAGATTTATTCTTTTCCGCGGTTTCGTCCCTTTTAGGTACAGGTACTCCAATTACGTTTTTGTTGTGTAGCCGAAGCACGTACAAATCATACTGCTTCTGTGAAATGGCCACACCCCTGTAAACCGACATCCTGTCCCTGCGAGGAAGTACTAGACGTTTTTTAACACACGTCGCTCATTTCTTTCCGCGGGACGCATTCTAGGGTTAACGCACTCACACGCTTTACACACACACACACATTCATGCCTACTCGCACCCATTTCAGTCTAACGTTTAACCAATCCTACAATTATGACACAAAATCAATATCATTTGCGCAAACTTCGTCGTGTCCTTCACGGCCGTAACAATATACACTTCCCACCTGGATAAGTGAAAATGCATATAAGGGTTCTTTATTTTGTATTGGGTTGGGTCAGTGTTGCTCCTGGCTGCGCTTTCTGGCGCATGCGCAGTGCAATTTAGGAAAAATGCAGGGACGAAGCATGCAGTATGTCCTATTGTGGACCCCAACAAAATTTGTTATAAATGCTATCTGAGCGGAGGGGCCAAACAGGACCTCTTTTCCATGAATTTAGCACGTACCTTAAGCAGAATTTCATGCGCATGCGCGAGAAAGCGCAGCCAGGAGCAACACTGGGTTGGATTGACAAATTAGGATAAACTATATTGTGTTGCTCTGGAAAACAAAGATTTATTTTATCAATTAGAGGTTCTAATTACATTATTTACAAAACCCTTACCTGGAATGTTGTAATTAAATTCGTGATCCAAGCCCGGTGCGCAAAATAAAGATAGACCTTAGGATATATAGCAATGTAGTAGCGTTTATTTTACTGTGAGTATGAGCCACGAACAAAAGTAACAGATAGAGGTAGAAGGAAGTGACGCAGTGTGTAATGGGGGAGGAAAAAACAGGCGAGCATCGTGAGCGCACGCATGCGCAATGCCCTCCGGTACATGTACCGAGTGGATCCGATAATCGTTGCAATCCAACATGGAAAACAAAGAAACGACATTTAAGTTTATATTCAAATTGTCTTTTCCTTTTTATCTTTGTTATTTAACTTCTCTCCCATTGTCCTTGTTGTATTTTGTCGAGTAGATTTTGTGTAGTTGAGGATAAGAGCAATGGAATAATACATTTCGGATGGATTAATATATATGTCTCTATTATCCAGTATATTCGTGTTACAATGTCGTACATACTTGCGTCCACTTTGAAGTCTCACGGAAGAAGGAAGTAAGAGTTCATCTTCTGGAACCATGTCGTCGGGAAGGTTCCAATTTGGATCAAGATCTGGATCGTCGGTTACGTTCTAGTCTTCTTGGATTCGCTTCACAAATACAGCCAAGCATGGGTAGGCCGCGTAAAGGTAGTGCGTGTCGGCTAAGACACGTTCAAACCTTCCATCCTTTGATGAGATGGCGGATCTTAGTCGAGCTCGAAAACGTAACTCACGCTGATTGGGTAGTTTCGTATTACCAACGCCTTTTAAGTAAAAGGACACTGGTTCAGGTGGATGGTAGTCACCTTGATAGACTAAATCCATAAAGCTCTCCTCTTCCGCGGTAATCCGGCGGCTCGGTTGTTGGAGAATTTTAAGCATTCTAGCATAGGCTAGAACTGCTGTGTAGTACGCAAAGGCGGCTTGCGGCACTTTGCGACTGATACTCGTGTCTATACACGCGAGGACGCGATGCGTCTTTTCGGATAATGTCGTGATAGAAAAAAACCCTGGATAAACAAGGAGCTCACTTGTAGTGGGGCGACTCTGTTGTCCGGGGTTTGGCAACAAAGCCTCTAAATGTAGAGGGTCATTGCGTGGTGTGGATGCGGTTGTCGAAAAGTTCCTCGGTTTTGGAGGACCTCCTCCCTTTGGAAGGACCGGCTGTTGTCGCGGGGGATGGATGTTCCCCTGCGGCATGGGTCGGGGTGGACGAGGGCGTTGCTGTTGAGGGCCCTGTCTTTGACCTGGTTGACCACCTTGCTGCTGGTCCACACGTTCTCGACGGCGCGGAAATTCATCGCGAGCGTTCCGGTACCTCTGCCCGATTGGCCTCTGAGGTTCTTCGTCGTATATGTTTTGGTTTTCCATTTCTGGAAGGGTTTGTCGTCGTCTGACTGTCCCGATTGTAATAAAAGGGCAACACTATAGCCATAAACAAAATTGTAATCTAGACCCGCGACTCAGGAGCATATTCGAACAGATATTCTTAACAGTCCTATCACACTTGCTATCCCACACGATAACTAAAACGGAAATGGGAATTTCCTCAACATCCCCAGAACGAGCACGGACAGTAACGTTAGCGGCGTGAGGCGCAGACCCGTCCGACGAAGCACCAATTCCCGTGACGTTAATCGCAACCGGCTTCATGCACGATCTCAGTACCTGCACGAGGGCCTGCGAGTTGAAGGAGGACTGCGACCCTTGGTCTAGGAGGGCGCCAACTTCTATAGCCTATCCTGAGGTTCCCGTCAACACTACAGATGCGGTAGGCAAGACGGTATTGCAGAGTCCGCTATGCGAGAGACTGCTGGCAGTAGTGGGAACGAATTCCGTAGACGTTCGTAGGAGTCGTAGACGCGGTATGGACGGAAGGTTTGGTAGCGGGACCCCCTGGAGGCGGGTTAGACAGGTGCAACAACGATTGATGAGGCTGTTGGCACAAGCGGCAACGGTATTTGCCGGGACAATCCTTGGCCATATGATTTGACCCGAAACAATTAACACATCGGTGGTGCTTTTGTATCATCGCTAGATGTTGCGGTACGGACAAACTCAAAAACGTACTGCATTGGTAGGTGAGATGGGGTCTCCCACAGCATACGCAGACCATACCTGGGTAAACACGCGGCGCAGTATTGAGACGGGGGTAGGTTGAGGTTGGCGTGAAGCGCTTGCCTCATGGGCTCGCGAAATTTCAGGTTTGGTCCTGTTACTTTTGACCCGTGGCTCGGCAGTAACAGATGGATCCGAGGTCTTCCATGCACCAATTCGCGTGGCGAGATATTCGTACAGTGTGTCGTACTCCGGCATGAGATTTACATCTCCTAAAGACAATTCCCATTCGCGTCGGGTAACTTTATCTAACTTAGACACTATTAAATAGACAAATACGTCTTCCCCTAAATCGGTAAGTCTCTCTTCGCCCTTGAACGCAGCTCGCACTTGGCGACTTAAATCTAGGAGCATTTTGAGCTCATGCACGGACCCGGCGGTCACTTTCGGACAATTTACTACCCGCTGTATATGGGTATAAAGTTTCGCGCGCTTTCGTTCGTAACGCTGAGTAAGAATAGCCCAGGCTTCTGTATACTGGGACTCAGTGACCGGAGTGTTCGCCAACAAGCATGCAGCATCGCCGTGTAGGGTACCTTTCAGGTAATGCAGCCTCTGGAGGTCATTCAGGTCAGCGCGATCGACTACTAAAGTCTTAAACACGTCCCGAAAACTGGGCCACGCTGTTATCTCCCCGCTGAATTTAGGGAGCCCAATACTTGGTAGCGCCAACGACACGGGCTTGGGATCGGCGGTAGGCACCGTCCCGTCAGAGTTACCCTGCGAGGGAAGGGGGTTAGGCTGTATAGGTGTCAGGTAGTCCTTCAGGGCGTCACGCGTTTCGTCAAGAGTGTCAGTTAGTGCTAAGAAAAGTTGGTCGGCGAAATATTTGTTCGTCTTTTTGGTGGTGTCGTCTGCGAGTTTGAGAAGGTCCGTATGACGGGTTCGGCATTCTTCCCACATACGGTTTACATCGGAGAGACGGTTTCCAAGCGCGTTGCGTGTCCTCTTCGGTTTGGCCAGTTTAATAAAGCTCGCAAGCCGGTACGCAATCTGAGCCTGGGCATCCAGCTGCTCAGCCACCAATTCGTCGATCTCTGACATTTTGAGCGAAGAGATACACGAAGCAAGAAGCACTAAAGCAAAATGGGGTCAAACGGCACAGGCTGACTGGGTTGTCGTTTGTAGGCGCGACAAAGGGACTCAAAGAGGAGATTCCCCAAAACTACGTCCTTGGGGGTGATCTGATAGGGCCAATCTCCAGGGCGGAAGTGAAGTCTTTTGCGAATGCTGGCAGGGAGAAGAGTTGGGTCTTTCTTGCTGTCGTGTTTGGGGGCAATCAAACCCGGATTCTGAGAGCCGTATTCAAATGGCTCGTTGAGCCAGGGAAACTGGTTGCTGAGTGTGCCACGCCAATTGATTTCTCGCTCGGTTGGGGCATGAGAAGGAATAAGCAAGGTGAAAGCGGTTTCGTAATCGTAGCCAGGGTAGACGGTCTCGATGGCACAGTCAGAAAGTTCCACCGCCTGTGGAGAGGGCACTGACGGACGGGCACTCGGAAGATCCTGGTGCAAAGGACGCCGAGCCTCGGGGAGAAAGTGCGTGGAAACCTGGGGAATTTCAAAGGAATCAATGTGAACCACTTCGGGAGCGTCAAAAACCACGTCCTGAACGTGAGTAGAAGCAAGAGTGCGGCGTGAGGCGCGAGGGCGAGGAGGGGCCAAAGGCTGACGGGGATAGGCAGGATCGAAACGATGTTTGGTTTGGCGATGATAACGCGAGTTGATGGAGCTCCAGGCGGCGTGTTGAGAGGCGCCAAGATGGTAATCGCTAGTGGAGCGCTATTGGTTCGAACCGCCTCGAAGTTCTGGGATTGAACGGCACTTGATGGGAGCTCGAATGAAGCGAGTGGTGCCTAACTCGCGTGAGAAAAGAGTGAGGAAGTCAACGGGCTTGCCGTCATAAACGGACGCCATAATGGTGTTGCTGCCACTGCGACGGGAAAGCAGTTGATGATCGGCGACAAGAGAAACACCCCGAGTGGAACGGGTGCAAGCAACAAGGGCGGTGGAGTCATGAACAAGAAGAGCGTGGCGATCGACAAAGAGCTGCGAGGGCCTTTTGTGAGTGACACCCTGGGCGGCAGCGAAAGTGGTTGAACGATGCCCGGCGCTGTTGACGATGTTGACACTGTTGAGGGAAGCCACCATGAGGGACTGGTTGCGGTTTGGGGTGGCATATTTCTTAACACCTGAATCATACTTGGTGTCGTTGGTAGTGGAGACGACAAAAATGCTGGCGATTTTTGGGCTGAGGCGGTGAGTCCAAAAGCAGTAGAAATCGCGGTAAGGGCGCAGGTGGGCGATCTCGCTACGCAAGAGATGGTTGCTCGATTCAGGGTGGAGGGAGATATATTGGTCTGGCAAGGATCGCCGAGCAGGATAACAAATTTAATGGCTGGGTCGGCAATCAGTGAGAGATCGACATAGCCGTTGGGCATCTTATACACCTCATCAATGACGAGCACTGGAGCGCTCTTGGTGAGGTAAGTCTCCCAGGTGCTCACGCGCCAATTCTCAATAGAACGGCGGTGAAGGGTGTTTTTCCATTCGGATCGAAGGACCAACAAAAGGAAAAAATCGAGAGCAATACGGCTATTACGGAAGAGAGTTAAAATCAAATAAATAATCAATCAACAGACAGGGCGCTTGTAGTGCAGTCGTTGTCGTTGTCAGCTGTGTGTCAGCTGTTGCGCGGGAGTGTTGCGCAGTCGGAATTACACAAGATGGCGCGAACTGAGCTGGCGTGTGTGGCAGTGGTGCTTCGGGTGATGCCCACGGAAGTGGCCGAACGTTGTCGAGCGGGGTTGGCGCGTACGGACGATTTGTGCTTCGGTGGGGCCGGCGGAATTTGCCGAACGGTGGCGGAATCGTACGAACAAGCAAACGGTCTGACGTACGAACACGCTTCACAATACACTGTATGCACTGATATGCCGAGTTCTTTGGTCAAGGGCGAAGGATACACTGGATCACTGTATCCCGACTATCCGGCTCGCAGGACCAATTTGTATGCGACTAAGGCAAGGATGGGAGGCACGGTCTAATACTCGGGAGTATGCCGGATGAAAGTACCGTCTTGATTGACACTTTAGGTCGGAAAGTCATTTATTATAAAGTCACGCGACTATGTAAAACGGAAAAATCACTAAAACTATTACCCGGATATTTACACGCGCAAGTAAAATTTATGGTAGACACTATGGAACAAACGGAACAATAATACGCGTGACGGTTTACGCAGGGCCGTCGGTCGGCAATTTACGTAATTGGGTAATGGGACACTTAAACGTGGACGCAGCCGTGCGCATTAAAACTACGCGCACCAAACCATCGTCGCCAGGAAGGCAGGAGGTTATCCGGCCTAGTTCCCATTTCGCGGGTGGTAGGTGACCACTTTTTAATAAAACTAAATCGCCGACTTTCAAATTCGGTTGACGTGTTCGCCATTTTCCCCTCTGTTGGACAGAGTTGAGGTAATCAGCCGCCCACCGTTTCCAAAACGATTCAGCGGCGCGGCAGACAAATTGCCAGCGTCCCAAGCGATTCTCACTTACATCTAGGAGAGACGGTTGCGGAGGAAGTTGCAGGTGTGCCCCGGTAAGGAGGTGTCCGGGAGTGGACCTATCGGACGAGAATTGAGGATACATTCGATTTTGCAAAGCAAAGTGATGCAACTCCTCGAAGGTTGGCATGAAGTTGCCAATTACACGTTTTAAATGGTACTTTGTACTCTTCACACCTGCTTCCCATAACCCACCGAAGTGTGGGGCGGAAGGGGGAATAAAGTGCCACGTGAGGCCGTACACTGTAAAGCGAGCCTGGAGGTCTGGAGCTCGGAGAACTTCGGTCAGACGCCGCGCAAGTTCCCGATCCGCTCCTATAAATTTGGTGCCGTTGTCGCTATAGACGTCCGAGGGAATTCCCCGCCGCTCGGTAAATCGATCAAAGGCGGCAAGGAATCCCTCGGTCGTATAGTCATCCGCCATTTCGAGGTGGACAGCCCGGGTGGACAAAAAACGTAGTATATAACAAACGATTCGCACAAGTCGCGGCCACGACGGGAATCTGCGCAGGAGATCCCATTCACGTTCCGAGCTTGGTACAATCCCGAGGTTGGTGCAGATAACCCCCCTTTCCTCAGTTTCGGACGCGGGAGTGGAATTCATGGGAGGCTGAGGCCACGAAGAAGGGGGCTGTTTCAGCCACGGCGGTCCCTGCCACCACAATGGGTGCTCCATAAGCGCGGAAGCTGAGATACCTCGTGAGGCACAATCAGCGGGGTTCTCCGGGTGGGGACATGCCGCCAAACTGCGGAAGGCAGCGTGTGCTGGATCTTTGAAATCCGGTGCGCGATGAATACCTTCCAGCGTGAGGCGGAAGATTGCAACCAGGCTAACACCGTCATGGAGTGAGTCCAACAAATGACTGGGGTAGCGGTCAGGTTCATGGCCCGTTGTACAAAGGTAATGGCTCGGACGAGTAACTCGGCCCCACAAAGTTCTAAACGAGGTACGCTCAGTAGCTTCAATGGGGCTACCTTGGACTTACCGTACAATAAGGACACCTGGACACGGCCGGGACCCGTCTCCACACACAGGTAGACTACCGCCGAATACGCGGAATTAGATGCATCCGCGTATCCGTGGAGCTCAACGCGGGGAGTTGAGCTCGTCTGGTGAGTCCTTCGAGGTATGACGGTTCGATTCAACGTAGTCAGAATCACTGAGAAACTCTCTATCGCTCGGTTATTCCTCTCTATTTATACTACACGAAGTGTTTTATTGGTTACCTTCAATTGTTTTGTTTCCGGTGTAATGCGGGCATTACTTTTCTCGCACGGAGCGCGGAAAAATTCGAAGTTAAAGGAATACGTTTTCTTTACATGCATACGATCGGGCGTCCAGACTTTCAACGACAAACCTAAATATCCAGATAAATGATTATGGCTAACTTCGATGTTGTCGTAAAATTTGTCACACATGTCCTTGAAGCCTGTGCATCAGATTTCGCCGGTGTCATTCAACAGGTCGAAAAAGAAAAGGTGCCCCTCTCCTCTCGCGTTCTTCCAGCTCCTGCGGCCCGATTTCTTCGTCACTCGTCCTTTTATGAGCCATTTGTAACATTTCATTTCTTTATTTTCATAGGTACTGACCATGTGACATGAGAGAAAATTGTGATAAATAAAAAAAAATTTTACCTGCGAAGGGAAGGTGTTACGTCCGGGCGAGGCTTTTCACGACTTTATGTTTGTCAAGACGGTCGATGAGAAATCCGCGAGCGGCCTGCCGTGCGACCGGTCGTAACGCTTGAATATTTTTGCTATCCAGTTACAGTAGATAACGGTAATCTAACTAAAGATCAGTATTGCAAGATTCTAATCCCTTCCTGGAAGAGGTGGGATTTTCTAGTTTATTCGGTATAAGCTAAACGGAGAAGTTAAGTTTGAAATCTAATATCGCGTTTAGTTATATGCAGGACTAATAGAATTCGTGTGTCTTCATAAGACCCGTACAGGTCCCCAATTGTTCGCGCGAGGTTATGTTTTCGGCCGGTGTACGATGCTATGGTATACGAGGTGTGACGTCACAACACAGATCAAATCAAGAAGAATAGTATAAGGGGAAAACAAAAAGTAGTTATATTCAATTGAAAAATAGTAGTATAAAGAAAATAGAATAGATATGTTTTCGAATTCGCCAAACAATGAAAGAATTACTGCAGTAGATATTATTCGCAGTATTGAGGATTGCTCATGAATAGTGCGCGACAATGATGCGCCTTAATTCGAGCGCTCTTTACAGAAGGTGAGGATGCGCTCTCGGTAATTTTACAGGCTACGCCTTTACAATCGACAGTTAAACAGGAACGTGCACGGTCATCATACCGTGCCCGCGGGATCTCTCCATGACTTGAACTCGGGCATGATTATACAATAGGATGTTAAGTTGTCGGATATCGCGACTGGAGGTTCCTACCGTGTCGCTGGTCTTCGGTTACGTTCGTACAACTTCGGTCTGCGCACGCGCTCTTTCTCCTCGATCTCTCTATCCTTCGCTCTGTCTCGCTCTCTCTCACGCTCGCTCTATCTCTCTCTCTCTCTCTGGCGTATCGTCGGTTGGAATTTTCAAGGCTTTGGTGTTTTAACGATGATAGTACCTTCGAATCGAAAGATAATTTTAGTACTTGGAACTTCCTTGATTTGCCTATGCTCTGTTATAATTGAGCCGGGATGTAGCCCGTTACAAGGTCCGGAAGACAGGAAGTTAGTGCTTCTATTCATTAATTACGTTAATTAATTCCGACTTTGCTCGCCACACGAGCGAGGAACAACCTTTCGCGTTCTGTTCAAGCTTAGCGTATGATGGAAAATAATAATATAATCGAAATCAAAAGGAAACTTAATGATAACGTGTCCGACGCAATTTGTCGGCCACGTGCAAATCGAACGCGCACATCTTCGCACTTTCACTAAATCAAAGAAAACTGAGTCTATATCTCAAATAATAACTGAATTTATAATCTAAGGCTTTAACGAGGATTATTGAGTCCGTATCGTAGCACACTGCGAAAAGAATATGCACTTTAGGCTCAGAAAATTAAAGATATCTAAGATATCCTCGGACAGCGACCACGTACCTCACGACTTTACAGCCAACTGCCCAGAGAAATCCGTCGCGAGACGGCTCCTGGGCTCGCTCTAGGCCAGTTTTTCATACCTTAACCATGGAAACGGTCGATCAGCGGTCGATTCAGTGTACAAATATCGTGTTACTATGCTCGCTCGATGTTCAGCGAGAGTCTTTCGTTTGCTCATCTATCCTCTTCCAATTATTTAGTTTTATTGCAAATAAAGTATGATTGCATTGACTCAGCCATCTAAAACTTCAGTAGCGCACGCTCCTGATTTATATGCTTGAACAGAATTAGGTTGATATCTGGGCAATGCCTTATTGCCACGAAAATAATAATTTACCTTTGAGAGAGAGAGAAACTAAAAATTAACACGCGGAACCTCATCGCTTTTCCTTAGCCTATACACACATACGTCCATACCGCACATACACACACTCATTCTGTGTTCACACGCATTCATACCCGCTCGCACGCTTATAACTACTTACATCTACTTATATATATATACGATGGGACGAATATGATTCCACGGTGAGGGAATTCCACTACATATTACAACTCGACAGCACCGCATATACGATGAGGCTAGGCCATGATACAAGTAATTCGGATACGCGGCCTGGAGGAAAAATGAAATAATAATGAGTCTACAGCTAATACTCTAACAACGCACCGGATGCGATGGACCTAAGTCATTATATGAATAATTCGTAAATCCGGCGGCCGGAATAAAGGAAAGGAAAAAGAGTTTAATTTGAAAAATTATAATAAAAGAAAAGGAAAAATCAAAAAGTTACGCTGGGACGTAACATATATATAAACTAAAAAAACGCAATACAAAAAATAACATATTTATATATATCAATAAATTCTAACAATCCTAAATAAATATATATATATATACATATATAAATATGGGCTAGATGAATGTGAAACTAAATAAAAATTATGAAAATAATATTAAAATACCATGAGATGTCTTCTATTACTTGTTAGAAAAATTTTGCGAGCTGTATAATTTACACAATTAATTCCTGCGGCTTGAAAACTTGATTGAGCCATAGAAATTGCGGAAATGGTGCTTGTTGATAACCGGTTCCGTTTTTTATTTTTTACGTCAGCTATTATGGAAAAGATTCTTTCTGCTTCGGCATTTGAATGTGGAAGAGAAAGAACCGCTTGGACTAGTAATTTTAAATTTTCAAACATAATATCGTTATTACAATCTTTGAATTAAAATGTTTTTTTGTTATATGAAGATGGCAGAATTCGCGATTCGTACGCTAATTTAGAAATGTCAATATTACCAATTCGCATAGCAATATAAGTCAAGTCTTTCATTACGCTTCTTGTTTCATCAAAAAGCGCAACTTTGCGGTCTAAAAATGACAGATGTTTGAAAAAAAATATGTTTATACGGCAAACGCTTTAACATTTCCCCAAGCGCAGTTTTATAAAATTCTAAACAGGTTAATTTAATCGTTTCAACGGAGTCTAATGACATTGTTGCCAAACAATAGTCACATTAGGCCCAACATATATATTTTCTAATTGTTTGAAATTATTTTTATCATGGTAATTTAAATTATCAATGTCCTTCAAAGCTTCCGGTGTCATAAAATTTAAAGCAAATTGCTGGATTATTTTGCGACTAATTTCGAATAATTTATGTATTAAAATTTCGCGTGATTGAAATAAAGCACTAAAGCTATTAAAAAAATTTAGAGAATATTTAAAAAATAATAAATATGCTTTAATATTGTCGTCGTTTAAATTAGCCAAAATAGTTTCCGCAGATTTTAATTTGCCTTCTACGACGGCGACAATAAAATAATGTTTCTATACATCCCAATTTTTATAAATTCGAATCACGTAATTGTGCAATACACAAGCCATCTTGTATTTGCCAATTTTTAAATTTTATTTTATTCGGCGTTGAAAAATTCTTGGAATTCACATAAAATAGCACATCTCTTTGCACTGCCCAAAATATAAGTGGCAATACTACGAATTAAGTTTTCGCATGAATTCGGCAATTTTTCGCAAGCTTTACTGGCTATAATGGCAGACGAATGGCAAATACAATTTTATAATATTACGTTAGGAACGTCTGATTTTAAATGTGCAAAAAAAGAATTAGAGCAACCTATCATTACAGACGCGTTATCGCTTGCCATTCCAACTATATTTTTGATAGGAATTTCTTGCTTTTCTAATAAATCTTTAAACGACTTATAAATGTTATTAGCACAACAATCTGTCGCGTCTAATGATATTAAGTCTAATAATTGAGTTTTGACTTGATTATCTACTGTTAAAAATTGCACAAGCACACACATAATTTTAGTGTCCGAAATGTCTGTGCTTTCATCAATTAAAATTGAAAATTTACGTTTCTTTATAATTTAAATTAATTTATCACGTTTATGCCTTGCAATTACATTTTTAACAATATTAGTGCACTTTGTTCGGGCCAATGAAAGATTTTGTACGATTTTCGAATCGATGCAAATATGCTTTAAGAGAGGAATTCAATGATCTGCGGTATAAAAAGCAACGTTATGTTGTGCAAAAAATGCTGCTAATTTTATTTCCGCGCGTTTAACTTTATCCCTGGCCCTCTGTGAATGCCGTATTAGATCCGATCTCAAACATCTGATGGTTGCTTGACAAACACTACAAACGGCTTTATTTTCTGTAGGGTGGGGAGCCGAACCAACCTCTAAAAACATTTTCATCTAGCCACGAATTAACAAAACTTCTTTCCTTTTTAATGGCTCCTTTCTTATTACTTTTATCCATGATGAGTTTAATAAGTATAGCAAATATATATGTATATACAAACATATATATATATACACATATATTTGTTATACTTAACTTACACTTTTAAACTTTTCATACAGATCTCTACTTACAATCACTCTACCAGAAAAAAATGTACAGTGTATCAACAAATTAATATATACACAATAAAATGTAAGGACAGGTGATTACATATGTTATACAAAAACAGTATTAAAAAATGTAATGTAAACCTATATTTATATTACATTAACCAGTGCTACTCTAACGATTTTATCGAAATGGGTCTTCCAAAGGGTGTGGTAGACGCTTTTTGACCCTAGTTTTCCACTCTAATCTTCTCCGACGCCTAATCCATTGTAGCAAATAACCCTGAGCGGCTGTCTGGAAAAGTCAGATTCTCAAGACCTGAAAATGACAATTGTGATTAACACCAGCATGCAATCGATTCGTGTTTTCATGTGAGTCGGAATTATTGAAGACTACTGAAAGTAATTAGGGAAATTTTCCATGTTACACCCTTCTTGGAAAGTTGAATCAGTCTCGTTGCCTCGCTTTGCGACCGGCAGGTATTCATCAACGATAACAATCGTGCGGTAGTCGTTGTAAGCGCCCTCAGAATCACAACTCTGAACCAGTAAATGTAATTTGTGTAAAGTTGCGAAAAGTTGAAGTACTGGTTGTAGATAAATATGAGATGTTGTGAACTAATGATTTTCAGTAGTATAACATACCTTGCATGGTAATATGGTATGTAATGTAATGCGGACTAGTCGAGTGTGGCACTGCTCCGAATTCATACCCGACGTTTGGCGGTTCCTTTGTATCTCTGTAACTGAAGCAATTTTGTTAGATTTTCTATAACATACGAAATAGTAAAGTAATATTTTTTCCAAAGATTTTATCCTTACCCATTTTTCATGCTTTTGTGAAGCTACAATTTCAATGGCACTTGCATTCGCACGTGAAGTGGCCTTCCCCATAAGCAACATATTGATGTGCCGGGTCCAATCTTGCAGGGACACATTCACAGACGCACTAACGAAACCGTCGGTTATATATTGAGCATGCTCAGGGCATCCAATAAATTCAAAATCTACGTTGGCATAGAGCTTGGTCTTTAAAATCAGTACGATATCGGCTCTTTGCGATTGGGGATATAAATATTTAGCAATTGTTGCTTGTGCTTCTGCACAAGCAACTGCGAAATCGTCCTGCGTAAGGTCCCTGCACGATGTACACTGTTTGAGTGCATCGACATTGCCAAAACAACAAAAAACTCGTGAACAAAACTGATCATTAGCCGGTTCGTGCGTCTGTGAAAGTGACAGGTCATCACACACAAAGTTTCCTTCTTCTACGAGTGTTGTACGATTTTCCGAATTAATAATGAAATTGCCCAAGTTAAATAACACCTTGCCGGTGGCTTTTCTCTCACAATTGCCACCAACAGAGCGCCGAGTGGTTATGTTATTAATGATTAATGTTTTGAAGTTGCTGATAAATTGAATGACGGTAGGTTTAGTATCACGGAAACCTAAAGTTCGTAAACACCCGAAGAAGTTTTCTAATGGGTCTTGATTAATGTTCCGTGGAAACCAGTGCTTCAAACCGTTTTCTTGCAAAATTGTATTCAAAGACTGCAAGCCCTTCACAGTTGCAATCCAATGTTTTAGTACAATTGATCGTTCTTTCTTGTTTTTCTCTATTCGATTAACAAACTGCATCTGCTGCAGAACTTCGATTGCAGCGGGCCAAAAATTAACGTGCGGACTACTTTTAGAAACGGCCACACGATAATCACTTTCCGCTCTCATTGTGTGGCAGTTGCAGGAGTCAAATAAATTATTAAAAAATCGTATGTACTTCGCTGCTACTTTCGCTTCCTCGGTAGGCATTGGCAGAAGTCCACGATTCGTTCCAATAGGTCCTGAAAAACAGATATTTCAATGTACAGTACTGAAACTGTTAGGTATTTGCAATTTGGCAGCAACGCAACACAATATCAATGACATATATTTTAAGAGTGCAACATACCTTGGATAAGAGTGTGGTGGTGTATACACTGTGCAATTGTTTTACTGAGCACTTGCACTGCATGTTTAACGCGCATTTTCTTTATTTTATGTGGTATAACGTGCTGCTGTGTAATTTTACTCATTTGTTTGCCTCCCGGATCCGCATTGTCAATTTCATAGGCCAGTCGTATCGTCTTCCACGACAAATACTCCTTCGTGTCGGTATCGGTTTTTCTGACTTCCAAGTCTTTCGTTAATAAATTGTTCCGAATTCCTTTAATTAAATGTGGCGGATCATACACTGCAACGATGGTTTCACCACATAAGTGTACTAGATTACCTGCAAACATTCAGTTCGACTTTTGCATTATTCCGCTTTTTACAACATTAATATGAAATACAAGTTTTCAAATATCCCCTTACATAACATTAATATGAATGACTTACCCGAAAGTTTATCATTCCGAGAAGATTCGTTCGCTGTCTCCGCCACCAGATTGTTGATGGCCCTCACATTTGACGATCATTGATCGCAGACGTAGCTTACTATGCGCAGTCCACAACTCACGACAGCCTCCGTTACTTCTTTCACGCAAGTTGTTAGATTCGCAGAAGACATTTGGCTATCAGAGAAATAAAATGCGAGTGGAAATTTCCACCCCGTTTTGATTCCTCGCAGCATAAATACTAATGCTACGTCTGCGAATTTTTGACGTCGGACTTTTCCACTATCTTCGAATCCCACTATTCGTTGTAATGAGTGGCTAAAATCAATGTGGGGCTGGATGGCGACTTCATCCCACATAAGACAGCATATTTTGTCGGATTTGGTCATACACTGGTCCTTCTCGGCTAGATAGTCCATCATATTCTGGTTGAGTCCCGGTTGCAATATAATCTTCCGTAGTAATTTTCGCAGCAGTCTTCCACTTGGCAGGTTGAAGACGATTTTCAAAAATTTATATGCCCTCCTGGATTGTTTATATATTGAGAGACATAATACTTTTTCTTTTATAGTGAACCGCCTTCTCTACAATGCCACAAAAAGAAAATGTGTTTCCATATAATAAAAGCCATGTGTGAGGTACAAAGTATTGAAAGTACAACAGTTTACGTCACAGATGCTGAATTCTTTGATTTTATTGTACTTTACCTTTGGTGCACGTTTGGATGCCTTTAGTTGCATACAAAGAAATGCTTGCTGTGTAGGAGATAATTCAGACGTATGAGAGGTGATGGATTTGGTGGAATAGAATTTCTGTGCCGCTCGTAATCTTTGTCTCACTGTCTGCAACTTATTTTCTGTATATGTCTGTCTCCTACACAACAGCCGAGCCATTCTATATAATTTGACCTTCCTGGGTGTAAAATTCCTCCTGTCCATTGTGGGGTCCAATATACACAACCGCCGTTTTTGATGCCGACGTGGTGTTGTGTTTTCACCTTCGATGGCAACAGAGCCGGAGAGTGGTACTTCTTCCGATACCTGATTGCAAAAAAAAAGAACACGTCATATCTAGCATGATAATTAAAGGTTTTCAAAACATATTGTGTTGCAAATGAACAGTCACAAACCTCCATTTCCAGTCCAGAAAAGTGTACAGGAACGCTTCCTTCACTGCCTGCATTTCCACCTTGCACGTCATAAGAGCAGGATGGTTGCACATTTGGTGATACCTGATTGTATAACAGAATACACATTACATATCTCATAAAAGTACAAGGGTACTATCAAAAATCGTATTGCATATTAGGAATTACAAACCCCAAGTGCCACTGCTGGAGTGTCTAAAACATTGCTTCCTTGTGTGGTATCAGGCAAGGCTATGGATGGTACAGCCCCAGCCTTCAACCTTCGCTGTTTACAATCTATTATATAATCGGTTTCCTTAAAATGCGCATGGCACACGATCCTCTTCCGCAATTCATCCTCACTTAAATGCGCAATTTTTGGAGAATAAATTGCTGCCTTCCACAATAAAAACTGTTCACGATTTTTTGGAAAAACGTGGAACGAGCTTTTGTGTTTCATGGAACTGCAACCTAGCACACAGCATTCAGTCTTCATATCTACAATTAATGCGACAGAGATTTGATTAATACGCTTGAAACAAATGTGCAGCAAAATTTCAACCGTGACAGAGGTTATCTGAGTTTCATTATATTGTCTGGTGGGAATATCGTAAATTATACACTATTAAAATTCATTATATTGATATCTATTCTTCGTATACTTACTTGCACAGATGATTCACAAGTCACAGCGAAAAAGTTTATACACCTGCACAACACTACAAGACTGGATAAGACGAACAGTCAAACAGTACGAAACACAATGAGACGCAACGAAAAACACCTTGACACGATAAAGCGTAAATCAAGATTGACGGGAACCACGTGTCGATCCCCCCTTTTCAACCCCTTCTTGACGCGAGGCGGACAAATTTCAGCCAATCAGCATAAAGCTGCAACCGCGACACCTGCGGACCTTCGGTTCAACGTTCCCCAAGCGAAATACAACGTTTTGGAAGGGAGAGACCAAGGCCTGGTCTCCACATATTCCGCATGCGTCGTCCCTGAATTTTCCTGTGAATGCACTGCGCATGCGAGAAAAAGCGTCCCAAACGGTAACACTGTCCTCAGGTGGGATTCACTAACGCGTAAGTTCGACTCGGCCGGAGTTTAGGCGGAGGAGTCGACTACACAAGTGAGATCCCTGACTCGAAGTCTGAACTGCAAATGTCCGTACTAATATACGTTGTTACGTCCGGGCGTCGCGAAAATCGATATTTAATAGTCGATCAAAAGTTTGTCAAGGATGGACGGTGTATTCGAACGGTCGACCGTTCCGCCCGGGAGTAACGCGTGAATACTTAAAATTATAAATGTACAAACCGAAAGATGATTATAGGCTTATTAAACAATGTCGGAAAAGAATAATAACGGGAAAGGAATTAATGTGTTCGATCTGCAGGACTTATAGGATGCCTACCTCCACTAAACCCGTACAGGTTCTGAATTGTTACGTTTGGATTCGAGTATAAATAATGTTATATAAAGCATGCAAAGAGAATAAAAGAATAGATCAGATATAGTGTGAAACCAAAAAGTGTATATTCTGTAATAGATGGATATGTTGCGTGTATAAATGTGTCGACATGCGTTACCGTTCCAGAGGTGTTTCGTTTGTTAACAAAGCAAATCCATTATTGAGTACATTTGATTCAAACGCAGGTTCTTGACACCAATTCCGCTGTTAAAAGTGGGTACAACGTTCGGTTGAAACGATGGAATATTTGTATGATGAGAAAACAGGAAAGTTAACTATCACGCAATATCGTTTTCGGTAGTACAACTTCGCTGGTATGCTACGTGTGGTATATCTCGGTTGAAACAACGGAGTTCGAATGGCGCTACTGCTCGCGATATAATCGGTACATGAGCATTCGTTTGGATAAGGTATAAAGACAATTTCGTTCGCCTGGCGCTCGGAGCAATCGGTTAAGAGTGTGCCCTTTCGACTGTTGCCCTAGGTTCCCCGTAATACTAGTATTGGGGCAAGAGTCGGGCCAGCAATCATGATCGAGGTAGATAGTTGGAATATTGTTACCATGTTGCTGGAAACGCTCAGACAATCTCTCTTTTGTACTTCTCCCGCTCTCTCTCTCTCACACGCTCGCTCGGTGTAGTTCGCTCGCTTGTGCTACTCTCTCTCTTAGATCGGCGGTAATGTCGGTGGAATTGGTTGAATTAACAAGGATGAGTACCTTCGAATCATAAATGTGTATTAATACTACGATTAGGCTTGAAATTGCCTGAGCTCAGATGTTATGTGAGCTGTACAAGTTACTCGCGACGAGACTCCTTAGACCAGTGTAGATGTTTCAATTCAGTCTAAATTCAACGCCAATTCCTCACACGAGGAAAGACTTATTGCGTTAACTACTAATTATAATAATACAATGCTCTTTAAAATGAAACTTAAGTACTAACGGGTTCGGCGCAATTCGCCGACCACGTGCCGGAAGTTAACGCGGATCGCACTTTCGCACTTAAAATTCAAACCAAAAAGAAATATGAGTCCTTGCTCTTATTAATAGCTAGATTTTAAGACTACTATTTAACGAGGATTAATGAGTCTCTGATTAAACTGTAAGAATTCGCACAGATTAGCTCACAAAGAATAACTAAGATATCCTCGGACAGAGGACTACGCACCTCGCGACTATACAGCCAACTGCGACGATGATAGCGTCTCGAGGTGGTTCCTAGGCCGGCTCGGAGATAGTTTTTTTGCCCTTTTTACGAAATCGGCCACATAGCGGTCGACGGTATATACAAATATTCGCATGGCTATGTGCAGCGAGACGTTGGTTTCGCTCGTTAGTCTCTCTTTCTAATTAAAGAATTTTATTGTGAGTGCGATGCGATCCCTGCACGTAGAGACTTAGTATCTCTCAAACGCACGCTTCGGTTGAAATAATAATAACGAAAAATAGTCTAATGGCGTAGCAATGCCTAACAGAGGCGCAGTTAATAAACGAAAAGAGAGTGAGAAAGATAAACAATATTCCTAAGCGGAAACTCTTCGCTAGCCTTAAGTCTATATACACACACATGTATATATATATGTAAGTTGCCATATTGGGTAGGGACGAGGATGATTTCAAGGCGAGGGATATTCTACTTGAAGTTACCACTGAACGGTACCGCGCATGCGCTAGGCATAGGCCGAAATATACAAGTATAGGCGCATCCGAAGCCCGGAATGAAATGAAATGACATGATTTTAACTCTAATACTCTAACGGTACGCCGGCTGCGATAGGCATACGCCGAAATATACAAGTATAGGCACAACCGGATATCGGAGTAGCAAAAATAGGAAAAATACTAAGCAAATAAGTTAAAAGTTACGCTGGGACGTAACACCCTCCCCCCCTTAGAATCATCATCGTCCCCGATGATGCGTCAGGAGCTAATTTAAGCGTAGGGGTTTCCTGACGTCCGGTGGTAGCGGATTCTCACGTGAAGCATCTGTCGATCGCGCCGATGACGTACTGCACTGGTCCCTCCCACCTTCAAATCAAAACTATGTCCATGCGGATCTCCCCGGAGCACTTGGAGAACTCAGTCTATTAACGGTCGGCGCACGCCCATGCACCCCTCTACGTCCACTTCTCGGATGGTACTAGAGTTTCGCACTAGGCCACAAATGTCTTCGTCGGTCACACCGGCGTTGTCCCTGCACTCCAATTTCTCAAGTGCGCGCATGCGTGAGAGGAACTGTGCGCCGACGGAGGGATGCATGAGGCTGCTGATGTTTAGTTGCCGCAGTACCGGCAAGTCACCAAGCGATTCCAACGAAAATTGTCCCCGAATATTAGTGGACCCCGTGATGTCGAGGAATTGCAATGCCTTCATGTGGGTCCCGACCGCGTGGATGTATGCAACCTCCACCCAGCTGTTGCAATGGAGGGTTAAGTGCTTCACTGCCGTGAAACGCGGTGGAATCCACTTCGCTCCCGTCACCGAGCCATAACCCAATTCCATGAAATCGGCGACGTAACCGTGTTCCTCCGACTCCGCCAGCTCGTCATCCAGTGTCTCGTCCCTCTGGTCACAATAGCGCAGGCACATTTTCTCCATCGTTTCTCCCATCGCACGATTGTGGCCCAGTGCTGACAGAATCTCGTCTCCGAAGAACACGGGCTGGTCGATGGTGAGCTCCGTCAGACCGACTGGCTTGGAGAGGAACGTTGTAAGGTGGGCGGGCTTCGTTCGGGTCCTGGTCAGCGCGAGCTTCTCCAGGCCAGTGATGTTCCTGGGGACGCTTTCTCGCGCATGCGCATTGAAGTCTCACTCAAGGAGCGTGTAATTGTAGAAGAAAAAGGGTATTGTTGGGCCCTCTGCTCAGATAGTATTAAAAATAATAGAAAATATGTTACAAATTAATTAATTACAAATAAATAATTAACAATATCATAAAAAGCGATGTAAAGACTTGCTTAGATAATTTATGGCATTATTTATACACAAACATATTTATATTATACAATATTGGCATAATAATCAAAGAGAAAAGGTTTGGGTAAGGAAACAAGAGGAAATAAAATAATTATTGAATAATTTATTCAGTTAACAACAATATTTTATTTGGCAGAATTATAACGAATACCAACATTTGTTGCAAGAGTAAGGAAAACTGCCACAAACCTTACCAATATTCATAACAAAAAAATATCACATTTATGGTTGAGCAAATATATAAAAAATAAATATGGCGTCACAATTTTTAAATCTAAATAAATAAAATTAAATAAAACAATAAATAATATGAAAGTATAAACAAAAACAATGAACTGATTTAAAAAATAAAAGCAGGTACGAACACTATCAATTATAATTAATATTAAACAAAATATGACCTATATTTATATAACTCGTCCATAACTAAATTATAATTGTACAATAATAACAATTAGTATCTGTAACAGTAATAATAACAATTATTTTTATATTTATATATATAGAAATATATATATATATATACATGGGCTAGATGAATGTGAAATAAAATTAAAATTTCAGAAATAAAATTAAAATACCATCAGATGTATTATACTACTCGGTAGAAAAATGTTGTTCCTTGTATAATTCTAAATGTCGCGGATCGATTTCGAAATTTGTACAATTAGTTCCTGCAGCTTGAAAACTTGACCGAGCTATGCAAATTGCTGAAATTGTGCTTGTACATAAACGGTTTCGTTTTTTATTTTTGACATCTGATACTATCGAAAAAATTCTTTCAGCTTCGGCATTTGAATGTGGCAGCGAAAGAATCGCTTGGACTAGTAATTCTAAATTTTCAAATAACTTCTCATCATTAAAATCTTTAAATTCAAATATTTTTTTCCACATTTCATTAATTTTTAAAGCCAATTCTTTTTTTTCTGAATCATTATATAGAGCTGGGAGAATCCGCCATTCGTAAGCTAATTTTGAAATATCAATATTGCCAATTTGCATTGCAATAAAAGTCGTCTTCAAGTACACTTCTCGTATCATCAAAAAGTGCGACCTTCGGGTCTAAAAAACTTAATTGTTCATAAAAAATGTCTTTATAAGGAAGACGTTTCAGCATTTCCCCATGTGCCGTTTTATAAAATTCTAAACAGTTTAATTTAATATTTTTCGCACAGTCTAATGTCATTGTTCCCAAACATTGGTCACATTCAGGGCCTACATATATATTTTCTACTGGTTTTAAATGCTTTATATTATCGCAATTTAAATGATAAATGTCTGTCAAAGCCTCCGGAGTCATAAAATTTAAAGCAAATTGCCGAATTATTTGCTGGCTACGTTCGAATAATTTGTGAATTAAAATTTCGCGTGATTGGAATATGGCATTAAAGCTGTTGAAAAAATTTAATGAATATTTTAAAAAGAGCAAATATGCTTTAATGTTGTCGTCGTTTAAATTAGTCAAAATATTTTCCGCAGATTTTAATTTTTCCTCTACAACGGCAACAATAAAATAATGTTTTAAAACTTCCCAATAATTTAAAATCCTAATCACGCAATTGTGCAAAACAAGCCATCTTGTATTTGCTAATTTTAAAATTTTATTTTTTTCGACGTGACAAAATTCTTGAAATTCGGCTAAAACAGCACATCTCTTCGCACTGCCCGAAATATATGTGGCAATTGCACGAATTAAATTTTCACACGAATGTGGCAATTTTTCACACGCTTTACTCGCTATAATTGCAGAGGAATGGCAAATATAATTTAATACGACTAGATTTGGAACATCTGATTTCAAATGTGAGAAAAAAGAATTATTGCAACCTATCATCACAGATGCATTATCGCTTGCCATTCCAACTATATTTTTGATAGGAATATTTTTTTTTTTCTAATGATTCTTTAAACGATTTGTAAATATTAGTAGCACGACAATCTGTCGCGTCTAATGATATTAAGTCTAATAATTGGGTTTTTACTTGATTATTATCAGGTGATAAATACCGAACAAGCACACACATAATTTTAATGTCTGAAATGTCTGTGCTTTCATCAATTAAAATGGAAAATCTATGTTTTTTTTATAATATCAATTATTAATTTGCAATCACGTTTTTAACAATACTAGTGCACTTTTTTCGGGCCAATGAAAGATCCTGCACTATTTTAGAATCTATACAAATATCCTTTAGTAAAGGAATTAGGTGATCTGCGGTACAAAAAGCAACGTTATGTTCTGCATAAAATGCTGCTAATTTTATTTCCGCGCGTATAACTTGATCACTATGCAGAACAATGTTATTGTTATGATCGGGGCTTCGATTGGCATTACGAATTAATTCTATATGTTTGGCCCTTTGTGAATGCCGTATTAGATCAGATTTGCTACATCTGATAGTTGTTCTACAAATATTACAAAAGGCTTTATTTTCTGTAGGATGGCCAGCTAACCAACCTCTAAAAATTTCTTCATCTAGCCACGAAGTAATATAATTTCTATCTTTTCTAATTGCTCCTTTCATATTACTTTTTTCCATTAAGTCTATTATAACAATTATATATATATATTGATATATAAATAATTATATTTAAATATATATTAACCGCTATAACCTACCTTACCGCGCATTACCTCTTTGGGACTTTGCATCTCCTCAGGCCGTTGCCCCAAATTGCCGCAGGATGCCGCTGCGTCGTCCCTGGATTTCTGCGCGAATGCAGTGGGCATGCGGGAGAAAGCGTCCCCAGGAACATCACTGCTCCAGGCAGCAGCTCAAGGTAACGAACGCGGCGCCTGTCATGGGTGTATCAGAAGCGGAGAACCTTACCAATTTGTGAGCGGCGAATACCCATTTCAACTCAGGATCCACCGGACGCCCACACTCCCCTACGCTTAAATGTCTTAAACTAGGGGCCCCATTCGCGATCGCACGCCATCCACAAGGCAAGATACTAAACCCGGATAAGTCTAGCTCTTCTAAAAGCGGGACATACGACGCAGTTAGTGTTATGAGAGACGGATGCAAGTTCGCTGCTACCTCCGAATCGCAGAGAATGACGGAACGAAGTGCTGGAGCGCACCTACGCAGCAACCAGTAGTACGCGTCATGGGTGATCACCTTCTGGTCCCGGTACTCCGGCCAGTGCCAGCTCGTCAGCGTCAGGGTGGTGGTGTTTTTGAGGTGGAGGAGCACCCCAGCCTTCCACGCCTTGCAGACCTGCCCCATCTTGGACAGCTCGACGTAGGGCACGTATTTGGCGATTTCGGCCACTACGTCCGCCGGAAGCAGCGGAATCCTCCTCCATCTCAACCCGTCGAACGGGTGCATCGCCGGTGTTGACGGGACTGGCGGCGGAGTTCGGTCGTGCCAGGCGTCCGCCATCTGTACGGCGATCCGCCGCTTGTGCAGGATTATCGGCTGTTGAGCTGCGCTCTTCACCACAGTCTTCACCTGATCGACGGTGGCGAAGGTGACGTACCCGTAATTCCCATACGGGCATTGGCGTATGACCGCGTGTTCTGCTCCGGACGACGCAAAAATGCGCATCAGGTCCTTCTTCTTCGTTCCCCGTGTCAGCCGCGTCACGAACAGACGCATACACTCGAGGTTCTCCAGTCTGCTTGCCATCCTAGCTAAACTATGGTGTTAGTAGAAGTACAATTAGTATCAATACGGTGGCTGGCCCGATGAACGCCGTTTTTCTTTTTATTGTCGCAAGCGGAGGATGGCTGCGCAGCTAGCTGTAAGTGTGCGCGACGTGTATCTAGAGTGCGACGTGCCCTTGGTCTTACCTTTTACGCACCTATATTATTGATACAGGGGTTGCACTTTGTCGGTGTTACGTCCGGGCGAGGCTTTTCACGACTTTTATCTGTCAGAATGGTCGATGAGTATCCGCGAGCGGTCTGCCGTGCGACTGGGCGTAGCGCTGGATAATTTTGCTATTTATTTGTAATAAATAATGGTAATCTAACTGAAGATCAATATTGCATAATATTTTAATCCCTTTCTTGAAGAGTGGGAATAATAGTTTATATGAATAAACTAAACGGAGAAGTTAATTAGAGTGTGATACCACGTTTAGTTATTTGCATAACTTATAGGATACGTGTGCTTCCGCAAGACCCGTACAGGTCCCGAATCGTTCGCGAGGTTATGTTTTCGGTTTGCGTAATACTACGTTTGATGAGGTGTGACGTCACAACATAAATGAAATCAGAGAGAATAATATAGGTGGAAAACAAAATAGATATATTGCGGAAAAATATTAATATAAAGAAAGAATAGAAATGAAGTGCATAAGGAATCTAACAAACAGCTAAAAGATTACTGCAGTAGCTATTGTTGCAGTATTTGAAAAGTGTTCAGATGCTAGTGCGCGACAATGATGCGCCTTAATACAAACGCTCTTTGCAAGTTATACGGTAGCGCTCTCGGTAATTAACAATTGTACGCTTTACAATCGAGGAGTTTATTAACAGGAAGATCTTGCACGGTCAGCGACCGTGCCCGTGGGATCTCTCCGTGGCCTAAGTTCGGGCATGGTCAGACAATAAAAGTGTTATAATTTTGTCGAACGGCGCGACTAGAGGTTCCTACCGTGTCGCTGGTTTTCGGCTACGGTCGTACGATCTCGCTCTGCGCACGCGCTCTCGCGCTCCTTTTCGCTTTTCTCTCTCTCCCTCACTCGCTCTAACTCGCTCGCTCGCTCTCTCTCCTCAGCGGTAAAGTCGCGAAACACCTACGTCACCGTCCACGAAACAGTGCAACAGTTTTGCGCGCAATGCAAGTGCTGATTTCGTGTGGGCGCGACAGAGTGGAACGTGTGTCGGCAGGTGAAAGAAACTATCCGAGGTAACGGCCTGTCATTAATGCGCCAGTGAACTGAAATTATCGCCCGATGAACCGGCGCGGATACACGAGAGGACCTCCGGATACTAATAACGACCAGAGTCCCGGTACGTGACAATGTACTGCCAATATTTTTGCAAAAATAGTTGTCCGTCTGGCATGAACTGTCGTCCGACCGAACTGATGTTCACGCTGGAGGATTATCGTGGCATGCCGCTGAGCTGTCATAGGCTCTTGGTCAGAGTGTGCAATTGTCCGAATCGGGATAAGGAGAAGGGAGAGGAGGCAGCCCGCGGGGCTATTCCTTCCCACTTAAATGATCTTCGAACCAGGATTATACGAAACGACCCGGTGCGGCAATATCACCATCATAGGACAACCAGAGGGGAACGTGCCGATCATCCGCCATCTAGGTGGGACGACGCCATGGACGATTCCGAAAGCGCCGCTCATGGAGCGACGTTTCATCGGGGGAGGATGCTGTGACGTACCGCGCCGCCGAGCGCCGCCGACCAGCGCTGCGGCCCATGACGTCATACCTGCCTACCCCGCTCTGACGTCAGCACGCATCAAGAAACATAGTGACGCGCCCAATATAGTGACGTGTCCAATGTAGTGACGCGCCCGATCTAGCGACGCGCTCGGTCTAGTGACGTAGACCCCCGAACAAAGCGCAGTGGCCACTCGCGATCACGTGCACAGCGCGTGCATAGCGACGGTTGGGACGCGTTACCCCACCGAAAATACACCCCACCTCGATGCATTACTTCTTCTCATCTTAGGACCCCTTGCCTAAGGTCTTATCGTATAAAAGAGGCGTCCGCCAAGCCTCGCGAGTTCAGACAGCTTCAGAAAAAGACCGTGCATGGGTCTGCGTACAAAATTCCCGACCGTTTTACATACTTAGAAAAGAGTGAATCCAGGATCACTAAAGTGTCTTTTTCGCTGTTTGTTCTCATTTGCAAGGAACAACCTGTGCGTGTTCCGCGCGTTTCTAGTCATAAAATCAGAATCCGGTAGCTACAGGAAAGAGTGTCTTTTCGCTGACCGTGTTTCTAGCGAGGAATAACTTGTGCATATTCCGAGCAGTTTTAGTTTTAGTCGTTCTGCCACACTTCTGTGTGTAGGTTAAATTCTCAATTAGCTCATCCTTCAAGTCCAAAGAACATATATTTCTAGTCATAATTCGTATTCTGTTAATTTATTCGCGTCGTAGTTTATTAACGTTGTTAGAAATAGTAGTTGAATTATCGTTGTGTTTGCAATGTTTAACTGCTTTGTGTGTATTTATTTTATTCAATATACTTTATTTAATTGTTTTCCATACTTCTGTGACATCTCGTTATTTGATCTCCTAGAAACTCGAATCCTACGAACAAGGTTTCCCTTAACCGCTCAAGGGAGCCAACGAGCCAAAAGAAAACACAATATCCTCTAACCTCAAATCTGCAAGGGATGCTTCTGTGAAAAATCAGTTAACGCCTTTGCAGGTATTCACGTCGAGACAGAGAGCCCAGGGTGCAGCTGTGAAAAATCAGTTAAGGCCTGAGTAATCGCCCTCACCCCCATACTTTCCGAGAGGTGCAGCCGTGAAAAACTGGCCGAGGCTCGAGGAAGGTAGTCCGAACCCCCTCAATCCCCCTTTTAACCGGGGACGCGTGATCTCGAAAGGGAGAGCGAAGAACCGCGAGAAAGGTATCACTAAGAGTATCAAGAGCACAGGGTGCCGCGGTGCAAAATCCGTTAAGGCCTGTGTTTCGCGTGCTCATTCCTCTCACAAGATTTCTTTCCTTCCGGCACTGACAAAAATCCTCACCACGTCAGGCCGTGGCTCGTAACAAACTGGTGACAGCGGTGGGTTTCGAGTCAGAGAAATCTGGGCGTATCGATTACCGAGATGGCTCAGGATAATGGTCACAACGCGAGTAACGTCAGCGGATATCGCTAATTTAACGCTAACGATGGCACAGTCCATGGCGTTATTTACTTTACAAAACAGTTTACAAAATGCGACAGCTAGTATTCCTACCTTCGACGGGTTTAACCCGCCCAATTTCCCAATTCCTTCAGAGTGTTGAGAACGGCCGCACATTAATAGCAGAGTCGGCCGAGGCCAGTTATACGGCTATCGTTTTGACCAAACTGACCGGGTCGGCAAGAACGGCTATACACGGGAAAAATATCACTACTCTTCCCGAGTTAATCAAAATCATCAAGAGACGCTTCGCTACGGGCAAAAATCTGGCCTATTACCAAGGCGAGGTGGCGAGACTGAAGATCCGCGAGGACGAATCGTTGCGGTCCTACATCGACCGTACCAGCCGCCTCCACCAAGCGACACGCAGCGCTCTTCTGGACAGATATGGGCCGAAAAACTCTGATCTCTTGGAGGGACTAGAAACCGACTTGTTAGAAAATTTCATGGACGGGCTACCCGAACGAATCGCATGGCGAGTGGCGACCGACGACAATGCGGCTACCCTGGATGAGGCGTACGAGTCCGTCATCCAAGTGGAGTAGCGGCTGAAGAATCGTCGTGGGAATTACGAAAACCGATCCCCGACATATCGTGCCGAAGATGGCACGTATGAGTCGCGACCGTACACCGAGGACCGCCAATCACGACCAAGATACCCGTTATCGCCCGTGGGACGATCGTACGAGCAATACCGAGGAAAATCCGGATTGGAGCCCGAACGAAATCAGGAGGCTCCATTGCCCGCCATGACCGCCCGCACGAGCGATCAATTATCACCACAGTATGAACGAGACCAATCGCCACAATTCGAACGAAGGGTCTCACCATCAGCACCGAATCGAAATAGCAGCCCTTCTCCAGTACGAGACCTATATTGTTGGAATTGTGGCCTACAAGGACACGATCGCAAAGATTGTCGACGAAAGTATCGACATCTCGACGATCGGCCCGGAACATCAAAGAACACATCCCGAAGACCGGTGTCGCCGTCTTTAACCTGGCAGCGAACTCGTCACGAGAGCGGCGTGGCGAGCAATCTCTGATTTTAAACTAGAGACGCTCGGAACACGCACAGGTTGTTCCTTGCAACGAGAACAAACAGCGAAGAAGACACTTTAGTGATCCTGGATTCACTCTTTTCTAAGTATGCAAAACGCTCGGGACTATATTGGGCGCGTCACTATGTTTCTCGATGCATGCTGACGTCACAGCGGGGTAAGCAGGTACGACGTCATGGGCCGCAGCGCTGGTCGACGGCGCTCAGTGGGCGCTCGGCGGCGCGGTACGTTACAGCATCCCCCTTCGATGAAACGTCGCTCCATGAGTGGCGCTTTCGAAATCGTCCATGGCGTTGTCCCTCTTAGATGGCGGATGGTCGGCACGTCCCTTTTCTTTTAGATAATGATGACGGGGGTGTTGGCGCCTCGGCGCCTCCTCTCGGGGTCGCGGATGTTCGGCTTACCCCGCTGCCGGATGGTCGGGCGTGCTCGTGGGCATGACTCCCTCAGGCGCGTTGCTGCAGCCGGATGGTCGGGCGGTTTTCTGGTATTCCTTTGCCAGTTGATCGGGCTCAAAGGGAACACACATCACGTCATCGGCCTATATCCTCCGTAGGTTGGTGACACTGCGCCCACACAATATCCACATTGGGCACGTGAAATCGGCCATGATTCGTCGGGGTGCCGTCACGATGAGCGTATGCGAACATGCATTTCGCACACTCCTCCACTGGTTGCGAAAATACAAGCGGTACTCCACACCCGTCGCAACGTATGTTCGGCCACGGCTGGAGAGTTAAGGCGTGGATAACGACTTCAGGGTGGTCTCTCCCGTATACCCTGTCCGCCCATTCGACACATTGTCCGCAAAATCCTTTCCCCCATGAACCTGGTCGATTGTCCACGGAATACGATATCCCCGTTACGCAAAACCCGCTAGCTCGTTCGTCTTTCATGATTATGGTCAAACTAATTCAAATCGAGGCCTCATGCAGGCCGCTTGGACGCTGGTTCACTCGTCGATGATGGGGGTAACCTCTCCTCCGCGGCCATCTTAGGTTTTTCGCGCAAGGCGCACTCCTCCTTGTCGTCGCGCATCGTTCTTCGTCGCACTCACGAGGAACTGAAACTTTCTTTAAACAAATCCTTATACCAACCTAGAAATCTTTGTTTAACCCTTTGGCCTTTGTTACGTCCTCCGATTTTCGGCACCCTGCGTACACCGGGTATACCGGGGATCGGAAGACAGACGAAGTGACCGGCTCGATAAGAGATTTGACGTGTCAGCGGAGCGGCTCGCTGAGACGTTGCACGCGCCTTAATATACTCGGTGTCCTAGATTTGACACTAAACCTACGTGTATTCTTGCGTCCGAGAGATTACGGATCTAAAAGTCTTCGCGTCGCGGGTGACTCGAATTTACACTAGCCTATGGGTATCCTCGCGTCCGACGTTTAGGTCCTGGCTACGGTCCCGTGTGGGTTACTTAGTCTATGATTTCTATGTCCGAATCTTCGCGAATCTCGGTTATTACGACAGTAGATGGTACGATTTCCGGTTCTAGGGGCTCGAAGTAGACCGTGAACTGGTCTTGGCCCGGAGGTAGCTCGAACGGACACGGGTGTTCTGGAGAGGTCCAGACCGGTTGCGCGCGTTGTCCTGGGTGCTGGTAAATACGCGGAGTGGAATTCGCGGAATCGCTCGCTGTTTGTCGGGATACCTGCGACCAGTACAAGCGAGCAGCTTCGCGACGTGCCCAGTGTTTTACTCCGCCCCGGGGAGTTCCTCTATAATCCCCTCGTCGCTGGCGACGTCGGGGTACTGGGGAAAGGGGTGCTCTCTGGTTATGGATTTGAGTAGCCACTGGCCTTGGGGCCGAACCGTCGTGCGCTGAAAGTGGTTGAGGAGCCACGATCGTAGCGAGGGGGCCGCCACCGGCCAACGGAACCAATGTCCTGAGGTTGCAGCGAATGAATCGCTTAAGGATCACCGGAACTCGGAAGCTCGACGGTGCCGGCGGGGTATTGCCCGCAAGGTGACTCAGGCACAAGCTCTATGGCGGCAGTAAGGACCACTCGATTTATGCGCCCGGCGGTTTCGGTAGCCCAAGTTATCGCGGGCACGGAACGGGGTGAAATCCCCCGTCTAATTAGGCTCACAGAACACTCCGATAACCAGATTTTACGCGGGTGTACGTGTGCGCGTTGCGAGGATGGGTGGTGGAGTAGGTGATTCACGAAATTGTGTATTTGCTGTTTATTAGCTGATCGAACCCTACAATTTGGAGTGGAACGGCTCCACTTCGTTGTCGCAACTGGAGAGTCGGAGGTCGAGACTAGACGGAGTGTCTCGACCACGCAGATTACTTATAATTAATTGAATTTCAGAGCTTCACCACGCTGGTTACTCATAATGGTTCGAAAGAGGTTGACCACGCGGGCCACTTATAGATAGTTGAATTTCAGAGGCTGGTCGATTACACAAGCCTGAGGTTGCCTGATGAGATACAGGAACAATGTCACTGATTCTACCGCGTTGATTATTCACTACACTTAACTTGATTCTATTGACTCGACTCGACTTGACTTGATTCTATTCGTTACACTTGATTCACTTGAAAGATACCGAAGGCAAATACTAAGTCGGGTGTTACGCTTCGCACCCGCACTTGAATTTTTAATACGCGATTAACGGTGCAGTTCGGAGCACTGCACACAGAAGTGAATTGAAGTAAAACGTGCAAAGAATGAGTCACAAGTCCCAAATCGTAAGTGTCGTAACCAAGAGTGCCCGAAAAGGGTCTCCTGCTGCCCTATATAGCCGCCACGCTCCGCTGAGCGGCGTTCGCTTGCTGACACTGCATCAGCGTTATATCCTGGGAACGGCGCGACAGATGCCTTTCCCAGGACTAGGCTACACGTGTCTTATCTTTTGAGATTCCTTTTCTGGCATACAGCGTTATTTGGCGGTCATCCGGTCGCTGGGCGCGAGAATTTGGTGGCGCCATATCTCGTATGTTTCGCTCGTTCCCTACTCGCGTCGTCTTGGCTATCGCTCGGGTGTAAGTTACCTCTGCTTGTCGCGCGTGGCGTGTCTTATCGCTAACGGGGGTCCGTGAGAACCTACATTCCTACAGCTAAATCTTAGAACTATTGAACGAGCAGCAGACGGCTGCGAGGGCAATCGATTAGTTAATTCTTTAATATTTTTTGAAAAGTGAAAATTTGCGGGCGGGTGGAGGACGCAGGACGTAACACTTCAAAAAATAATCGAACTGTACCAGACTGAATTAGACTTAAAAAGTACAATTAAAACTAAACAAAAATTAAAACTTCAAAAAAAAAAGTTAAATGTACAATTAGGGATTGTTCCTTGTTGAAATATTGTTTCATGTTCAATGTATATATATGTTTCAATATTGGAAGATCTTCAGCAATTCTCACATGATTGATTAGATTCAATATTTACCTTGGGTTTCTTGCCAAAGTTCCGAATCTGCATCCGTACGAATGTTAATTGATCCTTTGGCAGCTTTTCTAGCATGCTCATTTCACCCCGTCTTTAAAATTTCAAGGGGCTTTGAATGCGTCCTTTGAACACGTCCATTTGTTTGATGTCCTTTGTGTGCTGTTTCGATAAATTTGTGGCCACTCGGTATATACGTGATGCCACTGGAGTTAATTGATTTTGCCGTGAAATGGCTCCAAGAAGTAGTCGCCTTCTGGACGTTTGTGGGGTTCTTTCAACGTTTTCCTCTTCGCAATTGGAATCTGTTTCTACAATTAGACAATTGGGTCGGTTGTGTACTTGTGCTGGGTTCATTTAAAATATTAATATAATTCATATCTCGGGAATTGTTATCATTTATTGCTGTGTTACGTCCTGCGTCCTCCACCCGCCACAATTTTTCCCTCTTCTAAATTATTCAAGAATAACTAATCAATCATTCTCGCCGCAGTCTCCCGCTCTCTCAGTAGTTCTAAGATTTACTCTAATCTAACTTTAGGAATGAAGTGCGGTTCTCACGAACCCCCGTTAGCGATAAGACACGCCGCGCGCGACAAGTAGAGGTAACTTACACCCGAGCGATAGCCAAGACGACGCGAGTAGGGAACAAGCGAAACATACAAGGAAAAGCTCCGCCGAATTCTCGCGCCGAGCGACCGGACAACCGCCAAGTAACGCAACCTGCCAGAATAGGAATTCCAAAAGATAAGATACGTGTAGCCAAGTCCTGGGAAAGGCATCTGTCGCGCCGTTCCCAGGATATAACGCTGATGCAGTGTCAGCATGAAAACGCCGCTCAGCGGAGCACGGCACCTATATAGGGCAGTACGAGAACCTTTTCGGACACTCTTGGCTACGGCAAATACCTGTACGCGCACTCTTGGTCGCCACGACACTCTTGGTCGCCACGACACTCTTGGTCACGACAACCACCTGTACGCGCTCTTTTAATCACGATCAGTGTTAATACGCGCGCTCTTGCCTACGACAGTCACTTGCGAATTATTTTACTTCAATTCAATTCAGTGCGTGAAGTGCTCCGAATAGCACCGTTGTTCACATTTAAGTATTCAAGCGCGGGTGCGAAGCGCAACACCCGCCTTAGCGTTCACCTCCAGTATCTTTCGAGTGTAAAGAATAGAATCAAGTTAAGTCACGTCGAGTCAGTCGAATCAAGTTAATTCCAAGCGAATAATCAATACGATAAAATCAGTGCCATTGTTCCTGCATCTCGCCAGGCAACACCAGGTTTGTGTAACCAACTAAACTTTGTAATCTGGATCGCTCTAGGCCACCAGCGTGGTGAAGCCTCCGAAATTCAGCTAATTATAAGTAAACTGCGTGATCGAGACACTGCGTCTAGTCTCGATCTCCGATTCTCCGGTCGCGATAACGAAGTGGAGCCGTTCTACTCCAAATTGGAGGGTTCGATCAATTAATAAACACCATGTATATTATCTCGTGAGTCACCTATTGCACACCCATCCTCGCAACACTACACGTACACCCGCGTAAACTTGGTTATCGGAGTGTTCTCTGAGTGTAATTAGACAGGGGATCTCACACCTTTTCTTCCCGCGATACCGAAACCGCCGTGCGCATAAATCGAGTGGTCCTTGCTGCCGCCTTCGAGCCTGTGCCTGAGTCGTCTCACGGGCAATTCCGTGGGCACCGTCGAACCTCTGAGTTCCGGTAACCCCTCAGCAACTCTTTTGCTGCGGCTTCAGCTCACAGGTTTCGTTGGCTCGCGGCCGGGCCCCCTCGCTACCACCGTGGCTCCTCAACCACTTTCGGCGCACCACGGTTCGGGCCCGAGCCCAGTGGTCATACCCACGGATCGCAACTATTCTCTCACTCAAACCCATAACCAGAGAGCACCCCGACGACCCCTGCCGCGTAAGGATTATAGAGGACATCGACGGGCCGGAGTAAAGACCAGGGCACGTCGCGCCGTTGCTCGCTTGTATCGGTCGCAGCTACCTCGACAAACAGCGAGCGAATCCGCGAATTCCCTTCCGCCTACCTACCCGCACCCCGGACAGCACGCGCCACCGGCCTGGACCTCTCCAGAATAGCCTTGTCCGTTCGAACTACCCCCAGGGCAAGATCAGTTCACGGTCTACTTCGAACCTCTAGAACTGGAAATCGTACCTTCTACCATCGTGGTAACTGAGATCTGCGAAGATTCGGATGTCGAAATCATAGATTAAGTAACCCGCACGAACGCGAGTAGATTCTCGGGTTGGTGTAATTCCGAGTCACCAGCTACGCCCACATTGCCTGTGCCGTAACCATTCGGACGCGAGTAGATTCTCAGGTTGGTGTAATCCTGAGGCACCAGCGACGCTCACATTGCCTGTGCCGTAACCATTCGGACGCGAGTAGATTCTCGGGTTGGTGTAATTCCGAGTCACCAGCTACGCCCACATTGCCTGTGCCGTAACCATTCGGACGCGAGTAGATTCTCAGGTTGGTGTAATCCCGAGTCACCAGCGACGCTCACATTGCCTGTGCCGTAACCATTCGGACGCGAGTAGATTCTCGTGTTGGTGTATTTCCGAGTCACCAGCTACGCCCACATTGCCTGTGCCGTAACCATTCGGACGCGAGTAGATTCTCAGGTTGGTGTAATCCCGAGTCACCAGCGACGCTCACATTGCCTGTGCTGTAACCATTCGGACGCGGGTAGATTCTCGGGTTGGTGTAATTCCGAGTCACCAGCTACGCCCACATTGCCTGTGCCGTAACTATTCGGACGCGAGTAGATTCTCAGGTTGGTGTAATTCCGAGTCACCAGCGACGCTCACACTTTCCGCGCCGTAACCAGTCGGACGCGAGGATACACGTAGGTTTAGTGTCGAATCAGGACACCGAGTATATTTAGGCGCGTGCGACGTCTCAGCGAGCCGCTCCGCTGACACGTCAAATCTCTTATCAGGCCGGCCACTTCGTCTGTCTTCCGATCCCCGGTATACCCGGTGTACGCAGGGTGCCGAAAAACGGAGGACGTAACAGCTGCATTTAAGTGTAATTGCGGAACCGCATCGTTTCGCTGTCTGCGACAAACAGATGAAAGTGTATAGGCTTTTTCTGTGAAATGTAGGCAGCACACCCGGTAATATGGTAACTCCTCGCTGCTCAAATCATACAATTGTGGGTTCTTAATAGTGTCCACCCATGCTTTACACAGCATTGGATCTTTTTGGAAGGCGTGTCTCAGGGTTGTCTTTGATGGTGTACATCCTAATACACAGCATTGCGTGTGTACGTTCCTCTTTGGATGTTCTAAGGTGACAAATTAAACAAAATTTTTGTAATACCACTTATTATAAACTCTCGTCAAATAAATCGTGAAACATTTCTTACCTGTGCTGTTTGCCCTTTTCCCGTGATACCTGTTTTTCGCCAACCCGTCCATTTGATACGTCCTACTTTAAATAGACTTAGAAAAATAAACACTAAACCCTACTTAACCACACAAAACCATGCACAATCACGCACAATCACGCACAACCACGCACAACACGCACAACCACTCACACACGTACAACCACGCACACACCCACAAGTACGTACAACTACGAACTATATAGGCACAATGCACAATAAAGTCTCATCTGTCTCAGTCTTAACCTAACCGCTCCGATCTTGACATATCTTCGAAATTCTTTGAACTGATCGCGTTTCACGTAGCGCGGGAAATAAGGCAATCATCAGTGCCCCTGGTGGGAATTTGCCCAACTATAAGTGACCACTAGCGGCTCCTGATTTATGTTCCCCCACTTGACCGAACTACTAACGCTACACCGGAAACTTCTATGTCACTTTCCGATCCCTGGGTAGAGCTGGGCTGCCCAGCAGGGCACGCACACTTGCGGGTATCCCCACTCCCGCGGGCACCGATGGTGCAAACGGGCCAAATCTGAGACCACTGGCTGGGCACGACGTCATGGGCCGTAGCGCTGGTCGTCGGCGCTGTTCGGGCGCTCGGCGGCGCGTGGTACGTCACATCATCATAAAATAAAATAATTTTTTCCGATGATCCCCACAAGGACTACTGTCAAACCAACCACGAAGGTCAGATGAACTGTTAACACCCTGTAAGAAGTATGCAAATATTTTATCGAGTATTCCCACTTCAGCCGGCAAGGTGGGATATTTGTTATATTCTGTCAAAGATGGCGTTACATACACGGAAGACGAAATAAAATTAGGACACAGATTAGGGGCTGTGAGGCTTCCAAAATCCGATTCATTGCCCTTTTCCTTCTATGCGCGTAAGTATATTAAAATTTGCTCATTTCGGGATAGCACTTTCGTTGCATCCAAGAGCTGCGATTTACATATATCGCATTTTGTTTTTATAATAATTTTGTTGGCAACATATCCCGCAAAATATTCTATTGCACATGATTCCAGGGTGTTTGTGTCATACGGTACACGGAGCAAGATGTGTCAGCGATTATGGTGTTATCCATGTTTGCGGCTTGTGGACTTTCACATGTGACAGGAATAGATGCTTGCGACGAAGAATTTGTGTAACTACCAGAAGGAAAATTTGTACGTGATTCTACCGGATTAAAGAGGTTAATATCTTCATCATCCCGACAATTTTCCGATTGCGGCGGCTTATTTAAATTTAGCGTCATATTTTTTTGTAAATTTAATCGAAAAATTTTCGCAGTCGGGTTTTGTTCATAACTGCCCGCGTTATTCCTAATCATAGAAAATAAATTTTCAATTGCATCTTGTTGCAATCGCGATGTCACTAAATACCCGGACCCTTCATCGCAAACATCATGCCATAATTGAACCGTTGCATTAATGGATAGTTGCAGGCCTGTGGAAGCACGGTGGACGTACCCCCCGACCATTTTGCAGTACTGACCAATTACTGCATGCTTTAACCTGTTCTAATAAATTTTGCTCAACCTGAGGGCTTGTATTTGACAAAGCACACTTCTGAGGATTGGCATCGTATGCGGTTCGACTGTTTAAGTTATCAAACAAATCATTTAACAGGCGAACGAAGCATGCTGTAATAACAACAGTATCGCTTTGGATCTGTCCTTGCATGCTGGCCGTTAGCAAAGCCGCCGAAACTGTTCGACTGAAAACTTATAATGCGAGCTTACAATTCATCTTTTCAAAACAATTTGGTCGAATATGCTTTTCTGACAGTTTTAGTGCTGCTCTAGTGCCTTTGTCTCGTTCAAGGTTCCATAGAGACGTTACGTCATCCCACGAAACTACAGAACCGTTGACCATAAAGTTATGACGTGACAAATTGTTCCGAATGTTTTTAAATATATGTGAATAATCATAAAGCAAATAAATTTTATTTCCTTCAAATATAAAATAGGGTTGTTCAATATTAACTTTTCTCCCCACTATTGATCTATTGCCCGAACTTTGATCGCAAACAACAGCACGTACGCGTAAGCCAGCGTTACCTACAGCATCAATTACCGCGTCAAGCATATCCGACAATTTTATTGTAGAAACGCAACCGCTACTTATGAAGTAAGCAACTGGTTGTTTCCAGTTGTAAAATAAACCGCGAACCATGAACACTAACGCGTGTGTGCCTGGTTTTAATTGCGATCCGAAAGCACTATAATCTTCGAAACCTTCAATGTTTTGTCGACTCCGATCGAAGTCGAAGCATTTCTTAATTGTCATTTCGTCGAACAATAACACGCAGTTTCGTTCAGACGGATCCATCCACGATATCTTTGTACTTAACTGGGTAAAAAAGTCATACAGATGCCCGGTGACATTTCAATATTTCTGAATCATCTACCAATTGTGTTATTGCACGGCAAGTGAAAACCAAAATGATCACGGAGTTTCTTGAACAAACTAGGATGACCAATAGTGCATCGAAAGGCACAGCTGCTGTTCGTCCGCTGAATAAACGCGATGCGGATACAACTGCATTAATATAAATGTTTTTACTTTGGGAGAAACTTTGTCTCCTATCTTTTCAGCAAAATCTGACTCGGACACTTCGCATGACTTTATTTTCCGTTCTAATGATCTAATTTTTTTATTTTGCTTGACCAAGAGCCTACGCAGTCTCTGTGACGTTAATTTTAATTGAGTAATGTAGGATGGTGGTTGAAAGGAATTTGGATTCTCTGGGTTGGGTTCTAAGGACAGAATATTTATTTTTCATATTAGGTTCATTTCGTTCTTACAGATTTGTCTCAATTATTCATTGGACAACGCCGATGGCGCTAACAACAGAATTATTGACGGACTTTACAGTTTTGAGCTAACGAGCGTTCGGCTAGTTTAAAACCGTTCTCTCCTAGTACAGAATTTCTAACTCGAGAAGTCCACTCGTATCTCCATATCTGTATCAGACGGCCGGTTTATTTCAACCGTCCTCTCCCGAACATGCATGGAAACCAAGCGATCCTTCTCCAGCACTTTTGGGCGGCCGACAGCAGTGCTTCGTTCTCTCCCATGGAGCTATCCTATCTCGCTTCCATGGGCGGCCGATAGCAATGCTTCGTCCTCTCCCATGGAGCTATCCTATCTTGCTTCCATGGGCGGCCGATAGCAATGCTTCGTCCTCTCCCATGGAGTTGTCCTATTTCGCTTCCATGGGCTGCCGATAGCAATGCTTCGTCCTCTCCCATGGAGCTAACCTGTCTCGCTCCCATGGGCGGCCGATAGCAATGCTTCGTCCTCTCCCATGGAGCTAGCCTATCTTCTCTATGGGCGGCCGATAGCATGCTTCGTCCTCTCCCATAGGATTTGCTCAAAGTTTACCGCGGGCGGCCGATGGTCTTACCTCATCCTCTCCCGCAGGAATACTAGAGAACGAGTCGCAGTCGGGAATCGGCATTTATATTACTTCGTTGCTAGGCTTCTACGTATGATCAACAAGCTCCGTAGCTGTATTGGATGCTGCGTTTTCGTTCGTATGCGCACGGTACATGTAATGCTCTGAAGTTATCCGGAATCTTCTAGAAGCTTCGAGACGCTTCTCCCTGACTGCGATGCCCTGACTGCGATGCCCTGACGCGATTGTCTAATTATTGCGATTTCTTGGAATCGCTTCGTGTGGATGCTGCTGTGTCTTTAGTCTCGTTACAGTAATTTCTTTCGCACGAAGAGCAGGAAGGGAATTGCGACGACGCTTATGACCATTATTACGCATAGGCTCTTTATCGCTGTCTAGAAGAGCATACAATACCAGTACGGCGCCCTTCCGTAGTTTAAAACGAGTTACTTTATCCTGATCCGAAAAATGCTTGGTACAAATGTAACGGTTTTTTAGAGTCTCGTTTGACAAATCCGCGAAATCATCATTTCCACTATTGACAATCCATTTTATCAAACGTTCATTTTCATGGACGGGGAAAGAATGGAGTGACAAGTTCTCTTTGTTACGCGACGCAACATCGCAACCGCGAAATTCACACTTCCTATAAGCTACACGTTTATCACGATTCGACATTTTTCGGCGGATGAATTGGCTTCACAACGGAAAGACGCACCGGCGAAGTCGTACTTGCGGGATCGCAAGACACGCTGCACGGCCAAAACAAACGATGAAGCATTCATACAGCGTTGCTAAGATCCGACTCGTATGCTAAGTGTGTGTATGTGTGTGATAATATATGTAAGTGCTTAATTATACGGGGCACGAATGGTTCATGTATTAAATAAATAAAATGGATGTGATCAATAACAACGTGACAATGAGACCTCTGTACAGGAGTCTCAAGACTAATAATTTAAAGGAAATTCCCACAGATGCCAACAATGAACAAATTTCACAGAAACCCACACAGGCCTGAGTTGCCATGACAAACTTTAACGCAGGAGCCCCAATAAACAGCGGATTTCCAACGAAAGATCAAGCGATTGTTTTAGACGCAATTGAAGAAGTCTCAATTAAAGGTTACGCTACTGTTATTGGGAATATAACTGGTCCGAATGCAATTCGCTTTATTTCCCGGATCTCAAATGGAAGGACATGCGTATACCTCGATAGCAAGGAAACAATGATTTCTTTCACTTCCAGTCACAAAATTATATGTATTAATAATACAAACATAAATGTCCGACCTCTAGTAGTCCCTTCCCAAAGGATAAAACTCTCCAACGTCTCTCCTTCTACCCCACATAATATTATCGAAAGCATGTTCATTAGAAATAATGTTCGAGTCACATTGAAGCTATCCTTTCTGAAAGCTGGGATTCAAGAACCGGGTTTTGCCATATCATGAGTGTTCGTTGACAAATTTTCATTTAGCCTGAAGATGTCAACAAAATCCCAGAGTCCTTTGTTATTTCGCACGATGCACGCAGCATAGAATATTTACATCTACCGATAAATTCAGTTGCTATATATGCAAGTTGGAGGGACACATCACCAGAATGTGCCCAAACAATAAAGAGCAACAAGGCGATTGGTCGGACTCCCACCAGAAGAAGCCGCAGCCACCGCGCGCTGGGCCCTGGGCGCAATTGAAGAATACGCGTCCTCAAACCCGAGAAAGGTATGTATAGGGAGGTAGGGCACGTGCGACGAAGAACGATGTATTCACCTCGATTGGAGGATCCTTCCTTCTTATCGGTGAGGCCTCTTGCCGGGCTGCCGCTGAGGCACTCGGTCACGACTTGCTCGTCGGTACATCCCGAACCGATATCCGGCCGCGACCGCGGCGTCGATGCACGAGGCGTGACCGGTTGAGTCGCATTGCTACAGGAAGGCGTCGTCGACGATGACGAGGATTCCCCCGACGCCCAGCGGAAGAAATTGCAGGCAGTGGATTTTGGCTCCGGACATTTGAAAAACACCCGTCCCGCCGTGTCCGTCGATGTAGCTCGTACCGATATCCGACCTCGAACTCTCGATCGATTTACGAGGCGTGACACGTTGCCGCGAATGAAGGGCACTCCCTCGTGATCATGCACGCGGCAAACCCTTCGTTTCACGTGATCGCGGGCATTGAACGCTGCGCATAGTTTGGGGGGCAAACGTCACTGAGGGCGTGCTGCAGAGATGACGTCACGGCCGTATCGCCAGTCGTCGGCGCTGGTAGGGCGCCCGGCGGCGCGCGGTACGTCACACAGTGGCGCCCGAATCCCTTCCTTTCAATAATCCATTTATCTGCTTGCACCAACAATTGACGTATTCCACCACAATTATTTTAGTAAATCTTTCTTTTAATTCATCTGCGTGTGTCGCGCAAGAAATAAATTAATAATCTAAGAGTAAAAGAAGAGGCAATTTAAAATGTTGAATTATACTCCTTTTGAAACAAATAGATGAAATGTAGCCTTCCATAATGGCACTTGCCTCTTTAAAAATTGAATTATAATTTTGAAAAGACTCTACGTCACGAACACAATCGCAACAGTTTAGCTTTTTTAGTGAAACTCAATAATGTTGATAAAATACGAGAACTGTTTATGCAAGTTCCAGTTCTAATTGACTCCCCATCATGGAACAGTGTACACTTGTTTTCATCGTCGGCGGTTTGTCGAATACTATTGTTATCCTGCTCGACATTTTGAGCTAATTTCGCGAAGCCACGAAGTGAAAACAAGGCCATTGCTCCATCATCGGTGCAATTTCCTTTAACAGTTTTTGCAGATGTAAGATGAGGAGGGCTTTGTACGAAATTGGAAATTGCAGACATGTCGGATTAACATTTCTGCCACCGTGACTCCTCCTTGATCCGAAAAAGTTTTCTAAGGAATCTTGATTTACATTTCGCGGACAAAATTTCTTGAAACCAAGACTCCTTAGAGTAGGCCACAGTAGCCTAAAACCATGCAATGTTTTCACCCAATTACCCATTGATGGCACGTTGCGTACAGTTTTTTTAACTGTGTCCACAAAACAGATTATCCTCTTGAGGCAAGAAACGGTTTCCTTCCAAAATTCCATATGAATTTGTGGGAGTGTAGAAAATAGGATGATGCGTGTATGAAAGTGCGAGTGAGATGATATATTTTAAGTGCGCATTAAGAGACATCGTGGCGACTCGTTACGCGCTCGCCCGATCGTCAACGCGCTTCGACACGTCGGGAACGCTGGAAGCGGGATGCGGAAAAGGGAAGATGACTTGAGGGAAGGGCGCGCTCGTATAAGGAGAGGACGCGCGAGAAAGCGGGCAGAGAATAAGAAAGCGAGTAGGGAAGAAAGCGCGAGAGAAAAAAAGTGAGAGAGTACGAAAGAATAGTGAGAGAAGAGATCTGCGACGTGTCATTATAGTTTATTATATAGTTTATCTCGTCAGCGTTTATTGTATCTTTTGTGTTTCCTGTGTGTTTGTGTTCGTTTGATTAAAGTGATTCTTTTTTAAATATATAGACACGAGTAAACGCGACTTAGCCCCCCATATAGAGACCTTTTATCCTACAAATTGGGGGCTCGTCCGGGATTGTCTCGAGTCAAAGTGGTCGGTTAGTCGCGAGTGCGAAGTGCGTGGTTTCCGGTTGTGCGTAATGTGCAATGAGTAAGGAAGTGAAAACGCCTGCGGATTGTACAGTAGCCCAATTGAAAGAGAAGCTGAAAGGCTTGGGGCTGAGTACCAAGGGTTCGAAAATAAACTTGATAGAGCGATTGGCGATGAGCAGCCCGGCACGCGAATGGATGGCTGAGGGGGCGAGTTGTGAAGCTAACGAGGAAGATGTTATACCGACCGTGCACAGCGGTGTACCGGGTCCGTCTCCTGAAATAGGGGATAAAGCGAGACCGAGTCAGCACGAAATGCAGCTTATCTTGAAAGAGAAGGAGCTTGCCCTTCGAGAGAACCAGCTTCTACGCAGGGAGATCGAGATGATGCGCATAGGCCTATCCCCGCCCATGCCACCGACGCTAACATCCCAGCGAAGTGCGTCAAGGCTAGATGCGACGATCATCGGAATGCTCTCCTACTTTGATGGACGCGGCAGTCTGTTCGATACATGGAAGAGTCAGTTTCAGCTTGTAAGAACCACGTACGAGTTGGACGGTGCGACGGCGAAGCTATTATTAGTAGCGAGACTGAGCGGAAAGGCGTTGAAATGGTTCCATTCGGGGGCCGATTATCTGGGCATGACTGTGAACGAACTTTTGAAGGAGCTAGGAGATACGTTTTCCGAGCAAGACAGTATCATCGAGACGCGTCGTGCTTTTGAAAGAAGAGCTTGGCGACAGAGTGAGACCTTTGCTGAATACTTCTACCAGAAGACGATTTTGGCCAATCGTTTGACTATGCCTGAGGCGGAGTTTGTGGAGTATGTCATCGACGGAGTGCCTGATGCCCAACTGCGCCAGCACGCAAGATTACAAAGATTTACGACGAAGGCCGCTCTGCTCGGCGGATTCAAAGGCGTTTCATTAGCGCTTGCAACAGCGAATCGAGGGACGAAATCGAGGGCCGACGAGGTATCCTGGCGTAGACCGGGAAACCAGCATTTTAAGGGGAATCCGGTAACGCAGCAGCGAACTGAGGGCACATGGAGAAGCAGCGGGGCGCAGCGTGCGGAGGGTGCGGTACAACGAGGCCCGGACGCAAGTGCGACGCAGCGGCGAGCGAACGCGCCGCAGCCCGAGTCAAGGCCATGGAGCAGCGCAACGGGTCCGATGCGAAGGTGTTCCAGCTGCGGGTCGAGGGATCATTTTCTTCCAGACTGTCCTACGAAGAGTAAAGGTGCCAAATGTTTTGCGTGTCACGATTTTGGCCACAGGGCTTCGGAATGTCCTAAAAAGCGTGAGCCAGTTAAAGACAGTTATATTGTTTCGCATACGGTTAGCGGGAAATGCCATAAGGAGATTACTGTTAATGGGGTTAAGATGACCGCGTTAATAGACACGGGTAGCGATTTGTGTCTCATACGATCGAGCGAGTATCTTTAGATAGGCGCGCCGCAGTTGCAACCGAGTGTTATCGTATTTAGAGGAGTGGGTCCCACAGAAAACCGTACCTGCGGAGAGTTTGTTGCTAAGGTCGAGGTCGACGATAATGAATATTCAATGCGCGTTCATGTAGTAGCCGATGACGTAACACGACGGCCATTGATAGTAGGCTCTGATTTTTTGAACGAAGTGGTAGTAATGATGGAGGGAGGCAAAATTTCTATTGGTAAACATTCGCAGACGGCGCAGACGAGGAGCGCGAATCTACCGGAGGTTTTTCCGGTCGACTGTTGCGAAAACGCGAGCGAAACAGACGTGTCGTACATTGTAAATAAAGAGCATAGACGTACCGTGGAAGCGATAATCGACGATTATGAGCCGCGAAAGATTTGTGACGTTGCAATCGAAATGAATATTGTAGTTAAAGACGATGAGCCTGTGTACCAGCGCGCGAGACGGTTGTCGCAGGGCGAAAGGGAGGAGGTTAACTCTCAAGTTCAGAATTGGCTGAATGACGGAATCGTGCAACCATCTCTCTCAGAATACGCGAGTCCGGTGGTCTTAGTGGGGCAGAAAGACGGTACAAAAAGACTTTGTGTAGATTATAGACTGCTAAACAAAAAAATTGTTAAAGATCGATATCCTCTTCCGTTGATCGAAGATCAACTGGATTTACTTCAGGGCGCGAAGGTGTTCAATACGTTAGATCTTAAAAACGGGTTTTTTCATGTGGCGGTAAGTCAAAATAGCCGCAAGTATACTGCGTTCATTGTTCCTGACGGCCAATACGAGTTTCGTAAAGTTCCATTCGGGCTCTGTAATTCCCCAGCTGTTTTTCAGAGATTTATTAATGCTGTGTTTAAAGATTTAATTGTTTCAAAAACTGTGTTGGTCTACATGGATGATTTAATAATTCCTTCAATTGATTATGATAGCGCGATACGAAATTTAAAGTTAGTATTGGACACGGCGTCTAAGTATGGCCTAAAGATTAACTGGCAAAAGTGCCGTTTTCTGCGAGATCGCGTTGAATTTTTGGGACATATTATTGAAAATGGAAGTGTGCGACCATCAGAGAGAAAGACCGAGGCTGTAAAAAAGTTTCCAAGACCACGAACCACGAAGCAGGTTCAAAGTTTTATAGGGTTAACTAGTTATTTTAGAAAATTTATCCCGCATTATTCTGTCATTGCGAGGCCACTGACGAACTTGTTGAAGACTGATGTACAATTTCGCTTTGGGGATGAAGAAATACGTGCGTTTGAGAAACTGAAAATTTTGTTGTGTGAGAAGCCTGTGCTTCGTTTGTACCGTGTGAATGCGGAAACAGAACTGCATACAGATGCGTCGAAAGACGGTTTCGGGGCGATCATGCTCCAGCGCGATTGCGAAGATAATAAGTTGCACCCAGTGTATTACGCGAGCGGGACAACTACGGCGGCGGAAAGTAGGTATACAAGCTACGAGCTAGAGGTGTTAGCTGTGATTAGGTCGTTAAAACGTTTTCGGGTATACTTACTGGGAATACCATTCATGATAATTACGGACTGCAAAGCGTTTACAATGACAATGAGTAAAAAAGATTTGTGCGTAAGTGTCGCGCGGTGGGCGTTGCTCTTAGAAGAGTTTCAATACGTAATAGAGCACCGTCCCGAAAAGAATATGATGCACGTTGATGCGCTAAGTAGACAAGCGCTTCCGAATTGTCTGGTGATAGAGGAAAGTGACGAGGGATTATTAGTTCGGTTGCGGTTAAGGCTCAGCAAGAAGACGCGGATTTAAAGAAGATTTTAGATTTGTCCAAGGAAAAGCAAGTCGAGAATTATACTGTTAGGCGAGGTCTGCTATTCAAGGAAGAAAATTGCGATTATTTATTGGTTATTCCGAAAAATATGCAAATTAGGTGAGTTCATAATATAGGGCATTTTTGCGCACGAAAAACGGAGCTGTTAGTCAAGAGGGATTATTGGTTTACGGGGATGCGACCTAAGACAGAGAAAGTTATTCGGAGTTGTGTGCCATGCATTCTTGCGGAGAAAAAGCAAGGAAAACGAGAGGGCTTACTGCATGCAATAGATAAGGGCGACATGCCGTTACGAACGTATCACATAGACCATCTTGGGCCTATCCCGTCAACACGAAAGAACTACCGTTTTATTTTCGTAGTTATAGATGCATTTACAAAGTTTGTATGGATATATGCGACAAGGTCTACGGATGTAGCAGAAGTATTACGTCACTTGCAGAAGCAAGCAGCTGTGTTCGGCAATCCTTTTAGAATTATTTCAGATCGTGGTTCGGCGTTCACTTCGCACGCGTTTGCCGATTATTGCGCGAGCGAAAACATTGAGCACGTGATGATAGCCACTGGCGTGCCAAGAGGCAACGGCCAGGTCGAGCGCGTTAACAGAGTACTTATTCCACTAATATCAAAAATGTCGGGTCCGAAACCCGAGGAATGGTTTAAATATATCGACAAAGCGCAACAATTTCTAAATTCTACGCCAAATAGAAGTATTAATACCACACATTTTCAATTGCTATTTGGAACTACAATGAAAATCGCGGAAGATCAGTCCATCAGACAGATAATAGATGAAGAGTGGGTCAATTTATTTCAAGAAAATCGTGACGTATTGAGAAAAGATGCCAAAATTGCTATTTCAAAAATCCAGGCAGAGAACAAAAAATCATTTGACAAGCGTCGAAAAGAAGCGGTTAAATATCGAGTTAATGACCTGGTTGCTATCCAGAGAACTCAGGCGGGCCCAGGGTTAAAGTTCGCTGGCAAATTTTTAGGGCCGTACATTATAAGTAAGGTACTGCGTAACGACCGATATGTAGTTGCGAAAGTGGGGGAACACGAAGGACCGCAGCAGACGTCGTCGGTCGCCGAATATATGAAGCCGTGGATAGACCGTGCCGTAGCTAGTGAAGTGCTGAGTGACGAAGACGAGTGCGCGAGCACCTGAGGCCAGGTGCGATTAGTCAGAACGGCCGAGTGTGGGAGTGTAGAAAATAGGATGACGCGTGTATCAAAAAGTGCGAGTGAGATGATGCGTGTATGAAAGTGCGAGTGAGATGATATATTTTAAGTGCGCATTAAGAGACATCGTGGCGACTCGTTACGCGCTCGCCCGATCGTCAACGCGCTTCGACACGTCGAGAACGCTGGAAGCGGGATGCGGAAAAGGGAAGTTGACTTGAGGGAAGGGCGCGCTCGTATAAGGAGAGGACGCGCGAGAAAGCGGGCAGAGAATAAGAAAGCGAGTAGGGAAGAAAGCGCGAGAGAAAGAAAGTGAGAGAGTACGAAAGAATAGTGAGAGAAGAGATCTGCGACGTGTCATTATAGTTTATTATATAGTTTATCTCGTCAGCGTTTATTGTATCTTTTGTGTTTCCTGTGTGTTTGTGTTCGTTTGATTAAAGTGATTCTTTTTGAAATATATAGACACGAGTAAACGCGACTTAACCCCCCATATAGAGACCTTTTATCCTACAAATTGTCCTATCACTCACGGGTTGTCGCAGTTCGGGCCTCTGTAGCCCGGGTTGATTTGTGGTGCCATTGACGGAGTCGAAAATATCGTTGAACAATTTGACCACAATGGACGTGGTGATTCCCTCCACGACTGGCATTGTTTTCGGGCCATGTACCGTCAAAAATCCTGTAAAAAATGATTTTCAATTAACCATTACCATAATCTTGTTGCGGTGCTCCAAAAGTTTATTGCACAAAATGAACAAACCTCTTGTTGCAGTTGTAAAGCGAATAAATGCAGCCATTGTTGTGCTGAGAGTCTGGGCTGCAACACTCACTCTCATGTTAGGAATTTTTTCAGTCCTTATGTGACGTTCAGTCATTTTGGGCATCTGTCTGGTGATGTGGTCGATCACTGTGGTGTCAATCTCGTATGCCAATTCTAATATCGCCCATTTAGCAAATAGCCTTTTCTGGCCGTTAATAATGTCATCCACATTGCCCAATTATTTTTCAAAATCTGGATCAGGTTCTTTGTTATGGTGAACTTCCTGACGTCGGCATTCATGGGATCGTTTTTGGCACCGAGCATCTCCCAACGTATCTCTATCTCCTTATTCAAAAACTTATTTCGAATACCTTTAAGGAGATGAGGCGGATCATACAATGGGATGATGTTCTGACCACATATTTCAATTTTTCCATCTGGAAGAAACTAATTTAGTCACATTCCTGTTGTATCAGTAAATGCAAATATGAAATTTGAATACATACCCATCCGTTTTCCTTCGTTTAAACGTGTCGTCCTAGTTTGACAGGTAAATGTGTTTAAACTCACATTAGTCGGGTCTTGATCACACAGAGTGGCAACAATATTGAAGCCTGCCTGGGTGACTCGATGCACAATTTCGTGTATGCACCGAGCTAATCGCGCGGCACCAGTGCTACTTCGGCAAAAATTGTATGTGAGAGGGATTATTCCATTTTTCCTAATCCCTCGCAACATAAAAACCAGGGCATGATCCGCAATCTTACTCGTTCTGGCGTTGCCCCAGTCTTCGAAACCAATTATTTTATCCGTGGTTTCGTCCAAATATACTTGGGAGTCAAGCGCCATCTGGTCCCTTATGAGTATACATACTTTTTCCTCAGCAGACATCGTTTCACCTTGCTCGTTTAGGTGATCAATCACTACACAATTGATCCCGGCGCTTAACGGTGTTACGTCCCAAGGTGAGTCTTGGAAGAACCGCGATATGGTGATGGATTCCACGATTCTACTCGGTTGTTTGTAATACCAAGTATTTGCATTCCCTTCGTACAGTGAGTGAACGGTACGTTTCTTTGTATGTCCGCACACGAGCGAGTAATATACGTGTCAAGGGAATTTAGTCGTTTCGATTTTATCGAGAGTGCGCGCACCTTACCTTCGGAAATGTGAAATACCTTTTAAAGAGTGTCGCTAGCGCAGCGGTTAAGAGCTTTTGTCGCAGGTTTGCGCCCCGCATCGGACAATTTGTTTTTTCTTGCTTAAATCACACGACGACGAGCCACGTTCCCTTATAAAATAATAATGTTCGAAACGCTACCATCGGTAACAAACTCGTACATAATGAAAAATTCGATTGAAACGGATTGCATAGCCCACCTACCGATCCGGGGTCGGACTTTGACTAATTTGATCGGCTGGGAAGTGCAACATTTTTTAACCCATATTTCCGAAACCATTTCAAAGGATCCCATCCCAGTCTTCCACCACGTGCATTGCCGGGATAGGGAAAGCGCAATTCTTGTATGTGTATATAAAGGTACGTCTACATCTGAGCACGAACGCGCACGAGGCAGTCTGAGCATGACGTCATCAGAGGCGCGCAGGCAAGCCGAGGCAAACCGATTCAATGGTTCGCATTGCCCTTATCGATTGATCGGTCCGCCCAGAAAAAATCGAGAAAAAATTCAATGTGTTGGAGATTTATTCTAATGTTGGAGAATCGGTGTAGCTTGCTCGGACCGATCAGCAACTGTCTGTGCGCGTAAATGAGAAATCATTGGTGTGATGGAGATTCATTCTAGTATTGGAAAATAATACACACCAGTGTGGCCAGAAGTCGTGCCGAGCACCAGCGGTGTCCGCGGGAGTGGGGATACGCGCAAGTGTGCGTGCCCTGTCTGTGAGAACTGCGTGGACTGCACAGGACCAGGGGAGTTGTTCTCCCCTCTTATTAGGCCATCGACACAAACTATAACGCCATCCAACTAGAGCCCAACACTACGTGAACTAAGATCCAATATGGCGATCACAGCGGGCTGTTCAAGACCGGGTTTAAAGGTACTTTTGTTACGTCCGGGCGAGGCTTTTTCACGACTTTGTACTTGTCAAGACGGTCGATGTGAATCCGCGAGCGGCCTGACGTGCGACCGGGCGTAACGCTTGAATATTTTTGTTACCTAATTACAATAAGTAACGGTAATCTAACTGAAGATTATTATTGCGAAGATTCTAATCCCTTCCTGGAAGAGGTGGGATTTTCTAGTTTATTGTATAAGCTAAACGAAGAAGTTAAATAGAAGTTAATGTCACGTTTAGTTATATGCAGGACTAATAGGATTCGCGTGCCTCCGTAAGACCCGTACAGGTCCCCAATTGTTCGCGTGAGGTTATGTTTTCGGTTCGTACTATACTACGGCAGATGAGGTGTGACGTCACAACATAGATGAAATCAGAGAAAATCATATAAGGGGGAAAACAAAAATAGATATATTCAATCGAAAAATAGTGATATAAAGAATATAGAAAAGATATAGTATGAATCCGATAAACGATGATAAGAATGACTGCAGCTGATATTATTCGCAGTATTGAGAAACGTTTGATATTGGTGCGCGACAATTATGCGCCTTAATACGAGCGCTCTTACAAGGTTAGGGATGCGCTCTCGGTAATTAACAGTTACGCCTTTACAATCAACAGTTAACGGAAGGAACGTGCACGGTCAAATGATCGTGCCCGTGGGATCCCGCCGTGGCCTAAGCTCGGGCATGGTCATACAATGAGATGTTAATATTTCGTCGTATTTCGCGACTGGAGGTTCCTACCGTGTCGCTGGTCTTCGGCTATGTACGGATAGTTCGCTCTGCGCACGCGCTCTTTCTCCCTCTATCCTTCTCGCTCGCTCTGCCTCTCTCTCTTTCGCTCGCTCGCTCTCTCTTTCTCTCTCTCTCTCTGTCTCTCTCTGGCGTAAGTCGGTTGGAATTCTCAGGATTTAGATGTTTAAAACGATGATGGTACCTTCGAATCGAAATATAATGTTAGTACTGTGTTCCTCCTAGATTTGCCTATGCTCTGTGATAATTGAGCCGGGATGTAGCCCGTTACGAGGTTCGACAAATCAGGAAGTTAGTGCTTCTATTCGTTTAATTTCGATTAGCTAATTCCGACTTTAATCGCCACACGAGCGAGGAGCAATCTTGTCGCGTTCTGTTCAAGTTTTATATAAAGGAAAGAATAATGTAATTGAAATCAAAGAAAGGAACTTAAATTAACGCGTCCGACACGATTTGCCGGCCACGTGCAAACGAACGCGCACACCTTCGCACTTTTCACTTAAACAAAAGAAAAAACTGAGTCTGTATCTCAAATAATAATTAGAATTTATAATCTAAGGCTTTACGAGGATAATTGAGTCCCTTTTGTAACACACTGCAAGAAGAATATGCACCTTTAGGCTCAGAAATGAATGATATCTAGGATACCCTCGGACAGCGACCACGTACCTCACGACTTTACAGCCAACTGCCCAGAGAAATCCGCCGCGAGACGGCTCCTGGGCTCGCTCTAGGCCAGTTTTTCATACCCTATCCATGGAAACTGTCGATCAGCGGTCGATCCGGTGTACAAATATTGTGTTACTATGTTCGCTCGATGCTCAGTGAGATATTTTCGCTTACTCCTTTATCCTTTTCCAATTATTAAGTTTTATTTCAAATAAGATATAATTGCATTGACTCAGTCATCTAAGATTTTAGTAGCGCACGCTCCTGATTTCGTATGCTTGAACAGAACTAGGTTGATATTCGAGCAATGCCTTGTTGACGAGAAAATAATAATTTTGTTTTGAGAGACAGAGAAACTAAAAATTTAACACGCGGAACCTCATCGCAGTTTCCTTAACCTACGCACACACACGTCCATACCGCACACACACACTCGTACTATATTCACGCATTCATACCCACACACTCTCTTACAACTATACTTACATCTACCTATAACCTACTTATATATATATTTGGGGATCTTGCACTTGGGGCGAATCCCCTGATTATACAAGTGACGCGTTAATATTTGTACACACTTTATTACACACTAGGTCTATTATACAGTATCGCAAGTAGCGAGAAGTCGAGACACACATCTAGTTCAGTTGAACTTTACCGCGAGAGAGAAAGATCCAGAAGGATCAAACCATTGAACTCTCCAAGAGAGAGGACCCGATGCTAAAGATCGGGCGCGCCCGGAGGAGCTGCTTGCGCCGACCGCCAGGGTGCGCCGCAGCGGCTGGCTCATGTGAAGGCGCCATGCCGTGCGCGGCAGCAGCGGGTTGATTCGAAGGCGCCACATATATACGATGGGACGAGTATGACTCCACGGTGAGGGAATTCCACTACATGTTACTGCTCGACAGTACCACGTATACGATGGACCTAAGTTGTGATACGAATATTTCGCATACGCGGCCTGGAGGAAAAATGAAATAATAATGATTTTACAACTAATACTCTAACAGCGCACCGGATGCGATGAGCCTAAGCTATGATACGAATATTTCGTATCCGGCGGCCGGAATAGGGAAAACAAAAGAGAATTTAATTAAGAAATTATGCTAACAAAGAAAGGAAAAATCAAAAAGTTACGCTGGGACGTAACAAAATTACACTTACAGCTTCGTTGTACTTCTCTCCGGGGCTGCATCGAATCGTCTCATGGCCTCCAGCGTACTTATGGGAAAGTACGCTGGTTTAGTGGGTACTCTGACTTGCTCCTGACTTGGTTTTTTGAGGAGTTTCCTGGACAAACAAATAACAATTTACATGGTACTGATATTTTAAAAGTAAATGTTAAAGTTATCTTGACTTACTGCAGTATTTTTTCTGTGTTTTTGCCTCTCAAGGATTTGTCTGTAAACATTCATATTTTATCATATTTTATAATGAAACGTTCATAGTTTCAGTAATTCACGGTGTTTGATCAATTGCCTCAGCGACAATTTCCTTGAATTACCAAGACACTATTCTATTGTCTTAATATTTTAGTATAAGTATAATAATGAATGCAACTGACACCAACAAGTCCCGATCACTAATAGCTATTGTGTCAGGTGGTGTGTACGTGTGTGGTGTTTCTGGCAGTATAGGTGTAGCATGTGGTGTGCACGTGTGTGGTGTTTGTGGTAACGCAGGTGTAGTGTGTGGTGTGTACATGTGTGATGGGCCAGGTGCAGGGTATTGCCAGTCGCCAGCAATATTTCCTGATTTTCGGGGATATTGCCGATGGGCAGGGTTCCTGACGGTAGTCGCTGATGTTGGGGGCCGTCGTCGGAATCCGTGATCTCGTACCTCTTCGGCTTTCCTGCCGATCTCTTCGGTCGCACGCGGTCTGGTACACTCTGCAATTGAACAAAATGTTTAAAACCCGAATAAATGTTAATGCCGATGGAAATGTATATAAACCGCAATTACTTTGTCGGTCATATCGGCGATGATCAGACTTTGTGGTTTACCGAGGTGATTGTCACAATACGACTGAAGATCAGTTTTCGCGGTTTAGCCATGGGCCTTATGGGCTGCAGCCCAGGCCCTGGAGTTATCGGTATGATGCAACGTCATTATTGATGCTTAAAACAATTCGGTGACGTGCGGTTAACAATAAGTTGTCCATAGTAACGACGAGCGGGAGGAAAAACAATTTTTAGTAAGAAAATGGCGGTTCTGCTGATTAACCCTTGGACTCCCACGATGGGTCACTTTTTCGGCGCCTAAAGAGCGGCAACCCTTCATACACAGCATTCTATAATGTTGCACGCCACAGGAGTCAATGTGACGACACAGTTCCGAAACTGTAAAGCGACGGTTACCGACTCGGCGTCACCACTGATACACTTCTCGACGTATATGAAATGATGAATTTTTTGTTTATATTATTTCTGTAAAATCTTGCATAGCCAATATCAGAAATGCGACACGGTAATCAAGATGGGTCAATTGAACCCGAAGCCTGAAGATTGTCAACCCATTTGTTTTAGCAAAGTTAACATTTTTGCCTACGTGCATTTTAGCGATATTAGAATGTATGTTAGACGTTGACAATTTGTTTATAAATAGTTTACAACATATTGAACAAAATAAAAATTTTTGCTTATTTTCTGGCTACATACATATTTACATTCTTCGTGGTGTTTTGAATTTGTTTATAAATTGTTCAAAAAATGTTATAAACAATTTATAAACAAATCGTTAATAATGTGTAAAATACTTTGCAACGTCGTAGGAATGTTCATAGGCGAAAATTTCAATTTTGTTCAAAAAATGTTATAAACAATTTATAAACAAATTGTTGACAATGTGTAAAATACTTTGCAACGTCGTGGAAATGTTCGTGGGCGAAAATTTAAAATTTGTTCGAAACATTTTGTAAACAATTTATAAACAAATTCAAAACACCACGAAGAATGTAAATATGTATGTAGCCAGAAAATAAGATTTTCATGCAATAAATAATATAAATGTAACCATTGCTTTATACATTTATTTTCATGCCCTTTCAGTCATCACTTTTCGCTTCAATGGTAACGTCGAGTAAAAAGTAGTTTTGTCACGAGTGGCATTACCGGCTGCATGTCGGGTTGCCTATGTGCAGGCCGGGCCGAATTAGCCCATCGCGGGAGTGCGTGTCTCATTTTTAGTCGGGAGTCCGAGGGTTAATTAAATAGGCCCTGAAACAATGTAAGCCCAGGACCCCCAAAGTCCACGGCCCGGCCGTGTTGAGCGCCGTATAAGAATACCCGCGTTTTATGATTGAAAACCGTAACTTATGTATGAACGCGCATAACTTCAAACGGCTCAACCGATTTTAATAGGGTTTGGATGGTTGGAAAGAGGCCATTCGTGCGGTGGTTCGGTATCGATTTCGAATAATTTCACCTGAAAACACTCATTTTTAAGCAATTTAAAGAACGGAGGCTATCTTGTGATGCGTCACATCGCGTAATCGACGTGGTTCCACATCAAGTCGACATAGTTTTTTCGGAACACGAATACAAATTGAATGAAGTATTATTTCTTGTCGACGTCAATGGCAAGATAGAAACAAAATTCGTATTCTGTATTCGATATTCTCTGTTCCAATTCTTTAAAATTGAAACGGGATCACCGCGGCTGTATCTCCTTTCATGTAGGAACCTGGAATTACAAAAATGTGTCAGTTCGGTCAGAAGTTATGCGTCAGCGAGTGTAATTTACGGTTTTCAATCATAAAACTCGGGTATTGTTTTAATAGTTCTTGGATAAGTTGATATGTGGACAACGGCGGGAGCATCCTCTTTCCTGACGTAGTATTGAAAACGAAATCGGTCCCTCCGTCTGAATGTACATCGTAGAGTTTCTTGCAAACTAAAAAAAAAATGTCTCATAAAAAATTGCTAAAGTTGTGGAAAAACCGAAATGCAATCCTTCAACGTTAAGAAGGATTGCATTTTCAAGACGGTCAAATTAATCCAACCGGGCGTCGAGATCAAGAGCAGTTAGATTTGTACACGAAGTCGACGGCGCGATTGTTTGATGCAATAAATTTGAGGTAGAAATCTGGCTGGACTCACCCGCCGCACTCCTCTGCTCCGGTATTGTAAGCTTCGATTTAGAAAGGCTGAGCTTTCCCGAAGTGGCTGGAATTTTTGAGGCTGCAGCCTGCATCTGCTGCGCCAGGCGTAGAAGATTTTCTTCGGTCAGGGCAAGCCCTGACCGCTTTGGAGTGGAGGCCCTCCGCGTTGAGGAGGCCTTTTTTAATATCTTGATACTATTTGGAGTTGGAGGTGCCAGAAGAAGAACGGGTAGAAACTGTGGAGTCGAAAAGACAAATCAGAACCACACCCGATTTCATATTTCAGCCCATACGAAAGTACGCGCTGAGAGAAGAAAAGGTTGGAGAGAAAAACGAAGAAGGACGTAAATGATAAATAAACTGAATAAGAATAATTTCAAAGAGAATAATTTGGAGGAAACAGAAACAAGAAGGCGCGTTATTCAACGCGAGCGCGGACCGTGACGAGAACCGAAAACGGCGCGAAACACAACACTAGAGAAATCGACGGACGTCTGATTCCGCCGAGTGTCACTTGAGAAGTGCCGACTGACCAGCGAGTCCCTCGGCAAGGCCCTTTTTATACCTAAAAAGTCTAGGCCCGGGGCCTTGAGGTGAGGTGAAGAAATTCGGCTAGGTGGGGCACATTTTCGCGTAAACATCACATGACCGGTCGCTATTTTTAGGCACTAACATTACGTGATCGCACTATTTTTAACATGCATGAGCACGTGATCGCGCGTGCAACGACACTTGCTCGCCCGTGTTCGGGGGTGACGTCGCTACACGCAGTTCGAGCGGGGGAAAACGTCACTGTGCTGTAGGGCCGTTGTGACGTCACGGTAGGTAGAGTTAGGCACGACGTCACGGTAGGTAGAGTTAGGCACGACGTCATAGGCCGTAGCGCTGGGCGCTGGTCGTCGTGTCGTCGGCGCTGTTCGGGCGCTCGGCGGCGAACAAGCCTCTGCGTCCATTGGAATCTGATGAAAGCCGGAGGCCAAATCAAATACTGAAAAATACTTGGCACCTCCTAGTTGGTCTAAAATTTCGGTTATTTTCGGTAATGGGTAGGCGTCTCCCATAGTTTTCTCGTTTAATGAACGAAAGTCAATTACTAAACGCCAGCGTTTATTTCCTTTTGAGTCTGCTTTCTTCGGTACAATCCAGAGTGGTGAATTATACCTGAACATATAGAACCTGAACGTATAGAATATCCACAATTAAAGCTGAAAACTTTAGTAACTGGCTGTTCAGGGTGGAGTGCTTATTAGACGAAAAACTAGTAAAACAGAATTTAACAAGCACGTCGGGCCAATTGAATTGTGATGTACTGGTAAAATTTACAAAAGATGACGCAAAAGCTAAGGCTATAATAGTTCAATGCAAAGGAAAAGCGTAGTATCAAAATTACACCTAAGACGCAAAGTGCTAACCATAAAGTGTAAAGAGAATGAAAAACTAGAGGAATACTTTTTCAAATTTGATACCTTGAGAAGAGATTTAGAGTGCAGAGGAGTTAAAATAGAAGATATCGACAAAGTATGCTATTTATTAGTTGGAATTAATAGCAAGTATGATAACGTAATAACGGCAACAGAAACAATACAAGAAGAATGCAGTTTGGAATTTGTAAAAGCTCGTCTACTGGATGAAGAACTAAAAAAGTCGAGCGATGTAAGCGAAAGCTGCACACCGCTAAATGAAACAGCATTTCGAGCAGTGACGTGTTACAAATGCCGTAAGCCAGGCCACGCTGAAAACGAATGCACTCAGAATGGACAGGCAGCAAGAGGACCAGGACGATACCAAAGTCGTTCTAGAGGCGGAGGACGTTTAAGAGGGACCTGGCGAATGGCAAGTCGAGGAAACCACTTTTATTCCCCGACGGCACAACATACAGAGTGTTTCTCATTTGTTGCATTAAATGTGAATACTGAGATAGCCATGGAAACTTTATTTTAGACTCAGGAGCAACACAGCATACGGTAAGAAAAGATTTGGAACAATACATGAGAGATGTTGCGGAATTAAAAGACCCAGTAAAGATAGTTATAGCATATAATAAAGGCGTCCCAGTAAAGATAGTTATAGCATCGGCATACAGGAAAGGACGATTGGTAACTAAAATACAAAACAAAGAAGTTACCATAGATGCAATAATTGTTGAAAAATTGAGATATAACCTGCTCTCTGTATCGCAGATAACGAGCAAGGGATTCAAAATAACTATAGACAGACGTGGGCTAATATTAGTCAACATAAATCTAGTCGTCCATGCAGAACAAGAAAATTGTTTATATGTTTTAAAATTAGAGATTATGAAGACTGATTATGATCATGTTCTCAGTGATGAAGTCTGGCACCAGAGATTGGGTCACATAAACAGAAGAAGCATGCAATTACTAGGACTTCCGTATGGTAACAGTAAGTGTGAGAAATGCATTGACGGAAAAGCTTATCTTTTACCTTTTAATGAAAACGTGAAAAGAACAAATAGAATCGGTGTACTGATTCATACAGATGTGTGTGGACCTCTCACACCAGAGACAACAAAAGGACACAGGTATTTCCAAGTAGTGATTGCTGACTATTCCCATTTTACTGTAGTATATTTGTTAAAAAGAAAAAACGAAGCTGAAGAGAACTTAAAATCAGATATAAAAGAAATAAAAACGATATTCGATTTAAAAACAACTAGAAGAAGAATGGACAACGGAGGTGAGTTTGTATTTCAAACTCTAAAGAACTTTTGTAGAAGTAAGGGAATTCAGATGGAATATACGAATACATATAGCCCACAACAGAATGGAAAGTCAGAAAGGATGAATCGAGGACAAAATTTATTGAGACAAATTTGCCAAAACAATTGTGGGGTGAAGCGATTAGGACATCAGCATATGAACTAAATCGCTCACCAACTAGTAGTTTTAGAGGAACAACATCAGCACAAGTGTGGCATGGGAGAAACGAGGTAACCAAACTACGCATATTTGGAAGCAAGGCATGGTCAGTAGACGTGACAAGGTCAAATAAGCTGGATCCCAAAGCGAAAACAATGAGACTTGTAGGTTATAGTAAAGGAAGTTATCGCCTGTGGGACCCAAACGAAAATAAAATAACATAGTCAAGGGACGTGATTACGTGATATTTGACGAGGAAAAGTATAGGTATTCATAAAGTGAGGAGATGGAATGAAAACAAGAACAAAACAATACAAAAGCTGAAAGAAAAATAAAATACGAAATGGCAGAATAAAATGAACAAGACTACAACGAGTTGCAGAGCGATAACTCAGAAAATGAAGAAGAGTCAGGAGGAGTAGACCAACATCAAAGGAAAAGAAAACAACGCGATCCCCTGCAGAATACGAGATCAGGAAGACTGCTGTTACAACCGGGAGGCGGACTACTATAATAGATTACAGTAGAGAAAGTCGAGCGGTCGTATCCGCCTTCAGATTGTGACGCTAAATAATGTTTAATTTATTTCGATTGAATTGAATTCCATCTTGTACTACGCGAACGTAGGTTTGCAGGACTTAAAGGAATCGTGCTACGGGTGAGGCCTGTACAGGCCAGTGATGCTAGAAAGCAGAAAAGCAGCAGCAGCACGCCGAATAGTGGGGGCATGCGGTAAGTGTGTGCGTGCCGTGTTTGCGGCGTTTTTCGCGACGTTCAAGTGTGACAATTGTCACATGCATGACCCCCACCACTCGGCATGCTGCTGCTGCTTTTATGCTTTCTGGCATCACTGGTACTGGCCCTTATTCGCTTGCCTTCGGCCGCGCTTGGCCATGTTTACATTTTTCTCACTAGCACGTATCGATCGCCTTGCAGATCAGTGATTTGACGGAGAGAGAGAGAGAGATGACCCGCTGTCCGGTCTCAAGATTCGCGCTGCTCGCTTTGCATTCGTTTTGTCGCCCGCACACGCACACACACATACACATACATACTTAGCCTAACGACAGGCCGTATGACGATTCCAGGAGGGGAGTCACGTCGGCCAACGTGTATTACAACTCAAACGGTATTCCGGAGTGAAGGAAAGATAAAAATTATAAAGAGATTTATTAAACGCGATGCCCCGCATGAACGAGAGAAATATTCTCACATTGCTTTCGCAATCTCCATTCGGGGGATAGAAACAAGAAAATACGTTGGGACGACACACCACCAAATAGGTGCTGCGTATGTGAGAAGTGGTCTAATTGATAGCTGGTAGCAAATCACCTTTGCTCTCGGGGATATCCGATTGTTGTAAAAGAGTCTGCTGTGGCTCATGGATGCTTTCCTGGTTTTTTCCAATTCTATATCAATATGTGAGGTGCAGCGGGCAAGGGTCATTTATATGTATTCTTAAGGGCCGGTTCCACCAACGGTTAAATCCTTAATCGGCAGTTAACGTCAGTTACACTTTGAACCCCGATTAAGTTAAGAAAACCCCGGTTAAACTTAACCGGCCAATATTGGCCGCTTACCGTATTTAATCAATGGTTAGCGTTTCGTAACATCTGGTAACTGCTGGTAACATCGTCAAAGTAAAATTTAAGTCATTACTAGTCATGGACGCGTTATACGACGATGTTTTATCGTCCTCCTCCTCTGAAGAAGGTTATGAGCCTGTTAGGCATAGAAGAAGAAAAATCATTAAAGACCGAGTTAATTGTTTTCAGACATTAGACGATGTCGACTTCTTTACAAGATTTCGTCTAAAAAAAAATACGGTTGAAGCTTTACTAAATGATATCGAGCAAAGTTTACGACATGCGACAGCAAGGTATGTATAACTTAAGAAACACTGTCACGTCCCGATTGGCGGTTCCGCGAAAAGGGAAATTTTCACGAACGTTACAACCGGGAAGCGACCTGTAATTCCTCCTTTAGTCGAGAGACCACGCAGTGCGACCCCAGCGACTTGGGGATCCTGGCGGTGTTCTATTGGTCGAGCGCGATGAGTTTCGGATAGAGGCGTTTACGCCTCTTTTGAATGTATGCTGCGAAACGCGGATCGGATCTCGGCACGGTCGCGGGATATATCTGTGCTTCTAAATTCAGCGGGATAAGTTTCCACTTCGTGGATTTACCCGTTTTTACCGAGCTCGCAGATGACTTTATAACTAACACGTTTTTAGCGGAAGGCTTTACTTTTCTTACACTGCTTACGGAAGGCTGTACTTTTACGTTGCTTACGGAAGGCTTCATTTACTTTTAAGAAACGCAAAGGTTTGAATGAACGAAAGTAACTTGCATAACAAAGATCTATATATTGACTTTGACTATATGATTCTTACAATATTGATTTATACGATTGAACAATTAAAGGAACTAGATTCTACCTTAATAATTAATACAGTGTTAGGTGAGTGTCGAACCGGCAAGTCAGGTTGCTTACCGAGAGTAGCTTTGGTCAAGTCTTCAGTTGTAGCTTCAGCACTGGTTCTTTTGATTAATGATTTAGGCTTTTTGAGTTTATGATTTAGTTTGTAACCCGTGACTGGTTACTTATTCCTCGTATGCAACGGAAGGCTTACTCAGAAGGAGTATGCGTTCCCTACGGTTGCATGCGAGGTGAAACAAGAAAATACATAGAAAAATAGTCGTCACGTAACTAATATATGGGCACGTGTGATAATGTCCGTGGATTCGAACCACTAGGCGACGAGAGGTAGTGTAAAAAGTGGGTCGGTATGGTAGTTGGTAAAATGCGTATATATTCTGCGATGAGATATGCCGTGGTACAGGAGACGTACAAACGCGTGAGTATGCGTAGTGCAATACGTGCGACAAGCCGTACGTATTGCTATTCGGCGATGTTTACATGATCTCAACACAGAGGTGCGCGCGAGGTAGTCGTACGCGCTATATGTATATGTCAGAGTTATTCACAATCAGATATTGCACACACAGGCGCACGTGTATTGCCGGGAACGTCGGACGTTGGCTTGAAGAGCCGTTCCTATATACAGATATATACAATACGCGACACGGTGTTTGTCGCGAATTAGGAAAGCCTAGGCGTGAGGTGCAAATATCGGATGAGCAGAGGGCTTTACCGATGAGTCGCTATAACGCGGCGTCACTCAGGATATTCCCTCCGAGGTGACCTAGTATCTATACGAGTCTTTGCAAGAGTACATTCGTTTTGTACCTGTGAACACTTCGGTTACAACAACGACCAGTCGGTGGGGGATACAGCCAAGTACCAGCCGTGCAACCAGACAGTTTTACCTTGATATCACAGGTCACGTTAATTTAATAGTGACTCGGACTTAGGCCAATACAATCTATGATTCTACTGCAAATGTTTCTTTACAATTCTTACTACAAAGAACACTTCGGCGAAGGAATCTAACCAGACGGCGGGGGACACAACCAAGTGCCAGCCGTGCATCCAATCTACCAGCCGTTAGATATCTCGTAGTGCTTTTGATTTAAGCAAACTGCCTCCTGTGGACTAGGTCTTTGCAAAAGGGGACCCGCAATTACGCAAGGCCAGCAAATGCGCCGATCGTCCACCCGAAGGGTAACGCACTGCGAGGAGTCGGGTAGGCCGAAGGCGGACAGCAAGGGGTACAGTCAAGTACCGGTCGAAGGTCTTATCCAGGCACCTTATTCCTCCGTGGATCTAATATAAATATTCCTACTTCTCTACTCTTTGGAACATATCCTGAGCGAACGCCGCGCTAATTCTGCGTAGTTGTTCCTCGATTAAGGGAGTCAGCTTGCAGGATGTTACATTCGTGAATTTAACGTTGACGGAGTGTGAGTTTAACCCTTTTTGGAACTAAGTGAAAATTGAGAACACGTTCTTTACTTCGTGAATCCCCGAATACTTCACCCAGGCTTTCCTGGGACGCTCGACGTCTATTAAAACCGTAATGTAAAGTCGAATCCCGTGCTTTGTGAGTATACTGGCGTATGCTTGACGTATGCCGTTAATCGTAGGCTAGCGAATTTAGGTTGGGTCGGTTCTTTCGTAGCGAGGGTGGCTAGTCGTCTTAAACTCAAGATATGACAATTTACTGGTGCATTCGCGGGGTTTATATATATGTACAAACGCTATTCCACCAGTGAGAGGAAGGTGTCCATCTACTGGTGGGCGCACTGTAGTGTACGAGAGAGGGTATCCCTCTACTGAGCGTCCGGTATATGACCGCGGGTACATGTACGTATACGGTGTTTACGTTCTGATGTAACCGTCCCAAAAATACGGTTACAAGTTCTTCGAAATTGAGATTTTGATTGAATGGAATTGAACTGAACTGAGCTTTTCTACTAAAGATCTTGAACAAAGGATATTAGTACACTGTTCTTCAATATGATGTATCGACTTGTCTTCAAGACGAATTAACTGATCTTCAAGAAGGAATCAAATAGACGACTGATTTTCTGGTTCGATCCGGGCTTAAATCTAATTACTAGGGCCCGCCGCTAAAGAAGGGGTACGGCCCTTTTTTTTTTTTTTTTTTTTTTCATGTTCTTATAGTTTGGGATCTTAAGAATGTGTCTCAAAAATTTTAAAGTGATATTCGTAAAAATAACCGAGCTACGAAGGTTTTGCCGATGCGACTCCATAGAGCGCGTCGACCGGTTCTTCGCGCGCCAGGTAGCAACTTTACCCAGGCGGATGGTGCCTAGCTGAGCACGTGGACGATATACTGTCGTCCGAAATTTCCGTTACAAGCGATTAGAACCCTCGACCTCCGAGCAAAATAGACGCGAGTTTTTTAAGACAACATGGAGCGGAAAGGCAAGCGTATCGGTGGAAAGGGAGCAGGGAAATTGACTGACCAGTTGATCAATGAATTAAGTACATACTACGGGTTGGCAATAAGAAGAAATCCAGAGTCAGTGGAAGACATGAAGAACGCCATACGGGCCACATATGACCACAAAAGATCGACGGACGAAAATCTTCACCACGAACGTTGCCCTGAAGGCTCCACGAGCTGGTGCGCGTGGCGTAAAGCAGAGGCTGCGGGAACATTGGACACCTATACACATCATAATTCTCCGTTGAACGATGCTGTGTTAGACGTCATCAGGCCCATTTATGAGGACTTAACATCGGACGATTTATTGGAGCGATGCCTTGGATGTGTTACGTCCGGGCGAGGCTTTTCACGACTTATGTTTGTCAAGACGGTCGATGAGTATCCGCGAGCGGCCTGCCGTGCGACCGGGCGTAACGCTTGAATATTTTTGCTATCCAATTACAATAGATAACGGAATCTAACTAAAGATCAACATTGCAAGGTTCTAATCCCTTCCTGGAAGAGGAGGGATTTTCTAGTTTATTCGGTATAAGCTAAACGGAGAAGTTAAGTTGAAATCTAATATCGCGTTTAGTTATATGCAGGACTAATAGGATTCGTGTGTCTTCATAAGACCCGTACAGGTCCCCAATTGTTCGCGCGAGGTTATATTTTCGGCCGGTGTACGATGCTATGGTATATGAGGTGTGACGTCACAACACAGATTAAATCAAAGAGAGTAATATAAGGGGAAAACAAAAGTAGTTATATTCAATTGAAAATAATCATATAAAGAAAAGATAGAATATATAAAGAAAAGTAGAACAGATGTGTTACGAATTCGCTAAACTATGAAAGAATTACTACAAGAGATATTATTTGCAGTATTGAAGATTGTTCATGAATGGTGCGCGACAATGATGCGCCTTAATTCGAGCGCTCTCGGTAATTAACAGTCACGCCTTTACAATCGAAGAAGAATTTAACGGGAGGAACGTGCACGGTCAAATGATCGTGCCCGTGGGATCCCGCCGTGGCCTAAGCTCGGGCATGGTCATACAATAAGATAGTAATTGTCGTCGTGTTTCGCGACTGGAGGTTCCTACCGTGTCGCTGGTCTTCGGTTCGCTCGGATATTCGGCTTGCGCACGCGCTCTTTCTCGCTCTTTCTCTCTCTCTCTCTCTCTGTCTCCTTCGCTCTCGCTCTATCTCTCTTTCACTTCGGCGGTAGGTCGGTTGGAATTTGGTGTTTTAACGATGTTAAAACGATGATAACACCTTCGAATCGAAATAAAGTTTTAGTGCTTTGAACTTCCTTGATTTGCCTATGCTCCGTGATAATTGAGCCGGGATCTGGTCCGTTACAAGGTTCGGCAAGTCAGGAAGATAGTGCTTCTATTCAGATATTTCGATAATTAATTCCGACTTTAATCGCCACATGAGCGAGGAACAACCCTTCGCGTTCTGTTCAAGTTCAATGAGTAATGAAAAGAATAATGTAATAGAAATCAAAGAAAGGAAACTTAAAGATAACGTGTCCGACGCAATTTGTCGGCCACGTGCAAATCAAACGCGCACACCTTCGCACTTTTCACTAAATCAAAGAAAATTGAGTCTGTGTCTCACTTAACAACTGAATTTATAAACTAAGGCTTTTAACGAGGATTAATGAGTCCGTATCGTTGCACACTGCGAGAAGAATATGCACTTTAGGCTCAGTAAATTAAAGATATCTAAGCTATCCTCGGACAGCGACCTGCGTACCTCACGACTTTACAGCCAACTGCCCAGAGAAATCCGTCGCGAGACGGCTCCTGGGCTCGCTCTAGGCCAGTTTTTCATACCTTAACCATGGAAACGGTCGATCAGCGGTCGATTCAGTGTACAAATATTCTGTTACTATGCTCGCTCGATGTTCAGCAAGAGACTTTCGGTTGCTCATTTATCCTCTTTTAATTATTCAGTTTTATTGCAAATAAAATGTGATTGCCTTGACTCAGTCATCTAAAACTTCAGTAGTGCATGCTCCTGATATGTATGCTTGAACAGAATTAGGTTGATATCTGGGCAATGCCTTATTGCCACGAAAATAATAATTTACTTTTGAGAGAGAGAGAAACTAAAAATTAACACGCGGAACCTCATCGCTTTTCCTTAGCCAGCCTATACACGCATACGTCCATACCGCACACACACACTCATTCTATACTCACACGCATTCACACCCGCTCGCACGCTTATATCTATACTTACATCTACTTATACATGTACGATGGGACGAATATGATTTCACGGTGAGGGAATTCCACTACATATTACAACTCGACAGCACCACATATACGATGAGGCTAAGCCGTGATACAAGTAATTCGCATACGCGGCCTGGAGGAAAAATAGAATAATCTAGATTTTACAACTAATACTCTAACAGCGCACCGGATGCGATGAGGCTAAGCCGTGATACAAGTAATTCGTATCCAGCGGCCGGAATAAAGGAAAGAAAAGAGAGTTTAAATGAGAAATTATACTAAAAGAAAAGGAAAAATCAAAAAGTTACGCTGGGACGTAACAGATGTTACACCCAAAACAATAATGAAAGCCTGAATGCGGTAATATGGTCGTTCGCACCGAAACATTTGCACAGTGGCAAAAACATTGTGGAAATTGCCACTTTCTTGGCCACTTGTGTTTTTAATGGTGGATATCACAGAATTCTGCAAATTATGTCTACGATGGGACTCAAAATCGGGTATAATGTTCTTATGTACGCAAAGGCCAGAGACAACGAGCGCGTCGAACGTTCGAACAAGCGGGCATCATTAGAGTCAAAAGAGGCAAGGACTGCCAGAAGAAATGTTAAAGCGGCTGAACATGACTTCTTTGAAGCTGAGGAGGGTATCTTGTATGGCCCTGGTATAGCCGACTAAAGGTAAATTGCTGAAGTCGGTCAATATGCACCCTATAACTGCATGACAAACTTTAAACGCGTTTTTCTCGAAATGACATTTTTCAACTCGGGCGTGCATGTATCTCAGAAACTACTGGGCCGATCGACTTGCAATTTTGCACACATGTAGAGTACATGTCGGGCTATCGTTCGGCCCTCCACTTTTATTATTGCTTTATAATTACTATTTTTCCGGGCCACGAGAAGTGAGAATTTTACCGTGAAAATCAGAGTACTGTCTTTGAAGCGCCGCCATTTTGTCAATTGTTCTTGAAATTTTTTTTTCGACGTTCGAACGATAACCACATTCATAAAGAATAGAATAAAACAAAAAACGTTTGTTTCAGATGACCAGGACGGCCGCAATCTGCACGTCCGATTGAACAGAATTTTCGCGACATGACCTGCGCAACATTAAATATCTCACATAATTATCAATAAAATACTTTGAAAAAATTTAATATGTTTGTTCAAACATGTATTAATATAACTGTGAAATTCAAACACAATACATTTAACAGTTTTTCCAAAATTAATTCCCAAAGAACCACCTCAGAAATGGATGTACACACTAGAAGACCCCCTTAAACTAGGTGAATGTGAACGAGTGAGGGAGAAGTTCCGTCGCTCCTCCACTTAGGCGACCTTTCGGAGTGCCTTCAAGATACTAGCCGGCTACATTAGTTCTTATGGTTAAAGGCGCGTCGAAAATGGTGTCGATAACGGCTGGCCGTCACAAACACATTTCTTTAAAAATGAAGTGAATCTATTTTATCATAAATTTGAATTATTCCATAGTTTTTGTGATGACATTTTCAACGAAATTTATAATTTTAGGAATAATGCTATTGAACGCATGAATCAATTGCTGCTGTCTTTAAGTTACTACGCAACAGGATCTCATCTGATTGCAGCTGCAGATTTTGTTGGAGTCAGCAAAACGAGTGCTTGTAAAATTGTGGACAGGGTGACCTCAGCGATCGGTGCATTAGGCCGGCAAGAAATAAAATTACCTTGCTCACAAGAAGAAATCAGTGCTGCACAAGTTGATTTTTATGCCATTGCACGATTTCCTAAGGATGTTACCGCATTTGATTGCACGCACATTAGAGTGCAGTCATTCGGTGGGGACGACGCCGTGGTTTTCAGAAATAGGAAAGGCTATTTTTGAATAAACGTGCAGGCAACTTGCGACAGCCATTTAAAATTCACAAGTATTGTGGCACGTTGGCCAGGATCAGTGCATGATTCTACAATTTTTAGAAACTCGCGGTTGTGCGCTCGATTGGAAGCTGCACTCCTATTAGCAGATGGTGGTTATGCATTAACAAAATACCTCATAACTCCCCTAAGCAAACCGGCAACAGCGGCTGAGCGACTGTTCAATGAGGCTCAAATAAGAACTCGCAATAAAATCGAGTGCACCTTCGGCGTATGGAAACGCAGGTTTCCATGCTTATTGACGGGAATGCGCTTCACAATGGACCATGTCCTCCTGGTAATTGTGGCAACAGCTGTTTTACACAACAGAGCACGCTTAGCTGGAGAGGATATGCCTGCCAACGACCCTACATTAAACATTCGTTACGGACCTGATACTGAACGAAAATATTGAAAATCAGGCTAACTTGCCTGCCGAAGATAGGCGTGCACGCCAACATATCATTGCGTACTTTCAAGATCTGTTGAATCGACAGTAACGGAGGTCTTATCTTAAGGAAACTGTAATGGGTCCTGTGAAATAAAAATTATACATATATTTTACATCCAATATATTTATTATCCTACAAATTGTATTTATGATGATTTTAAGTTTCTTCGTATTGGGCCAATTGTCTACGTAGAAGTTCGATTTTCAAATCTTGTTCTAATAAGATTTTTTCCAAAATTTGTTTTTCTAGTCTTTGTTTTTCTTCAGCCCCTTTTTTTAATACAGCAAGGTACTCTAATTTGGCTCTGGTAACCTCAGCGGATCCCTCTGCTTGGGTGTTGCCTCTTCTTTTCTGGTATGTTTTTGTTTCCCATTCTTTTCGCTAACTGCATCCCTAATTGTTCTTCCTCGAGTACTCGTTCGTCACAAGTTAACTGTTCCTTTGAAAGACCTGGTTTCACCGGGGGGGGGGGGGGGGGGGGGGTCACTTTGTCGGTGAACCTTTGCAAACAAGTTCAGTGTTTGTGGCTTTGCCTGTTTAAGGGATTGGGGGTTCCACCTCGACCAATTGGTTGTTGGGTTAACACCCTTGTTGCTCATTATCTACAATAAAGTTACATTTTTCCTACCTGAATGACTATAATTGTGGTAGTTTTAAAACAAGTGTTTTTTTTATGAAGAACTAACCTCGTTCCCTGATGGAATATGTTCCTCTTCAGCGTGGCACTCTTCGCTTGGCCTTATTTCTTCATACATTTCAAGATGATGATAGTTCTCATCTAAATATTCTATCTCCAATTCATTGTTGAGATTTTCAATCACCCCACTTGTTGCTGTTCAGAGTCAGATTTACATGAATTTTCAGAAACAGTTATATGTACATCGAATTCTATGTATTGGAAACTAATGTGGAAAAAAAAACTGAAATTATTAACCTTCCACTGCGTCATCATCAAATGGATTCTCTTTGGGGGGCTCGCTTGACCTTCCAATAACACTGGACAACAAAATTGGACTTTTTTTTTGCCTTTTGAACGAAAATAGCCAATTTCGATTAATATTGACCCGCTGAAAACGAATCTGAAACCCGTTTTTGAAAATTGGCTCGAAATTTTGAGTAGTTGGATTTTGAAAAAAAAACAGCGTTTTTCCACTTTGAACAACAATCAAGCCGTAAGTATACAAGTTAGTGCCGCACCGTGGCACGCGTGGTGGGGGAAGGCGAGAGTTGTATGCGTGCCGTGTCCGTGAGCGCTGCGCGCGCACCGTACGTAGAGACAAGGAAGGAGCTGTGCTTCTCGTCTTCTTTCTACCAATGACATGCTTGTGAATAAGTTGGCATAGTATGAATAGCTTATGTGTGTGTGTTGATTCTTGCTAGGCAATGACACACGTACCGCCATATATTACTCGCAACGAAATAGAATTCGCGAAAAAACGCCGACGAGTGCTGACGATGAGTGTCGCGACGATTGGCTTTGAGGGGAAATTGGACACACAGGACACACATAAGAAAATCGCAGAGTTTCTTGCAATTTTTAGGGATTATGCATTTTAATGTAATAAAGGAGTTTACCAAATTTCACAATTTCCAACTACAGTAAATTCTGTCACATTGTCGCGGATCTGGGAATCGTTTACGACAACGTGGAGATGGTAGGCACGGTTTTCGAGCCTCGCGACCCGCTCTGTAGTTTGCCGAACGAAGAAAAGGACAGCTCTTTCATTCGCTGTCCAAGACACAAGGCTCGAAAACCGTGTTCACACGTTCCAAGTGTGGCAAACGATAGTCAGGTGCACGACAATGTGAGAGGGTATGCTACGAATTTTGACTAATCGTAGCATACCCTCTCACGTTGTCGAGCACCTGTCAATCGTTCTGCGACAACTTGGAGAGAGTGGATACGGTTTTCGAGCCTCGCGTCGTTGCAGTTTACCGAACGACAAGAAAACGACAGTCGAGGCAACTGACACAGTTGAAACTCAGCGTGCGAAATGCTGCAACACAGACGATTCTTAACCATTTTTATTAACTTTTTCTGTATGATAAAGTTTATAACATATTGATGAGATTGTTTGTATAAAAATAACTCCAAACATGATGTAATTCAGACCACATTTACTAATTAATTCGTCAAGTGTAATGACTTATACAATGAGTATAAAATAAATAAATGTTGTTCAAATTATGTCATGTTTGATATCATTTTAAGCGGAAAAATGTCATCAATATATCAATTACAATTTCGGACAAATAAAAGTAAACTTCAAAAAGTTATATTATTGTATTATAAACAGTTGAACCGCCAACTCTCATCAAAGAAGCCGCATCGCGCGTCGCATCACACGCCTCACTGACTCGGCTTAAGATTACATAGGCGTAGAAATGACGCGTGCTTGGGCGTAGGCGTAGGTACAACTCGCTGCGACAGTGTGGCAGTGAGCCTTAACGACAATGTGACAGAATTTACTCTACTTTCATTCTCCCATTTACATTCTATTTTCTTTTATCTACAACTCCGTTACGTAATCCTTTTGTTGCCGACTAGTTAAATAATTTATACCCCGACCATATCAAGCACGGTGTGGGAGCTGTATGGGTCTTCTGGAACCACGTATTTTATAAGTCCTGTCTTTATTAATCTCAATTTAGATAACAAATATTATAACTTCAATTCATTTAGATTCACTCGTATTAGCCTTTGTTTGGGAATGCCGCGACGCTGACCAATCATCGTCGCGGCATCCTCAAGGCGGCCTGAGGGCCGAGTCACACGCGGTATTCATGCGAGCGCGCCTTTAACCCTTTGGCTACGGCAAACTTTGGCACGCACTGGCCGTACGGTTCGGTATGAATTCACTCGCAACGTCCACTGGGTACGGCGAAATTTTTTGTTAGACATGCATTTCTGAGGAAGTATATTAAAATATTAAAAATACTGAATTTTATTACATTAAACGAATATTACTTAAAGTGAACATTAATTTTAAGCTTTTTTCACAATATTTAATCACAAAATTTAATAATATAATAACGTGTGATACATTTCGAAACACGGATGAACACATAATCCTACATTACATTTTTTGCATTCGTAATGTGTATCCTTTCTCTTATCATTTTTTGCACACACTACACATTTACGCCTTGCACTTTTTCGAATTGCTGTATTGCTTTCATATGGAGACGGAAAATGCTTTTGCGTCAAACGAAAAGGCTGATTGTTAGTATCTTTACCTTTTAATTTATATCCATTAGTTTCATCTGAGCTGTATTTTCTTAATATTTGTTTTATTAAATTTAAATGAAATTTATGAAATGTTAAATTTCTTCCAGTTACATATTTATATAATTTAAATGTGTTATATACAGCTAAATCGAATAAATGAAAAAAAAATTTCTTATACCATTTTAAGCTTTTTCTGGTAGAATTTAGAGTGTATAAAACTCGATCAACTTTGTCAACCGTCCCCATTGTTTTATTATAACAAGTATGCATTGTGGTTTTACTATATTTTCTTTTGTTACGTAGTTTATGTTGTCGGTCTCAATCATATTGGGACAATGATAGGTGGAAATCATCCAGACTTCCCTTTTGTCCATCCATTTCAACGCTAATACATTGTTCACTGAACGAAATATGCATTCTCCTTTGTTTATCTTTTTATCCAATTCCAACCTATTTTTTCCCAATCTGTTTTTTCTTACTGTTCCATATGCGTTAGTTAAGTTTTTATGTAACAGTAAGAATAAACTCGGACTGCTGTACCAATTATCTGTCACGAGTGTATGACCTTTTCTAAGATACGGTTCTAGAAGCATCATTACTATCTGGCCAGACTTTCCTATCGATGTTGACGGTACATCTTCAGATATTATCATGTTGGCCCCGCAATATACAATCAAATCTTGAATATAGCCTGTCTGGCAATCACATAAGACAAAGGATTTGATCCCAAACCTGCTTCTTTTTGACGGTATATATTGTTTGAAATAACATCTTCCTTTGAACAATAGCAAACTTTCATCTATGCATAACTTTTCAAATGGATAAAATGCTGCTTTGAAGGATGTTTTTAATTTTTCAAGGATTGGACGTATTTTCCTGATTGGATCAACATTTTCAATGTTATTGTCACAAAAATACAGGATCTTTAATAAAAATAAATATCGATCCCTTGATATTATTTCACCAAACGATTCTGTTCTTATCAGCTTGTTCTTACTCCAATATTCTGATAAAGATATTTTTCGTACTCGTGACATTAGCATAGTAACGGCCAAAAAATTATACATTTCGGGAACTGTAGTTGCCGCAAAATTATGTACATTGCTTCTTGTGCCATTTCCATCATATTTATTACTACAATCAACAATGAATTCTATAAGCTCTTCCGAAATGAAAATTTCCAAAATATCGAGAATAGATGATTTCCTGTTTATATTTGCTTTAACTCCACTATTTTTGTTATTAAATTTGTGAATTACAGGTTTGAAAACTCTCTGAGTCCAGGAAAATTCATTTTTACGTTTCGATTGCTTTGGTTCTGGTACAGCTACTGTACTCACTATTGATTCTAATGAAGAGGATATGACACGACATTTTTTAATCATACGTTTGTACAAAGGAACTTCAAAATCACTAGTTTCCTCAGAATCAGAACATGAATCATTTCTTAAATCATGCTTGCATGTACTTTTATTGGCGATTTCTTTACTTTTTTTTCTTTTATTATCCCTCTTGTTCATTTTAAGGTTAAGGAGAAAAATAACTGAAAATAAACATATTTACTTAACTTGATAGTAATATTTAACTAATATATGACTAACGGAATATGTAATTGTTGAATTAACATTCACTTACGTCTGTTTCAAATGAGATTTGTTACAATTATGGGAGGAAAAATTTCCCTAGCTCCTATAGGCGCCTCTCGTGGCTGTGAATCAAACTAACTTAATCGAAATAAGTAATCTACATTACCATAAAAGCAATTATAAAATTTTTAAACGGGCGAAACAAGCGAAATTTGATCTGGACGCCTATTGGCGCCTACAGTACCAGGAAGCCAACATGTTTCGGACGCCAATAGGCGCCTATAGTACCGGGATAACAACTTGTTTCGGACGCCAATAGGCGCCTACAGTACCGGGATGCCAACATGTTTCGGACGCCAATAGGCGCCAACAGTAGTCAAAGGGTTAACGCGCGCGGCACGCGGGCGGCGTTCCCGCCGAATCGGTCGGCCATTACCGTCTCAGCAATTATAGAGAACGCACGGATTGTCGCTATTTAGCTTTCTGGTTATCTCGCATCTTGCTGTACTTTGGACTTTACTCAGTGTATCACGGACTATCTCTCATCAATCTCAGGCGAATCTCATAATAATATTCACGGTGCATCCACAATAGACAGCTCAGGCTCTGTACGCGGCGCGAATTGAGCACGTGCATCCGTTAAAGGTATAAATCATTGTAAGGCGGATACAATTCATATAATTGACTATCTCGCTCATTATGACTGTTACTTTCACTACCGTAGAGCATCTGTGACCCCTATTTTTATCGACAATAAAGACTTTGTTAAACGGACATTATGTAGACCACGTGGAAACATAACCTCTCCACCGCCAATAGATCTTCTCATTTCCCCCCTTTCCTCTTCTCTTTCATTCCCTCTCATTTCCTCATACCGGGAATCGCGAGATTCTCGAACAGCCTTGCTTTTACTAGTAGTTGCTTCTATTATCCTGTTATTCATCCTATAATTTTCATTCAATCTATTTCTATTCTTCATACTGTCACATATATAAAAATATATAATTATATTTAATATATCTTAAATATTATTCAGCGTTACGTCTGAGTAGTGGCCGACCGCTCGTCATATTCAATTAAACCACCGTGGTCGGGCGTAACAGTATTCCGTTTATTTAAAAAACAACATACTGTAAACAGAATATGAAACCATTAGAACCATAAGAAAACTTATCAGTAACAAAACGTTGTATCCAAAAAATTAATTTTGCAATTTTGACTTATTTTTTCACGTAATAAATTAAATTCATCTTTCCGGATGAATTACCCAGAATACTAACGCAACATAGACAAAGATATAAGAAATTTCAGGGTAGTTAACATGCCCTTCTTTCATCTTAGTTCCACTATTACTTTCACCAGCGCACCACAAAACACTATATTCCATAGCGGATCAATCAGAAAAACACAGTAATACAAAAACTTACGATCAACGTTTCGGTTTAGCCAAGCGGATGTAAAATGGTCTTTACATATAGCTGTTTTGCGCCTTTGAATCGCTGTCGCCAAGCGACAGCTTCTCTTGTCTTCTGTTCTGAGTAGCTATAGCTTCATCTTCATCATCTAAATTCTAACCAATTTAGAGATTGAGCAGGTTTTGATAAATTGAATAGAATAGTTTCTTGCAATGATGAACGAAAAGTTTTAGTAGACGGATTCCACAATTCTAAGATAGATTTCAAAGACATTTTCAAGCCCTGAAAACGTGGTACATAGTCTTAAGACCGCTGTGCGTAATAGTGCGCCATTTGGAACATCCTTTTAATAGATATTATAATTTTTCGCATTTAATCGAATTTCTGATAATGCCCATCTATTTGGATTTTAATCGTTGCAATTTCTGCTGGTTAGAGAATAATAATTGTCGTTAAGAATGTAAAAAAATTCGGCCGGGTGCATGACCGCCGAGCTTTCAATTTCTCCTACTGTTCCTGCGATTTTTTCGATGCAATTGGGATTAACATGTTTTTCTGATAACTTAACAGCAGCTCTCGTTGCCGCACCGTTTTCTAATACCCATAACGAGCGTACGTCTTTCCAAGACTTTTACATATGCGGAGTATCAAAGATTACACATATTTGTTAATTTCCGTGAATGATATACGAAAGATCATCAGAAATCATATTCTTCATACTACTTTGATTATTACTACACTGATCACAAATAACAGCACGTAAATTTAAGCCTGTATTGAAGAAGCGCGCTGATATTTTACGCAGCTGCTGCCAGTCTTGTGACAAGTGCAATCAACGAATTTAGTATTAATTCTCACCACGGGCAGCGGTGTGATATGATGCTGCACCCGGACGGTAACGTTGGACATGACTCGGAAATGGTAAGGGGGCTCTAGAGCCCCTCGGCCGTGTGACAAAAAATTGCATTGCATGCTGTGTCTATTCTATACCTCGTCTGTGGTTACGACACATAAGAAGGACAGAACTATGCTCCGTCCCCTTTCAACCAACATAGTTCCTTGCGTCTTTGTTCGACATGCAGTCGGGGCGTCGCGTCTTCGTTCCGGCACAGAGCAGGTATAGAATAGACACCGCATCTTCTTCTTCTTCTTCTTCCTTTGTTTATGGATAAACAGCAGTTCTGCTGTATCGACCATGTGGTTGCAACCGTTGGGGGATTACTATTTTATTCAGTTTAAGAAAAATTTAAGAATAAGTTTGATTAATTTATTATCGCGAGTTTCTATTATTTGGTTTATTAAATTATGTGTGTTGTTGGAATTTAGTTGTTTAAGTATTTGTATTAATATGTGTCGGTTGTCATCTTTGAGTGTGCAGTCTCATAGGATGTGCTCTATGTTTTGAATGTCTATTTGGTTGCATTCGCAATTAGGTGATGCCGTTTTGCAATTTTAAATAAATATTCGTTGTTGATCATTCGATTTGTAATGATCTTGTTTAGGTATGTGATTTCTTTTCTGGTAAGTGTCAAGTTTTGGAACCAAGGTCTTATTTTGGTGGGATTGATGTGTTTGAAATATTTGTGGTTATTGACGTTTTCTAGTGTTCTGTTGTATGCTAGTAGTGAGGCGTTTAGTTGTTTCTTGTAACGTGTTACGCCCCCCAGCAAACCAGGGAAACAAGGGAGATGCAGATCCTGGACGAAGAAACGGGGTTCTTCATACCCGCACCACCTATGACCCAGAACCCGTTCCTGCCGCCACCTACGTACCGGCCACGGGTACCGAGGGCAAGGAGCCGCCGCACCTCGCCGCCGTACCGACCACGACCACAGCTCCGTATACTTAGCACCCCCAACTCAACCGATTTGAGTTTAAATAGTTGCAATCGTTTGAAGGTCGTTTGATAGTGTTTGATAGCCCAAAATAAACGTTTGATAGTCAACCGTTTATTTATAATTAAAGAAACAAATTTCTAGAGGAATTTTTTGTATAGTTAGCACCCCCATGTTCGCAAATTTGATTTTTAACTATACCAGTCGATGTAAAATCGTTTGGTAGCGTTTGATAGTCCAAAACAAACGTTTGATAGTCAGCCGTTTATTTATAATTAAAGAAACAAGTTTCTGGGGGAATTGTTGTCGAAATTTTTTTGAAAAATTGAATGTTTATCTGCGCCAATAGATGTAAAGTCGTTTGATAGTGAGTGATATTCAATACAAACGTTTGATAGTTAGTCGTTTATTTATAATTAAAGAAACAAGTTTCTAGAGGAATGTTTGTCGAAATTTTTGTGAAAAATCAAATTTCTATCTGCGCCAATAGATGTAAAATCGTTTGATAGTGAGTGATATTCAATACAATCGTTTGATAGTTAGTCGTTTATTTATAATTAAAGAAACAAATGTCTAGGGGAAATTTTGTCGTAGGCATACTCTCACATTTCATTATTAATCGGCGGAAACAGTTGTAAAATCGTTTGATAGTGACTGATAGTCGGGTATAAACGTTTGATAGTCCGATGCAGACGTTTGATAGTTCTTCGTTTGCTTGCAATCGAAGAAATAAGTGTCTAGGGGAAATTTTGTCAAGGATAATACCCCTATAGTCGTGTATTTAATTATTTAAAATTATATAAATACAGGTAGAAGCGTTTGATAGTATTTGATAATTAACTATTTTCATAGTCCGGTCTCAAGCAAATGCTTCATTTCGTCTTGAATAAGATCTTCCTATATATTCCAATAAGATCCTCATAAGACCTTGTGTATTTACACTCGGAGAATAGGAAAGGCTTACGTAAGAAGTTGAAGCCTTCTTTTGCTTAGGATATTCTTACGATAGCAAATGCTTAAAAGTTTCCTATTTCACGTTGGGCAATCTTCGGAATTCTTCCGATGTATGAAAGTATGAACCAATGATTGTACATAGAATTGTTGGACAAATTTTATTAGGTATACATCGTATATGATCGTATACATCATTCATGTTAAGTTTGGAAATATTATATTTTGTGACGTGCGTGATAATCTCCGTTTGTTTGATCTTTTATTTATAATGTGTGTATTGTTATATTTTGTTGTCCAGCGCAATGGCCAGAGTTGCGTTTTCATCAAGACCGGCGTTTGGACATATTGTTTTATGATATATATCGAGGACCTTACGCGATAAGATATCCGGCTTTATGCAGGTTTGGTTATACTTAACGCTTGTCATTGTGTTTCATTGTATATAATCTGTTGCAGGACGACGCTGCGTGAACCGATAATCCAACGGTGTCTTTCTTAGACCTAGGTAAAATGATACATTGTAAGAAGGAATTGCTAACATTGTATGGAGGAATTGATAGCATTATAAGAATTTGTAACGTTCTTTTCCACAAGCGGAGATTTCTGAATGGTAAGGCTTTGTAATTTTTCTGTCATAGTAGTCATTTCTGTGCCAGCCTCTACAGAGGACACAATTTACAAAATAACTTGCCAAAATAGCACTTGTGTGAATTATTTTATTTTCTGTGGCTAGAGTTTTCTTTAGTGTGTGTGTGTGTGTGTGTGTGTGTGTGTGTGTGTGTGTGTGTGTGTGCACATATTTAGTAAAATCTTTCCTTTTTAATATTTTCATTATATAAACACTAAACATGTCCAAAATACATTACATCGACAGTAAGAAGAATTAAGCTATTGTTGCAACTATTAAAGACATTTACTCACATTATAGAGAAAAAAAAAAGTGACGCAGCTGTACTAGCGGACAAAGAAGAGGCTTGGCAGGAAATTGAAGAAACTGAAGAAATATACAATACCTCACCAGTTATTATGACAATGGTGAGAAATCTGCACATATTTCCTAATTAGTTATGTTAACTGTGCAAAATAAAATGGTTGCACATATTTCCTAATTAGTTATGTTAACTGTGCAAAATAAAATGGTTGATCATATAAGGTGAAGTGGGGTAAGTGCAGACTGGTTTTTGTAAACTTGGATTTTAAACTTATCTATTTTCAGTCTGGTATGTAAATACTTAAGACTCTCAGTATCAAACGCTTTGCACAGTTATTACCGGTGAATTAATATTATGTGGGATTCTAATTTTCTTTAAAAATTTTCATTTGGATAGGTTATTGTACAAAATATCAAATACTCTGCACTTCCCCTGAAAATGGGGTAAGAGCGTAACTGAGAGCTACAAATCTTTCAAACCTTCTTTCATGTGCGACCAGGGCAAGAGCAGAATTATTAACATTTGCCCTGTGTACTCACTTACCCCACTTCATCTTATAAGAAAAATCTAGCATAATATATGTGGTTGAGATCATTTTATATATGCCATAATGTATTTTTTTTTTGTAATGTTCTGTTTAATTGTTATAGCCGTCTGTTGTCCAATTAGAAAAATTTAGGAGCAACATAAAAACTGCTCAAGGGAGCCCTAGAGAGGCAGGCTAGGCTTGCAACAGGTGGTGCACCGGAAACAGGCAATGCCACGATTGACCCAGACATTTCCATAATAGTTCCGCACCTTATGGCTACAACACCCTCGGTATTTACATCCAATGTAGTGCCAAAAATATTGCAGGGTAATTACATCTTCATTTCATTTATGTAATTACATAAATGATAGATGTATAAAAGTAGGAAGTAACGTATGTTTTTTAGAACGACAATAGAAAGTGGCTGGTGGGACCCATGATGTGCAACAATTGCTCGAAAATGAAACTTTAATATTGGACTCGCCCAGAATAGAAGGTCCATATTTAGAATTCGACGAGATGGCAATACAATATGATGTTGTAGGAACGGCGGCAAACGAAATTGATAATGCTGTGGCCAGTACATCCGGAAGGTACCTAAGGAGTCAAAATTTATGCATTTATATTTATCATTACTTTAACCATCAGTATTGATACACCTATATAAATACTTTCTGTTTCTGTTATAGAGCATTTACATCAAGAACGAACAGAATTGAAGCTGAAAAACACGTGAGACATCATATAAACGATATTCATAAGCAAAAACATCCAAATTTGATCGTTATATCTGTCTATCATCAGTATGTGAATATGGCCCTATGGATACTGAACTTCTTAATGAAGCAACTGCTTGAGCAAATGCTCAAGTCACAACTATGAACATAGAGGGCCTCTTAAGAATCTCTTAAGCACGTTCCTTGATGTAAGGGTAAGGAGGGTTAAATAAAGCATACAAGTTAATTATAATACGATTTTGATTACAAATATTTGTATGTTGTAAATAAGTAATTTGAAAAAGTAAATTATATCCTATAAATAAGTAAATTTAAGAAGTTAATTAAGCGTTATATATAAGTTTAAAAATGAAAGCTGCAATTTTTATATAAATTTCTCCCCTTTGCTCGGCCGCGACCTCTCGTATTACCGCGGCCGCCGCCTCGTCCGCCAGCCGGGCCGCGGTTACCGCGGGTGCTGCGATACTGCTGATACGGCACCCATTTGCCCCGCCTCGAGCCCGCACCCCACTTTCTGTTTTTCTCTAGAATATGAGCATACATACATTTAATAAATGAAATAACACTTTATATATATCACCTAATAGTGGCCTATACAGGAGCGAGTCGAACCGCGGTCAGGCTAATGTTGTTCTAGTACGGCAAGTGTTAATATTGTACTTACCCTGTTGCAATTGTAAATTATCCGCCGGCGGCGGTTCATCGGAGATCCCCTGGGCCGGAGTCTCCTCAAGCGCCTCCCGCTGCGGCTGTTCCGGTCGCGGCTGCTGCGGTTGCGGTGGATGTTGTTGGTGCTGCAGCATCAATGCTACCTGTTGCTGTAGCTGCCTTATTTCGCCGAATAATTCGCGAATATTCCCCGGTTTGCGCTCTTCGTGCACCTGCAGTTGCTGCTGCAACTTCTGCCCCAGCAACTCAGTATTGTGGTCGTCATTTTCTGTGGGAAAAGAGATAGTTTACAAATGCAATCATTCATTATTTGAAAACGCAATAAAATTTATAATAAATATGTAGTTACGTCGTGGATCCATTGCTTCAAAAATTGATACAGTAGAAGAGATCGACACTGTCACAATCACGAGTCAAGACTAGCTGCAAAAGTGCCGCGAAGAAGCACATGGTATGCGTGCGTGTCTGTGAGCGCGCTACGCGCGCCGCCGCTGGTGGTTGTCGGTACCATATGGAGACAAGGTAGAAGCTATGCTCCGTCTTCTTTCCACCAAGGTCGTGTGACGTCATGGGTTGAACCAGTGTCAGCATATTTGGCCGAACTCCATCTGTGTCGCAGTGTGCGTGCGCGCTGTGTGGGATGCGCTGAGCTTAGGTCCAATCAGGGCCTTCGCATCGCACACAGCACGCACGCACATTGCGCCACAGATGGAGTCCGAACCAAATATGCTGACTCTGGGTTGAACCCAGCATGCAAAGAACAGAACTAGGCTCCGTGTCCTTTCCACCACTGTGGCACGCACGTGCTTTGTTTGGCATATGACAGCGGTACCGAAATGCTCTTTCGGTTGAGGAAGAGTATGAAGTATGTATATGCGCACGTTTATTTTTGTCACATAGATTCGAACATTTTTTGCTATAACGCTTATTTATGTCAAGAACACTGTCTCGTGTCTTGAAATACAAATGAGATAAGTAGATTTTTCGGTATATAGCAATTTACCCTGCACATTGTATAATGCATAGAGCTTATACACATGGACCGCGCGTTTCCTATGCTAGCAATGCACGGATACTGTCCCAATCAGTCTTCTTTTTTTTAATTTTTTTAATTTTTTTTCTTACGTAGGAGAAATCTTGTAAAGACACCGGGGTAGTGCCGGATTCTATCGGCTAAAACCCCGACGGTGCTCCTTCCTCGGCGGTTTGGCCGGGCCCCGGGAACTATAAGAACATATCCGGTGCTGTCCCAATCAGTCTAGGGCCGTGTTCAGAAATTGGCTGACAGTACTGTCAGTACTGACGCTGGTTTTACTGAAAAATAGTCGTTCTGTTTTACTGACAGTGCTGCCGAACGCGTTTTCCAGTAGATGTCTGACAAAATGGTAGTACGTTACAGTCTCGTCAGCCATACTGAAAAGCATTTTTGAACGGAAATCTAGTCCTGACAGTACTGTCAGCCAATTTCTGAACACGGCCTTGGACAGACGTATGTCTCCATCCTCTGTTTTCTCTTATGTACTGATGGTGGGTGGTAATGCCCATGCTCCGCGCAGAATTAAGTATATAAGCCGAAACAACCAATGGACAAGCTCCGCGGGCAACGCGCATGCGTGAAAGCAAGAGGGCCATGACCGGCCATAACCTTTGTATATATGTAAGCAGAAACCATTGAAGTATACTCTAACTGGAATGGGAACGGCTATTGTTTTTGGATGCAGAGCGCCCGGTCAGACAGAGTGGGTCAATTTCGGGTCTCTCTTACCTTGTCTATCGTGTACTACCCTTTCGAAAAACATGCCCTAGCAACGAATGTCACAACCCATGCCATGTGAGTGGCCTGTCATAACAAGGTGGGAGGAACTCTTGTCGAACTGATCGTGCAAAAGTAGCGACTGTATGTTGTCGACGCACGCATGAAAGAGTGAAATGAAGGATCCCCAAATTTTCTCTCTCTGTCTGTCCGGCCGTGGCCACGCCGCTCACATTGCAGTTAGAGTATAGTTCATTGACCGAAACAACGAATATTCAAAATTGAAATGACAAAGATTGTGGCTGGTAATAGCGTTGTCATCGGTCTCTTGCTTTCACGCATGCGCGTTCCCCGCGGAGCTTGTCCATTGGTTGTTTCGGCTTATACACTTAATTCTGCGCGGAGCATGCGCATTACCACCCACCATCAGTACATAAAGGAAAACAGAGCACCGACAGATATCTCTGTCCTTTAGGTCTCGGACACATTTCTTGTTTGAAACACGCGGTCCATGTGCGATAGGCGATTCCGTTCAAAAGAATCGAAAGGTAAGAATCGATTCTAACGAAATATCGAAACTTAAGTAACGATTATTTTCAAAGAGAATCGAAGAATGGATAAAAATAATGTACAATAATGTAATCGAGAAACGGATAAAAAAATAGAATCACTCAGATGTGAGATTAAAAGGACTTTTATTGAATCATTATATTGTAAAATATAATATATAATGTATAATGTTTACTCTAAGTAGTCTAGATATACATTACGTACATCTGTTCAAATCAGAAATTTCAATGTGTTGCTAATTATTTACTTTAAAATACATTGTAAGTTGTAAGTTTTCATGTAACGATTTATGGCTTTACATTTAAAAAAAAAATTATATTTATACTGTAACTGTTTATTGTTGTAAGTTACAATTAACAACTATTAAAATAATTATTATGAGAAGAAATTATATCAAGATCAAACACAGGATACAAAGGAAATAGTCCTTATTAATCCTTAACTTACGCGTACTGTCTTCTATGGCATCCATGCTTGTTATATATATACGAAGACATAAGAAAAACCTCGATTCTTGGGTAGGAAAGAATCGCGTTACCGAAAATCAGTCGATTCTAAAAGAATCGAATAGAATCGCCCAACCCTAGTATGACATGACCTACTTTGTGCATGAAATATAATCGCTACTTTTGCAGCTGAGTGCCAAAACTGGTGTCAGCCTACTCGTGAGTGTTTTATTGTTAGGTTTATTCCGCATTGCGCCTCGCATATTTTTATTTACTTTTTCTTGTTAGCTTTGTTTTTTATTATTATTAGTCTATATTATTATATTAAGTTTGATGTTAAGTTACATTATTGGTTCCTTTTTAAACCTATAGAAAAATGAGCGATGTGCTAGCGCGGGATACCTTTAAATTTAAATACTGTTTTTATTACTAAATTCTGTAGGAAAATAATTGTTTCTCAGCGTTCTTTTTTTTTAAATAAGTATTTATTATTTTATTACATAACGAGTCTCAATTTTTCGTGATTGTAACTGTGTATTATTGAAACATAAAAATATGGAACAAATAGCAGCTATTTTTTTCGCTTAGAGAATAATTCCCTTCTTTCCTCCCCAATCCACAACAATGGTATTCTGCTCCTCTATCTCTTCTTTCCTGTGGAATCCCTTTTTACTCCACCTAACGTCGTACGTGTGCGTGAACTCTGTGCCGTTTCAGCCTCTTGTTGAAACCTTTCCGTTGCTGTTCCTACAAAAGAAACACATGTTTAGTTATATATAAATGGTGTTTATTGTGAGTATTTGACTTGGTACATAAATTGCCCGAATAAACTAACACTCTGTTTTGAATAAAAGTGTATTCGTGTTACGTCCCAGCGTAACTTTTAACTTCTTTGCCTAGTATTTTTCTTATTTTTGCAACTGCGACCTCCGATTATGCCTATACTTGTATATTACGGCGCATGCCTAGCGCATGCGCGGTACCGTTGAGCGGTAACTTCTAGTAGAAAATCCCTCGCCTTGGAACCATCGTCGTCCCAACCCAATATGGTGACTTTGTACATACATATATATATATATATATATTTCGTTCGGCGAATTGCGCCGAACCCGTTAATTCATAAGTTTCATTTAAAGCGCATTATATTATTTACAATTTAGAGCCTAACGGAATAATTCTTTTTTCGTGTGAACAATTGGCGTCGTATTTAGACTGAATTGAAATATCTAGATTAGTCTAAGGAGTCTTATCGCGAGTAACTTGCATAGCTCATATAACATCTGAGCTTAGGCAATTTTAGGCCTAATCGTAGTATTAATACACATTTACGATTCGAAGGTACTCATCCTTGTTAACCAACGAATTCCACCGACATTACCGCCGATCTAAGCGAGAGAAGTAGAAAAGAGTGATTGTCAGAGCGTTTCCAGCAACACGGTAAGAATATTTCAACTATTTACCTGAATTGTGATTGCTGGCCCGACTCTTGCACCAATACAAGTATTACGGGAAACCTAGGGCAACAGTCGTAAGGGCACATGCATAACCGAGTGCTCCAAGCGCCAGGCGAAGCGAAAATTGTCTTTATACTTTTTCTTATCGAATATTCATGTACCGATTATGTCGCGAGGAGTAGCGCATTTCGAACATCGTCGCTGAACCGAAATATATCACACGTAGTATACCAGCGAAGTCGTACTACCGAAAACGACAGTTTTCCTGTTTTCTGATTATACAAATATTTCGATTCTCAACCTAACGCTATACCCACTTCTAACAGCGGGGGAATTGGTGTCAGAAACCTGCGTTTGAATAAAGTGTACTTAATAATGGCTATGCTTGGTTAACAAATGAAACACCTCTGGAACGGTAACGCATGTCGACATATTTATAGACGCAACATATCTATATATGTCAGAATATACACTTTTTGGTTTCACACTATATCCGATCTATTCTCTTATTTTCTTTGCATGCTTCTATATAACATTACTTATACTCGAATTCTAACGTAACAATTCAGAACCTGTACGGGTTTAGTGGAGGTGGGCATCCTGTAAGTCCTGCAGATCGAACAGATAATTTCCTTTCTCGTTATTTTTCTTTTCGATCATTGTTTAATAAGCCTATAATCATCTTTCGGTTTATATATAATTTTATTTATTCCCGCGTTACTCCCGGGCGGAACGGTCGACCGCTCGACTACCGTCCATCCTTGACAAACTTTTGATCGACTATTAAATATCGACTCTCGACGCCCGGACGCAGTGATTGTATATTTGGCATCAAAACTCCATTCGAGTTCCCGGGGTGGGGGAAACCTCGGCAAGTGTTTAACATGCTGAGGCTTCCCCCACCCGGCCAGGTCCGATGGAGTTTTGATGTCAAATATGCTATCACTGCCCGGACATAACAATTTGTCGTCGGCACAAGCGGTATGCGCACTCTAAAAACAGAGTATTTTATTGTGTGCGTTTGCATCGAATTAAATGCGTTATGTGTTTTTCTTCTAACATGTTGTAACCGTACTTTTTGGAGCTGCACGGCACAGGTGAGATCTCCTGTCCGTGCAGTAGTGATGTGTAGATTCTTGTAGAGATGTGCGTCAGACCGCGGTTACGGACGGTCGAGAGACCCGTTCGGCCTCTGGGCGGTGAGTCGTTGGTAGGAAAGAGACGGTATAAGTCAGACTGATTGAACGGGATGGTTGTGTATAGATATGTATATTTTCAAAGTCTCGATGTATACAACAGCTGTTATTGTCGCTCGGAGCCTACGTACGTGTCGCGTGTACGTGTCGGTGATTTCGTTCCGCACGGTTGACGGCGATTTAAATAAGCCCGGATTATCGTTGCGCTTCGGCGTGAATTTAAGTAAAGATTTTAATTTCGCGGTAATCTCGGCGCGACGGTGGGTCGGATGCCCGTGTACTTGCAGCAGGCAGTGGTCCGGTGAGAGCGTATGAAGGCTGGAAAGGTATTAAGAGAAGCAAACGAAGGCGTTCCCGGCAGGCGTTCTGCAAGACGCAGAACGGGCTGTGCGGTCACGCTCGCTACGGTAGATATGGAAAGAAGTAGACGAAAGCGTTCTCGGCAGGCGCTCTGCAAGACGCAGAACGGGCTGTGCGGTCACACTCGCTACTGTAGGTATAGAGAGAAGTAGACGAAAGCGTTTACGGCAGGCGTTCTGCAAGACGCAGAACGGGCTGTGCGGTCACACTCGCTACTTTTAGGTACAGAGAGATCGATGAGTTCCGGAGGCGCTATGCTCTCACGGCTTGATCGACTGCCTATGTCGGCTTGTGTCCGCCTTTATTAAGATCGCCGCGACCACTTCGGCTTTCGCGAACTCCGCCTCTACTCGTCGCCAGTAGTCACCCTCTAGCGGCGGCGGCCTACTTTCGGAGCGCCCGCGGTGTGTCGGCACCTGCGGGTTACGGCGCTTCAGGAGCCTCGGTATGTAACCGTACGGTTACAATGTGTTTAATATTTATTGTTTTGTTCTAACCAGGAAAAACAATTTAATTGATATGAAGGTAATAGTAGTCTAATAAATTATGTAAAAAAGAGGAATGTAGTTTATCAGTAGGCTAACTTGCAACATGAGGTGAGAAATATGAAGTAGAAGTACGTAACTGCCGAGCGGTTGCGCGGGGCAGCGGTGCGTCTTCGAGAGAAGTGGGGACGCGAGGCTCTGTCGAAATCAGCCGAAATGGAGGTGTCGCGTGCCGCGACGCTTGTAGACTGTTGTAGACCTACAATTAGAGAGTAGCAACCGTAACAGTGAAAGAGCCGTATATATATGTCCGAAGATTATCGGGACCGAATAACCGATGTACATAAATCCAAAAGTATTCATTTAATATATGTGCAGTGAAGTCTCCCAAACCACCGTACCGCGCCGTGCCCTCGCGAGGATCGGATCCCACGCGTCACAAGTATAAAAGGATAAAAAATGATTACCTTGAAACAGTGACGCCAGATCTGGCTCGCTAGCACGGTCCGTGCTGGCGTTGGTGGGGGTAATAGGCGTGTGTGCGTAGCCTGTCTGTGAGAGCTGCGTGGAGAGAAGGACGGAACTATGCTGCGTCTCCGTTCCACCAACGTCGTGTGACGTCACGTATCGTGACGACACATAAGAAGGACAGAACTATGCTCCGTCCCCTTTCAACCAATATCGCGCGTCGCGTCTTTGTTAGACATGCAGTCGCGGCGTCGCGTCTTTGTTCCACACACAGGGCGGTATAAGCTTCTCGCGGTGGTGCCAGATTTCGCATAAGGCACCGCAACTACCATTGCGTTCTTTCGGCCGGAAGGCAAATCGGGCACCACCGCCGTGAGCAGAGCGCGATGCAGCGAAAACTGAATCGAGGAGAGCTTGGGATTGTCTCGTCGTACTCATCGTCGCTCGTCGACGCGTGGTTTTTTTCGTAGGTTCGCGCCCAGCCATGGTTCATTTTTGCTTCAGTGGATAATTGTTCTTTTTTAAGTATTCATCACACGGCAAGAAAAGATATTTATTTAAAAATATTTTAGTACCTACTACGGATAGTTTTTAATATTTTGTCAGCGGAACATATGTGTCATGTGTCGTGTTGGTTTATGATAGATACGGACATTATATATGTTTGACGTTATGGCACAGTAATTTTAACGTCCCCGATTTATTTTTGCCGTAGAACGTCGTAATAATTCGTACGAATTCTAAGAATTCTCCCCAAGAGAAAATCCGTGTTCAATGGTAAACCGCAACTTTTATTGCGTCGCCCGTGAACAGGCCTCGGATCGCGGTTGAACTAATTTAGCCGACCCGCAGGTACAACCCTTCTTAGCGCGTTCGGTTTTTTTAACGTGGGCCCTCGCCCGCAGCTTGATTATTCCAGATCGTATAATACAGTAGACTCCCATATAACGCGAGTTCCTACAACCCGAATTTCTATAACGCGACGAAGGTATTGTGACTAATGCTGTCATATAACGCGAGTCTTGGTTCAACGCGTCAAATAATAAAACACAGGAAGTACCTGCTTTAAGGAGGAATCGGAGAGGCAATCTGGTCAAAACTTAATGCCACATGGTGAAAATGCAGATACATTTACGAATACCGATAATGTAGCGTATCTTTAACGTGGCCAAATGGAAGATTAATATCTAATTGGTACCACAAAATTTGAAGAATTTATACGATTTTCTAATGTCTGTCCAGTTCCTCCTTACGAATTGAATCTACTTTAGATGAGGATTACATTATTTTCTTCATTGACATCGCCTTCTATAACGCGAATTTATGTAGCGCCTAATTTATTAACCGCGTTATACGGAAGTCTACTGTACTTCAATTAACTTCTCAGAAGGCATATATGGACTAAAATGTGGTCGGTACTACAACACTTTCGCGTAAAAAAAAGAAACGCTTACTTCGTGATACAATTTTTTTTTATTAAAATAAGGTACAACTATGTTAGTGATACCAGAAAGCCAAAAAGCAGGGGCAGCACGGTGAGTGGTGGGGGCCATGCGGTAAGTGTGTGCATGCCGTGTGTGAGCGCGTTTCGCGACGTGTACAATTGAACGTCGCGAAACGCACTCACACACGGCACGCACACACTTTCCGCATCGCCTCCACCACTTGCCGTGCTGCTCCTGCTTTTTGGCTTTCTGGTATCACTGGGCGACTATTACCTATATAAAAAAACTATTACCTAATAAAAAATATAAAAAAAAAATATTATAAACCTATTCTTAAATTCCTAATATAATAAATTTTGGTGGGGCGCTGGCGTCGACCTCGGCGGGCACCGCGACCCCGGGCGCCACCCCGGCCACCGCCTCGCTGTATTTGGCCTTGTCCGGCACCCCGACCACCGGCAGGCTGTATTTCGTCGCCCTGGCCATCGCCTGCCTGTTGTGCAATTGCACCCAGGACTCCGCCTCGGCCGCCTTGTTGCCCTCGGCCAACTCCCCGTGCTCGGCGGTTAGCGTACCACGCCGCACGGCTTCTGCCACCTCCTTTTTTTTTTTTGTCTGAAAGAATAACAATATACCTGTAAGTCAAGAACGATAGAACTTGTGACATATATTATCTAATAATATTGTTGTTCAGAACCTGTTTTGAGGGAGGACGCCACAGCGATGGCTTAAAAAAACCATTGTTTTTGCAATTTTTGGAATTCTGTTGTTATTCCAAATGTTACTACTAAAGTTGTAATAGCATTTGCACCCTATTAATTTTCAGAATAAATATATATATATATTTTTTCTGGTAGTAAACAGAAGCGTGCAAATGCTATTACAACTGAACTATTAATATTTTCAATGCCATCAGAATTCCAAAAATTGCAAAAAAAAAGTAATTCTTTCTTTCAACAACAAATATATATAAATAATAAATATATAATAAATAGTCTTTATATTTCTTCATAGAACATTGACTGAACGTGTTGTAATAAAAATGATTAAGACATATTAATTTTCGCGCAATCCTTCTGTAATACCCTATATCTTTGCAAACAAATCGCCGTGTGCGGTAAACATTTTATATACATATCTATGTATAGAGAGAGAGTGTTAGTATTGGTAAATTAGTTCTTTGAATATAATTGAAAAGGCGCGTATGTTGCGGCTGTAATTGAATGATTTATTTAAAATCGCGCTATTTTGTTGGAGATAAATGTCTAAAAATACCCACACTCAACCGAAAGTGGACTACTATAACTTCAAATGACCGCGTAATCGTTTATTTCGGCCATCTCGATCAGACCCCCGACGATTTCTTGCAAACAGCGATTTCTTTGCAGAGATATACGGTGACACACTGAACGCACGAAAGTTAATATTTCTCAATCAATTTGTGTACAACACGTTCAATGAATCTACCTTGAAGAAATTCAAAGACTATTTTACAAATATCGTTATTTCTTTCAAAAACCACATGTTTTTTGCAATTAGTCTATTTTCTGGTCCGCGACGGTGGTGTCCTTCCTTAAGGCATGAATCAAAAATAATGTTTTGGCGTACACCCATGGATCTTGATTTTGTCATATTTCGCAGAAATCGCAATTTTGCCACCGAGAATGACAACGATCGTTGTCGAAACGTTTCGCCATTGTCTTTCATTACTTAAATTTCACAATGTTCTACACCCGGACCGTAACTGTACGCCAAGTAACACGATTTTTTCCCCATAACACGAAATGTTGTCACAATACGTGATGTCTGGATGTGCACTCACTTGCAATGTTAGTCGATTCCTGCGGCGCCGCGGCCGGCTGCTCGCCTGCCTCAGCCTGCTGCGGCTGGCCGCTCGTAACCTGCTGCGGCTCTGGCTGCTGCAGTGCCTCCGCCTGCAGCGGATGCTGCCGAATATGTTCGGCTATGGTTTTCTGCAGCAGCAGCAACTGCTTCTGCATCTCCGCCAGTTTGATATGCGGCGCTTGCTGCTGCTGCGGCTCTTGCTGCTCCTGCTGCTGCAGCTGACTTTGACCTACGTCGACTTTCACTGCTTTATTTAAAAAAAAGGGGAAAACGTAAATCGTATGTATGAATGTTGGAAAGATTGTACAATTGTAACAGAAACACTTTAATGTTACTTGAATAGTAAATAGAATTGATTAGGATATATGTATTACTTACGGGAAGAACAGTCACTGTGTGTCTCCATGGCGATGTTTTCAAACTAACTGACGTGTTTGCACATATGCGTAAATGCGTTGAAAGGTAGCAGGTGGGGGTACAATTCCGAAAGTGTTATGTACACTTGTTATTCGTCGTTTCGGAAAATGGGGCGGGCCAACGGAAAAGATTGCCATATAGGGAGGCTTAAGATTACAGCCCGGGTAATAGCGCGAGCAAATTTACGGCTCTGCTCAGCCGATGCGAAATGACAGTGTGCATGAAATGTTTAGTTTATTTATGCATGTGAACAATTTTTTGCAAATTGTTTTCCACTGTGATTCTGTGTTAACTGATGCCAACGGCATATCGACAACAGTCTAAAAAAAAAGGACTTTTCTTAAGATTTGAACAAGGCTAGCGTTGCAAACATTCATGTCAGAAAAAGTCAATTTGTTGCAAACAATTTACGCTGTAAATTTGCATACATGTTTAAAGCTTACTTCTAATTGACGGGACACACCATTTCTGTACAAGTAGTACGTCTGCCGTGACTTCTGAATACGCTCGGTGGCAGAATATAAATGTTCCTTTGCAAATCCATTATGACAATATGCAATATACGTGTTCATTTCGCATACGAAAATTGAAGTCGCGCGAGTCATGGTAGGTTTTCCGACAGCGCCATTTATACGGCACCCCGCTGCGGAGTGTCTCCGGCGAGCGCCGTGAAACGTCGACGTCGGACAATGCCGCCTCACATTATTTGCCTAGCTGACCTATTACATTTGCCTGTATGACCCCAAAATCTGTGTTGCATATTGCGATACCATATTTCTGAAGAAGAAAGTGTTACGTCCGGGCGAGGCTTATCACGACTTTGATGTTTGTCAAGACGGTCGATGAGAAATCCGCAAGCGGCCTGCCGTGCGACCGGTCGTAACGCTTGAATATTTTTGTTAATTTAATTACAATAAATCAACGGCAATCTAACTGAAGATCATAATTGCGGTATTCTAATCCCTTCCTGGAAGAGGAGGGATTTTCTAGTTTATTCGGTACAAGCTAAACGGAGAAGTTAAGTTAAAATCTAATATCGCGTTTAGTTGTTTGCAGGACTAATAGGATTCGTGTGTCTTCTCAAGACCCGTACAGGTCCCCAATAGTTCTCGCGAGGTTATGTTTCGGCCGGTGTACGATACAATGGTATATGAGGTGTGACGTCACAACACAGATAACTCAAAGAAAAATAGTATAAGGGGTAACAAAAGTAGGTATATTCAATCGAAAAAAATAATTATATAAAGAAAAGTAGAACAGATGCGTTCGGATTCGATAAACAATGAAAGAATTACTGCGTAGATATTATCTGCAGTATTGAGAAAAGTTCATGAGTAATGCGCGACAATGATGCGCCTTAATACGAGCGCTCTCGGATATCAATAATTACGCCTTTACAATCGACAGTTAACAAGGAATCTTGCACGGTCAAATGACCGTGCCCGTGGGATCCCGCCGTGGCCTAAGCTCGGGTATGATCATACAATAAGATGGTATTTGTCGTCGTGTTTCGCGACTGGAGGTTCCTACCGTGTCGCTGGTCTTCGGCTACGTTCGAGTCGCTTCGGCTACGTTCGCGCTCTTTCTCGCTCTCTCTCTCTCTCTGTCTCCTTCGCTCACTCGCTCTATCCTTCTTTCTCTTTCTCTCTCTGCGTATCGTCGGTTGGAATTTCTCAAAGGATTTATTTGGTGGAATCGATGGTAATACCTTCGAATCGAAATGAAGTTTTAGTACCTTGAACTTCCTTGATTTGCCTGTGCTCGGTGATAATTGAGCCGGGAACTAGTCCGTTACAAGGTTCGGCAAGTCAGGAAGATAGTGCTTCTATTCAGATATCTCGATAATTAATTCCGACTTCAATCGCCACACGAGCGAGGAACAACCTTTCGCGTTCTGTTCAAGTTAAATAATAACGAAAAGAATAATGTGAATGAGATCAAAAGGAAACTTAAGCTAACGTGTCCGACGCAATTTGTCGGCCACGTGCAAATCGTAACGCGCACACCTTCACACTTTCACTAAATCAAAGAGAACTGAGTCTGTGTCTCACTTAATTATTAGAATTTATAAGCTATGGTTTAACGAGGATTAATGAGTCCGTTTTACTACACACTGCAAGAAGAATATGCACTTTAGGCTCAGAAATTAATGAAAACTAAGACACCCTCGGACAATCGACTACGTACCTCACGACTTTACAGCCAACTGCCCAGAGAAATACGTCGCGAGACGGCTCCTGGGCTCGCTCTAGGCCAGTTTTTCATACACTAACCATGGAAACGGTCGATCAGCGGTCGATTCAGTGTACAAATATTGTGTTACCATGCTCGCTCGATGTTCAGCGAGAGACTTTCGTTTGCTCATTTATCCTCCTTTAATTATTCAGTTTTATTGCAAATAAAATATGATTGCCTTGACTCAGCTATTCAAAACTTTAGTAATGCACGCTCCTGACTTATATGCTTGAACAGAATCAGGTTGATATCTGGGCAATGCCTTATTGCCACGAAAATCATAATTCATTTTAGAGAGAGAGAGAAACTAAAAATTAACACGCGGAACCTCATCGCTTTTTCCTTAGCCTATACACGCACACACTCATACCGCACGCACACACTCATACTCTGCTCACACGCATTCATATCCACTCACACGCTTACATTTACTTACATCTACTTATATCTACTTATATATATACGATGGGACGAATATGATTCCACGGTGAGGGAATTCCACTACATATTAACAACTCGACAGCACCACATATACGATGAGGCTAAACCGTGATACAAGTAATTCGTATACGCGGCCTGGAGGAAAAATAGAATAATCATGATTTTACAACTAATACTCTAACAGCGCACCGGATGCGATGAGGCTAAGCCGTGATACAAGTAATTCGTAACCGGCGGCCGGAATAAAGGAAAGAAAAGAGAGTTTAAATGAGAAATTATACTAAAAGAAAAGAAAAGAAATCAAAAAGTTACGCTGGGACGTAACAAAAGTATATTCTATCGCTCAGTATATTCAGAAGTCACGGTAGACACACCATTTTCACGGAAATGATAAACATGTGTCAGAAAGTTACGGCGCACAGCGTGTCTTATCAAGTTGAAGTAATGTTTAAACAAGTTTGCAATTTCATATTGTAACCATACACCTCATATGTATGGACTGCGCGCTCGGGCGAAGAGGTGAAGACAACGTGGGAGCGACAGAAGATGGTCGTTTCTCTCTCTTTCTCATTTGCAGCGTCGCACATTTTCCATTCTCCACGCAGGAAACATACGCGAGTATATATGTGCGCAGCACGCGGATAACCCTCATGTAGCACGTGTTCGATTATCCACACAGAAGCATACGCGAGTATATATGTGCGTGGCACGCGGATTACCCCTACACGCTACGCTGCAAAGGAGAGACAGAGAGAAACGACCATCTTCTGTCCTTTCCACGTTGTCTTTACCTCGTACCCCGAGCACGCGGTCCATGTATATAAGGCCTATGATTGTAACACTGACTCGTACCATTTCGTGCGTAATTGTCCGGTAATTGTTTATACAACAAATAGAAATTGTCTAAGTTGTATTCTGCTCATGGAATTGGTCAAAGATTAAGAAAGTCTATTTTCAGCAAAATTGACTTCTTATAAATCTGAGGGTGATGGGGAGAAACGGATCTCTCAATTCTTTCTAGAGTATCAGAATCTAAAGGAATGACGTCGTACATATTCACATACAAAATACGTGTTGAACGCCGTCTAAAGATGCTCGCGCGCAACAGTGTTGCAACACCACGTTATCTCGTGAAACGTTCGACAAAGAAGCGATCGTCGGAGATATATCTTACCTTGTTTTCTCGCGATTGTTTTGAGACGGTTGCACGATGAACGGCGATGTGCGTGAGTATTCCATCGCCGGACATGGTCGGGAGGAATTCTTTTCGCGGCGGGCGTGAGTTTTTGGTTTGCTACGTACGACACCCTGCGCGCGCGTGTGTTTTCGTGTGTGTGTGTGTGTGTGTTTTGCATAGCGTGCGCATTTCCTTTCGTCGTACGTAGTGTTTCAATACTCTTCGTAATCTTTCCTATTCTAATCTAAACTGTGTGTGTGTGTGTGGGGTTGGTGGGTTTGTGCCTGTGTTACCAGGTTAGTATTTATACTTCTATCGGTTTCTGTTTGATTCTGTACAGAAATGTGCGACGCGTCCAATAAAATATTAAAGCAAAGCTTTTGTGCAGCATGGCTTCAGGACGTCAGATATAAATCTTGGATACGTAAAGTACCCACAAATGCACATTTATACCGCTGTATCGTGTGCCAGCAACAGTATTCGTGCAACACGCGCGTTTCAAGGCATGCTGATTCTGCGTGTCACAAAACTAACGTGCGAAAGAACGCATCTGTTTTATTCAATGACGACGATGCAACGTCGCCAAGACACTGTCCTGCGGTACAAACGTTTCGCAAGCAATGGTTAGAGATTGTTGAATTTCAACCATGGCTGCGTGAAGTATCGGAGGACGAGACATTATTTTTTTGTTTACTTTGTCAAAAAACGATGTTTGCAAAATTGCACAATATTTACCGTCACGCAGAATCTGCAGAACACGTAAAACAAGTACAGCGAACAGAAACTGATATTAATGTTAATGTGACGGACGACATCAAAGTACCGTTTGATACACGAAAGGCTGAAGCAGAGATTAAGTACGCTGCGTTCATTGCCGAACATAATATTTCTTTTGAAACAGCAAATAAATTGTTGTCGTTCTTTCAGAAAATAGGAAAAGATTCAGACGTGTTGCACTCAATGAGTATGGGTAAAACCAAATGCAAGCAAATAATTTCACAAGTTTTGTGTCTCGTTGAGACAGCACGTGTCGCGGATACATTGCAAAATACTAAATTCAGTATTTTCATTGATGAAACGTCAGACATTTGCAATCAGAAATGAATGACGTTTCATGTTCGGTATGTACACCCTGAAACATCAAAGATTAGGTCGCAATTAGTAAAACTTATAAATATTGACGCCAAAAATTGTGGCGCCGAAAAATTATTTGAAGCATTTCGAAACGAAATGTATATTTTACAAATTCCATTCGTAAATATAATTGCTCTCTCATGCGACAATGCGCATGTAATGACCGGGAATCGTTTATCTTTTAAAACGAAACTACAGGAAAAGTGTGGACATGTATTAACATTTACCTGTCCATGCCATCCTGTAGCGTTGATTGCTAATACAGCGTGCGAAAACATTCCTCAAATTTGCGAGGAATTTGTGAAAAAAATTACCAATTTTATTAATTGCAGTCCCAAGCGGCTAGCTATTTTCAATGACTTTCAGGAAACAAACCGAAAACTTTTGAAATTATCCGAAACACGGTGGCTTTCTCGCCACTTGTGCATTACAAGACTTCTAGAATCATGGGATAATATTAACGAATTTCTAATGGATTTAAATAGAACAGATAAATCCAAAAGTGTTGATCACTTTTTACTGTTGATGCAGACTCCAGATTTAAAAGCACACTTATTATTTTTCAAATATATTTTACAATATTTCAATAACTTTACAACCTTTTTTCAAGCTCTGGAAACAAGAATACAATTATTGCAACCGCAATCCTCAAAATTGTTAAACATAACTTGTCGACAGTTTATAAAACCAGAGCTTTTACAGCATCCAATTCATGAAATTGACTTTTCCCAAATGGAAAATCAAAAATCAATAAACGACATTAATCTTGGAATTGAATGCGAACAATATCTCGATAATTTGCTATTAGCAGGGCACACAGATGTCGTTACAAATATTCGTAAAAATTGTTTACAATTTTACATAAGTGCCGCTCAAGATATTTGTAAAAGGTTGCCTATAAATAATAAATTCTTGTCGACATTAAAAGTTTTTGAACCACAAATGGCATTGCGCGACATTAACAGAGAAATGTCATTTAATGAAGTTTCTTTTGTCGCTGAAACTTTGACCGGGTTCGATAATACTGCTTTAAGATCAGAATGGTGTGCTTTGCATCGACATTTTACAGAAACAGATATTGATTATCTTTCCACATTGAATTTCAATAACATGTGGGAAGAAATCTTTACACGTACAAATATATATCCTACTTTGAAATGTCTTGTAAATGCTGTGAGGTCGTTGCCGAATTCAAATGCTGATTCGGAAAGAATCTTTTCCTACTTGCCGGATCTAAAATCCAAAAAGCGAAATAAACTGTCGTCCGTCAATGTTAATGCAATATGTGTTTTAAAATCAGCGCTAAAGGCGAGAGGGGAAACAGCCATGAATCTGCAAATAAATGACAACCATCTGTGTCGAATGGCATCCACAACATTGTATGCCACACCATCAAATTCAATAGAAAGCAGATTGCATGCAGCAGATATTGCTGAATTGGCTAGTCCCTCCTCGTCAAACGCTTTGCAATAATAATGTTGACCATATAATACAGTTTATTCTATGGTCATTATTATTTATATTTCTCTTATATAATAAGTGTATCAACTGTCTGGTATCACTTTTACCAGACAACCCGTTTCATTGTGGTATGATAGGGCTACGGGCGAGGATCCACATTAAAAAAACCGAACGGACTAATCGTGGCACCTCATGGGTGGCGTGGAAGACCACTTGAGGCAATACGATATTTTACGAAAAATACGATTACATACGTATATATCGGCCAAGTAACACGCATCGTAAACCATATCAGCTGCTGACGCGCTAAGAAGGGTTGTACCTGCGGGTCGGCTAAATTAGTTCAACCGCGATCCGAGGCCTGTTCACGGGCGACGCAATAAAAGTTGCGGTTTACCATTGAACACGGATTTTCTCTTGGGGAGAATTCTTAGAATTCGTACGAATTATTACGACGTTCTACGGCAAAAATAAATCGGGGACGTTAAAATTACTGTGCCATAACGTCAAACATATATAATGTCCGTATCTATCATAAACCAACACGACACATGACACATATGTTCCGCTGACAAAATATTAAAAACTATCCGTAGTAGGTACTAAAATATTTTTAAATAAATATCTTTTCTTGCCGTGTGATGAATACTTAAAAAAGAACAATTATCCACTGAAGCAAAAATGAACCATGGCTGGGCGCGAACCTACGAAAAAAACCACGCGTCGACGAGCGACGATGAGTACGACGAGACAATCCCAAGCTCTCCTCGATTCAGTTTTCGCTGCATCGCGCTCTGCTCACGGCGGTGGTGCCCGATTTGCCTTCCGGCCGAAAGAACGCAATGGTAGTTGCGGTGCCTTATGCGAAATCTGGCACCACCGCGAGAAGCTTATACCGTCCTGTGTGTGGAACGAAGACGCGACGCCGCGACTGCATGTCGAACAAAGACGCGACGCGCGATATTGGTTGAAAGGGGACGGAGCATTATTCTGTCCTTCTTATGTGTCGTCACGATACGTGACGTCACACGACGTTGGTGGAACGGAGACGCAGCATAGTTCCGTCCTTCTCTCCACGCAGCGTTCACAGACAGGGTACGCACACTTGCGCGTATCCCCACTCTCCATGTTGCCCATGTTGCTAGAGGTACAAATCTGCTGACACTGCATCTAATACTTACAATTATTACTCGTAGTCTCTCAATCTTCCTTTGCTCCATTTTTGTACAGTATCACTTTGACTTGATGACTTTAACTGACCAATCATTCTGGATCAGTGTGTCGGAGGTGGTCCATATATATAAGGTCTTTCCAGAAACAGTATACATTTTCACGTGGTCTTACAGTATACACCTTCCATGCCACCCATGAGGTACCATGACTAGCGCGTTCGATTTTTTAATGTGGATCTTCGCCAGTAGACCTATTATACCACATTTTAAAATAATTGGTTAGTGATAGTATCGATTCGAATGTACATAAAAAACTTAAAAAAAAAGTATAAAACCGACTTCAAATGCACTAAAAAGTAAAAAATAATTTCTTTTTCGAATTCGGTGCCAACAGAGAAATAAGAGAATCTGCTGCTGTAACTGCATTAATTCATTTAATGAGCACCATACAAAATTAAACAAATTTAACTTTCTTTCGCGTGCGCAAATTTAGAGTTTTGGATTATATTTGTATACTCTTTCAGACTTAAGACTTGTGCGATACTTGCTACTCGACTTGATAGAAAACTGTATATAGCAGTTTCTCTTATTTCTCTGTTGGCACCGAATTCGAAAAAGAAATCATTTTTTACTTTTTAGCGCATTCGAAATCGGTTTTGTATTTTTTTTTAAAGTTTTTTATTTTTAGCCGTTTAATGTCTTTTCGTACCTATTAATAACCGACCGCTTTCGTTTCATTATTTATTTAAATGGACGAGAAACCACCATGGAAGTGTCCTCTTTCCAACCATCAAAACCCCATCAAAATCAGTCGCCTCAATCGAGAGTTATTCGCGAACATAAGTCCCCTATTCGCGAACGAACGTCGATTCGCGGTTTGACAAATCGCGAGATAAATTAAATTCTTTAAATCGCTTAAAAACGAGTTTCTTTCGGTACAATTTTTTGAAATCGATGTGAGATCACGGGGCGAATGTCCCCTTTCCAACTATCAAAACCTCATAAACATCGACCCCAACTAGGTCGATAGTTATACGGGAAAAACCCGAAAAATACAGTTTTTACCGATAAAAAGCGGGAATGTTTTAGTATATCTTGGGTAACTCCATATGGCGACCACCGCTGGAGTGTCCTCTTTTCTACCGTAGAATTGAAAACGAAATCGGTCGACCAGTTCAAAAGTTATTCGCGAAAAATTCAAAATTTTTTCTCGGCAAAAATCACTTTTTGACAATAACTCCAAAATATTTCGAAAACTTTTTTAAAAATAAAATGGGGCCAATCGGACACCAAACCTGATCGATCCATACCACACACATCGCAAAATCTGAACGCGTTTGGAAGTTATGCGCGAACAAACATAAACAAAATGAAAAAAAAAATAAAAAAAATAAAACAAATATACATGACGAATTGAGTAAACTCCTCCTTTTTGGAAGTCGGTTAAACAAAACAATACATATTTTTTACACATGACAACATTCACTAAACAACATATTTTTGACACATGCCTCTTTGTACATTAGCTCTCTAACACAACTGAGGCTAGACACATTTCTTCTTCGCAGATGTACTGTCCAGCAAATCTGAGGCTGAACACATCTTTTCTTTGCAAATGTACTGTCCAGCAAATCTGAGGCTGAACACATATTTTCTTTGCAGATGTACTGTCCAGCAAATCTGAGGCTGAACACATATTTTCTTTGCAGATGTACTGTCCAGCAAATCTGTGGCTGAACACATCTTTTCTTTGCAGATGTACTGTCCAGCAAATCTGAGGCTGAACACATCTTTTCTTTGCAGATGTACTGTCCAGCAAATCTGAGGCTGAACACATATTTTCTTTGCAGATGTACTGTCCAGCAAATCTGAGGCTGAACACATCTTTTCTTTGCAGATGTACTGTCCAGCAAATCTGAGGCTGAACACATCTTTTCTTTGCAGATGTACTGTTTCATTAAATCTCACTAATATCGAGAAAAAGAGGACAACAATTATTGCCGATTGTTTCTTTATTCCGCCAGTTATCTCTTTGGTTTGCATCAGAATCATCAAGCTGACTTGTAGCAGAAAATGGATTGCTTATACTATTTTGCTGCTTATTTTTCTTTTTTTGTAACATACTTTGTTGCTCTAGAAGAGAACTTTCCCGATCTTCTCCATCTACAGAAAATATTTTTGTATATACGACACCGTGTGGCTCTACCGAAGTATTTGGTCGTACATATACAATTTTTGTTTCAAGATCGTTGCATAGTTCCCAACGATTATTCGCGCGTCTACAATATGACACGTAATGATTGGGCAATCTGGCTATAACACCAGCCAGTTGATATTGCTGACCAGCTAGGTTCAGATATGTGGGAAAATCGCTCAATTCGCCACATATCCCATTAGCAGAGTCGACATTTAGTCGCACGTCTAACTCAATAAAAACCTGACTGGTAAAAGCAGTCAGTTTTGTTTGACAATAATCTGAACAATTTTTATTGCACAATTTGGATTGCCAACTTTTATGAAATGCCTCCTGTAAGGCACCGAATCCATTTTCTAAAATAACCCTGTGGTTAATTTGTAAAATTACAGCGGGAACAGTGTATTCACCACAATTCCGCCATTGACACGTGTACCATCCACTGGGATCGGTGTTAAAACATGTTTGCCATATTGTAGTGAGGCATTCGAATAAATCGATTCTATACGACGTTAATTTGCCGCACTTATCGAAATTTGCCGAAGTACGTGAAACAAACAAGTCCTTCAGTAATATAACTCTTTCTCTATAGACTGCAGCAGAAGGACCATTTGCAACAAAGTGTTTAATAAATTGCAACACTTTACTATTTGATGCTGAGATGAGAGCCATATATTGCGGATCATCCATGGCATTCCCCGGCAAAATTTGGGTAAGTGAATCAAAACCGCAAGTGTTGTAACAAAAATAGTACAAACCATTGATGTTAGCGGGACTAATTACCAAATTACCATTTTGCAGTAACCATAGACGTTGGATGTTAGCAGCCAAAGTATTGCGGTGCTTAATATTAGCGTAACACTTAAAATATTTCCCTTTTGGTTTTCTCACTTCTATCTTCGTTATATCAGAGTGAGTAACATCCTGAAAACTGTCAGTGACAAATTGGTGGTCTTTACTTTGCCCACTCGTACCTTTGTAAGACGGAACTTGTCCTTGCTCATCATTATTCATAACAACTTTATTGTTACTCTTATCAGCCAAAGCCTTCGATTTTTTTAATGGTGGACTGTAGCATGCAACTTCATTTTGATTGAATACTTTTAATTTTGACGTAATCAAAGTTGCATTGCCACAATAGTCATTAAGGACTAATTTTAAAAATTTGTCGACTCGTACAAGTCCTGCATAATTTTTTAGTACATTATGCTTTAAAATATTAAAATGTCCTTCAACAAAAGTTGTAAGAGCATGCCCTGCAACATATGGAATCGCCACAGCTGTCCATAAGGGAAATTCAAGAGCGAGTGTAATAAACTGCTCTATAAAATCAGGGAAATAAAATGCGTTGGGTTCTGTTCCAACTTGGGATGTTATTCCGGCTGTTTTACGTAATGCCATAACCCAATCTCTTATTGGACTGTTTGTACAGTCTTCTTCATTCGCATTGATCTTTGTGTCAATATCATCCTTATTGTCAAGTTGGATGTTTTCAAAATTGACATCAAACTTGCGATTACAAATGCAAGTCTCCAATTTTTTACGGGCATTTACGACAGAACACCCAGTTTCTTTAATGATCGTGTCCTGGTACTCATTTACACCAACAATGCACGTTAAGTGAAATATCTCTTTAAACTGGTGTATCGTTTGGCAATCGATCATTAACCCAATGCAGTGTAGATAAAACTGGCGTACTACGGTGTGACGCATGTTTTTAAAACAAACCCATTTTCTCACCATGTTCATTAGATGGGCTACGTCCAGTCTTAAGAACGTATAAATTGGTGAACGATGAAGATATTCATTGTTTCCTATGGCACGTAAGAAACAAGTTTCGACATATGCCTTGACCGTCTGACAATTTAACGCCAGTGAAATTCCATTCATCAAAGCTCGTGATGAATCACACACGGCTTGTTTCGGTTTCGGAGCACCTAATTTCAGCCAATGCCGCAACCACCACCATATCACGTCCGTGTCCTGGCTCTCTGTGAGCATGTCATAGACTGACAGGGTCGTTTCATTAAAATTAATTATCACTGAGTACAGAAAGATGTGCCCAGATGAACTACCATCTTCCCGACGTAAGGGCTTTACGATACTACCTGTACCGTCAATAGATATTGATGAGCTATCCTTCATCGTTCTGCAATACTGCTTATAAGCATGCAGTTGCGCCGGTGTGCTAAAGGCAACGTAGAACTTGTCTCGCTTAACTTCATGTATAAACCCACAGTATGGGGAACACCGATTCATCTGTTCTATGGTTTTTATTACATCCTTCCCATCTGAAGGTTTTGTATCTAATTTTCTATCGACACACTCCCTCTTGGCTTGACGGAGTGTGTTCAAATTAGGGATACAAGAAGGGATGCGACCACCAAATTTTGTGTTTTCACGTATTTGGCGTTTGTACCAATTAGCACATCCTTCGTATATTACTTCCTGCCCAACACGTTGTTGCCTGATTCCTCGAAGAGGTCGTTCAACCTTCTCGTGGTTGTCGTGCAACGTATTTCTTGTTTTGACAATGATATCAAAGTTATTTTCTCCTGGATCATTGTCTAAGTAACAAAAAAGTGGATTTCCACATTTTTGGCTTTTGCAGGATCCTGTGATGCGTAGGAAATGCTTACTTCCTGGAGTGTCACAGATTTAAAAATTTTTGATCCTAAATGCACATGGCAGGTTCATTTGTTGTTCAAGAGCCATAGTAAATATGTCGGTCCAAACGTCTTGCTGTAATATGGAATATGTTCTATTATCCTTGTAGACAATGTTTGGCGCCTGCATCTCTTTCCACTCTTCCTTTGTTATGTGGACTAAATACTCGTCAAGCCCAGTCGCTTCACTGTCCAATTCGTATAAGCTTTCATTGCTGTCGTTTGCAACTATAGACGTAGTAAAATTAGTACAGTCCATGTTTTGATTTTTGGACTTAAAGGCAATAAAGGGTATTTCCTTGTTCCCACATGCAATTGCCATTACGTCTCTTCTATTTTGGGTGATGTTGACATACACATTATGTGCTGTCCAATTCTTCAAAGCAATGCTCATGCTTTTCCAAATATCTGACGTATAGTTTGGGTACTCTCCTTCTTTGAAACAATCTATAAATTCTTCTATAACGCCCACAACATCCTCTACAGATACTAAAGCCTTACGTGGCATTATATTGCATACAGAAATACAAACGAAGAAATAAAAGTATGAATTTGTCGTTCGTTCGTTTGCAACAAAATATTAATATATTCTACTTACTGTTTTTGTAGAAATTGGTCTTGTGATTACACGAAGGCAAGATCGCGCACAGAGGACAATAATATTTAGTTATAATGTAATATAAAATTATAAATAATAAATATAAATAAACTTTATTTTAACTGAACTGAAGAAAGTCACTTCGCAGTTACACTTCGAAGCGACACGCTTCATCTATTCTATTGTTGGCTATTCGTAATTCTTCTGTTTTTCTTCTTCATCTGTCTGTCGCTCCCCTGTTTCTCCTTTCTTTTGTTTTGACGTTCCTCTGCTCTCCTTTCATATTCCGTTCAAATTTTTCAACTTTCCACGGGGCTACGTTTGTTTTTGTAAAGAAGAAGAAATTATGTATAAATAAATAGCCAAATATGTACGTATAACTGCTGAAACGCTGTAAACAGTATTACACGGGTGGGATTTACATAAGCTTTTACAGCCTCTAATGCAGATATTAACATATTTTGTTCGCCGTTAGTAGACGTACCCGCGCAGCCAACAACCGTGCACATTGATCAAATGTTTATATCGAAACAAATTCATTGTTTTTGTTGTTTTGCTTAAACTCTTCATTTAAAAATAACTACCGTATAAATTGCGAACAAAAAATAGAACAGTGAACATTTCAACATTAACTTTTGTTGTTATACCTTAAAAGATTACAATCATGTCATTAATATTTCCTCAGCTACATTTTTAGAGTGAAACCTATTTAGCCATGTTGAGTGTTATTACTAAAAATATCTAATAATCACTTACAGTCGGGGATAAAAATAAGTGGACAGTTACTGGAAATAGATAAAGATGGAAGTTTAATCGAATTAACGTAACTGTTACGAACTTCAGTTTTATTTATTATATATCCTTATAGTATGTACATTATTTAGTGAATAATTGAAATTCATGTGTACATCTTTGTGTAAACACGCTGTACTTAACGAAAATGACAGGTATTTATCAGTAGACAAAAATAAGTGGGCACTTAATAAAATACGTAATAAATTAAATACATAATGAAATTAATACTTGGTATTGTCGCCTTTTGCTTTTATTACGGCTTCCAGACGTCGTGGAATTGTTTTGCTTAAATTTTCTATATAATCTTTACTAATTTTTTCAAATTCAGACCAATTTTTAAAAAAATGGACCTTTTTAATTCGCTGATCCAATGCAACTTTGCGTGCAGCAAACTTCATAAATTCTCTAGGATTCAAGTCAGAGCTCTGGGCCGGTCATTCAAGTAATTGAATATTGGAATCCTTAAAAAATTGTGTTGTTTTCTTAACAGTGTGTTTGGTATCATTGCCTTGTTGGAAGACAAATTCGCCGTCGCAAGCCATTTTTACAACTGCTTCTTCTAAATTTTCACTTAGAATATCTGGTAATCTACATAATCTAATATCTGGCTTAATATATACTGGTCTGCCTTCATAATTCCGTCAATTCGTGCTAACGTTCTAAATCCATTCCAGCAAGAAGCACCCTGAGCACATTACGGTCATCAGACATCAGATATGGGATGAAAGAATACTACAAAATCCATGATGATGTTGAGGTCCTCTATTTTTTTAATTAGTTTCCTGTTATAAAATAAAAAAATTAAAATAAATGGTGTCAATGAATTAAAAATACTTTATACTTCAAGATACCTTATTCTCCTCCATACATCTTACATACATGGATTATGTCTTCTATGTAGTGAAACAATGAGTCCCTGAAGGACAGATGGAGGCCAAAGGCTCTGCACATGATGAGTACAAATTCAACCAACCTGTGCATATGGAGCGCTCTTTCATTTGCGCTGAGCGTCTGCACACTGCATTACTGCCGCTTATGAGTGCTTATGAACAACAGAAAGATCCAAAATCTAAAATCCTTGTAATACCGGTAGAGAAAAAGTGCAGTCCATATATATGATGTCCATCTCCTCTTACGCCTGATCTGTTTGAAATCGTTGTGTAAATTATAATACCCTGAAAAAAAATGTTCAGTTAAATAATTACCATTATTTTATAATGTGTGAAAAGTAAATTTAGAAAAGAAGCTTACGTCAAATTAAAGTCATTTCAAATGTCGAGAATAAGTAGCGTCATTGCACACTGTAGCATCAAATACTAAAGCTGTAAGAGAAATTAATGAATTGTCGTTTAAAATTGAAATGCTCAAATGAAAATGCAATTAAAGATTCGGTAATATTTACAATTTTACGAGGTGAAACATCAAGGCACCCCAATCATAAGCTTGAATTCATAATTTAATAACCTTGCTTCAAAATTAATATTTCAAAATATGAGCACCATCTGTCAAAACACTTCATGAGGCATGTTTTCATCAAACGATATATCCTAAGGATATTGATCAAAGTATATTCCATATTTTCGTGTAAAATACTAATATTTCTATGCTAATACTTAATTATCAAATGCTATCAAACGCTTCTCCCTGTATTTAATTAAATACTAATTAAATAATAATGAAACACACGACTATAGGGGTATTATCCTTGACAAAATTTACCCCAGACAATTATTTCTATGATTGCAATCAAACGAAGAACTATCAAACGTCTGCACTGGACTATCAAACGTTTATATCCCACTATCAATCACTATCAAACAATTTTACATCTATTTCCGCAGATTAATAATGAAATGCATACGACAAAATTTCACCTAGACACTTATTTCTTCGATTGCCAGCAAACGAAGAACTATCAAACGTCTGCACCGGACTATCAAACGTTTGTACCCGACTATCAATCACTATCAAACGATTTTACATCTATTTCCGTACATTAATAATGAAATTTGAGAGTATGCCTATGACAAAATTTCCCCTAGACACTTGTTTCTTTAATTATAAATAAACGACTAACTATCAAACGTTTGTATTGAATATCACTCACTATCAAACGACTTTACATCTATTGGCGCAGATAAACATTCAATTTTTCAAAAAAATTTCGACAACAATTCCCCCAGAAACTTGTTTCTTTAATTATAAATAAACGACTAACTATCAAACGTTTGTATTGAATATCACTCACTATCAAACGATTTTACATCTACTGGCGCAGATAAACATTCAATTTTTCAAAAAAATTTCGACAAACATTCCCCCAGAAACTTGTTTCTTTAATTATAAATAAACGACTAACTATCAAACGTTTGTATTGAATATCACTCACTATCAAACGATTTTTCATCTACTGGCGCAGATAAACATTCAATTTTTCAAAAAAATTTCGACAAACATTCCCCCAGAAACTTGTTTCTTTAATTATAAATAAACGACTAACTATCAAACGTTTGTATTGAATATCACTCACTATCAAACTACTTTACATCTATTGGCGCAGATAAACATTAAATTTTTCACAAAAATTTCGACAACAATTCCCCCAGAAACTTGTTTCTTTAGTTATAAATAAACAACTAACTATCAAACGTTTGTATTGAATATCACTCACTATCAAACGACTTTACATCTATTGGCGCAGATAAACATTAAATTTTTCACAAAAATTTCGACAACAATTTCCCCAGAAACTTGTTTCTTTAATTATAAATAAACGACTAACTATCAAACGTTTGTATTGAATATCACTCACTATCAAACGACTTTACATCTATTGGCGCAGATAAACATTAAATTTTTCTCAAAAATTTAGACAACAATTCCCCCAGAAACTTGTTTCTTTAATTATAAATAAACGACTAACTATCAAACGTTTGTATTGAATATCACTCACTATCAAACGATTTTACATCTACTGGCGCAGATAAACATTCAATTTTTCTAAAAAATTTCGACAAACATTCCCCCAGAAACTTGTTTCTTTAATTATAAATAAATGACTAACTATCAAACGTTTGTATTGAATATCACTCACTATCAAACGATTTTACATCTACTGGCGCAGATAAACATTCAATTTTTCACAAAAATTTCGACAAACATTCCCCCAGAAACTTGTTTCTTTAATTATAAATAAATGACTAACTATCAAACGTTTGTATTGAATATCACTCATGTTTGAAATTGGAGTTTGTAGGGAGTAGGTGCGGGTTGACTGGGGACAGTCACCAGAGCATAATAAATTACGGAGAGCACTGCAACGTCCACTAACACAACCGTCCTTTTATTGTACACTTAGATTGTAACGTAACACGAAAAAATGATTAAGATTAGGACTAAATAAAACTTGCCAACCGCGGGGCTTTATTACACTAAGGTAAGAAGATAAAACAAAAAAAAAGAAAAGGTGCTCCTACGTGTGATTATCTAAACGTAAGGGTAACGGGAAGGAAGGAGGAGGCTCGCCTAAGACGGAATATCAGACGAAGTACCTCGGTATAGACGGAGGCAAGAGAGTTGGACACTCCGTTCTCAACTTGCCGTTAGGAGTACGTAGGAACGAGGACGACTGCAAAAGGGCGCGCGCGGGGATACGCCGCCGCAGCCGCCAAGGAAGGAAGGAGTAGCTTCGAAATATATGATTTAGAGCGGTTGTTTAAACGCTACCTGGGTAGTCGACAATGTCGAGATTCGGGTATCTATTTTTGCTAGAACACGAGGAACGCACGTTAACTTTGAACTCCACAAAAGCACAATACACGTGGTGTGATTTTAGAGGTCGAAACGGATTCTGACCCGAGGTAGCAGTTATTAAACGCGCGTGCTTAGTCACCCCCGCCACTCTCGCCTACTTAAGCCAATTAGCCAATTAGTGGCGACGGTAACTAAGCGACCAATGCGCGCGTTAAACTAAATCGGGCTTAAGGCGTCACGCGCATTGAGTACACGCGTGACGAAAATATTACGTCGAAGGTGGCGTGCGCATGAGCCTTTCGGCGAGGCGCCAATCACGAACACTCACTATCAAACGATTTTACATCTACTGGCGCAGATAGGAATTTGATTTTTCACAAAAATTTCGACAACAATTCCCCCAGAAACTTGTTTCTTTAATTATAAATAAACGACTAACTATCAAACGTTTGTATTGAATATTACTCACTATCAAACGATTTTTCATCTACTGGCGCAGATAATCATTCAATTTTTCACAAAAATTTCGACAACAATTCCCCCAGAAACTTGTTTCTTTAATTATAAATAAACGACTAACTATCAAACGTTTGTATTGAATATTACTCACTATCAAACGATTTTTCATCTACTGGCGCAGATAATCATTCAATTTTTCAAAAAAATTTCGACAAACATTCCCCCAGAAACTTGTTTCTTTAATTATAAATAAACGACTAACTATCAAACGTTTGTATTTAATATCACTCACTATCAAACGACTTTACATCTATTGGCGCAGATAAACATTAAATTTTTCACAAAAATTTCGACACCAATTCCCCCAGACACTTATTTCTTTGATTACAAGCAAACGGTTAACTATCAAACGTTTGTATTGGACTATCAAACGCTATCAAACGATTTTACATCGACTGGTATAGTTTAAAATCCAATTTGCGAACATGGGGGTGCTAACTATACAAAAAATTCCCCTAGAAATTTGTTTCTTTAATTATAAATAAACGGTTGACTATCAAACGTTTATTTTTGACTATCAAACACTATCAAACGACCTTCAAACGATTGCAACTATTTAAACTCAAATCGGTTGAGTTGGGGGTGCTAACTATACGGAGCTCACGACCACCGAGGACCCCGTTGCCATACCGGCCACCGGGGGCACCGCCGACGGTCATGACCTCTCGCGGTGCCGTGAGTAGGCAAGATCACGGGAGTTTCGCGCCTGGGCGATCCAATCTTGTGTACAAGATATGCCAGACCGCGTTGTGGAATCTGATAAAAAATATGCCAGACCGCGTTGTGGAAACTGATAAAAAATATGCGACACCTCTTTGTGGAATCTGATAAAAGATATGCCAGACCGCTCATTCACACATACGTTCTTTATGTCTGCATCTTCATAACATAAATTAAACGTTACTGTTTATGTACTTATTGAATAACATTAGACGAGGAGGGACCAGCCATTTCATCAACATGTACTACATGCTGTCTCGATTTTTGTTTATTTGGACATGCTGAATATAATATATCAGATGACATGCGAGACAAATGCTCGTCATTAACCGTCATAGTTATTGCTGTTTCCCCTCTCGCCTTTAATGCTTATTTAAGGACACAACCAGCATTGATATTCACGGACGACAGTTTATTTCTTTTTTTCGTTTTGAAGTCTGGTAAGTAGGAAAACACTCTTTCTGAATCAGCATTAGAGTTAGGTAACGATCGAACAGCATTGACAAGAGATTTCAAACTGGGATATTGACGACTACCTTGTAGGATGTTTTTCCACATTTCGTCGAATTCCCTTAAGGGGGTCTTCTAGTGTGTACACCCATTTCTGAGGTGGTTCTTTGGGAATTAATTGTGGGAAAACTGTTAATTGTATTGTGTTTGAATTTCACAGGTATATTTATACATGTTTGAAGAACCATATTAAATTTTTTCAAAGTATTTTGTTCATAATTATGGAAGATATTTAATGTTGCGCAGGTCATGTTTTTAAAATCGTGTTCCATCGGGCGTGTAGCTAGGGGTCGTCCTGGTGATCTGAAACAAACGTTTTTGGTGTCATTCTATTCCTTATGAATGTGGCTATCGTTCCAGCCTCGAAAAAAAAATTTCAAGAACAATTGACAAAATGGCGGCGCTTCAAAGACAAAACTCTGATTTTCACGGTAAAATTCTCACTTCTCGTGGCCCGGAAAAATAGTAATAATAAAGCAATAATAAAAGTGGAGGCACGGACGATAGCCCGTCATGTTCTGTACATGTGTGCAAAATTTCAAGTCGATCGGCCCAGTAGTTTCTGAGCTACATGCACGCCCGACTTGAAAAATGTCATTTCGAGAAAAACGCGTTTAAAGTTTGTCATGCAGTTGTACGGTGCATATTGACTGATTTCAGCAATTTACCTTTAGTCGGCTATACCAGGGCCATACAAGATACCCTCCTGAGTCTCGTAGAAGTCCAGTTTCCCCGCTTTCTCATTTCTTCTGGCAGTCCTTGCCTCTTTTGACTCTGAAGTTGTTCGCTTGGTGGAACGTTCGACGCGCTCGCTGTCTCTTGCGTTTGCGAACATGAGAACATTACACCCGATTTTTACTCCCATCGCAGACAGAATTTGTAGAATGGTGTGGTATCCACCATTGAAAATACAGGTAGCCAAGAAAGTCGCAATTTCTATAATGTGTTTGCCACTGTGTAAATGTTTTGGTGCGAACGACCATATCACCGCATTCAGGCTTTCGTTATTATTTTGCGTGTAACATCCCAGGCATTGTTCCAATAAGTTGTCCGATGACAACTCTTCGTAAATGGGCCTGATGACGTCTAACACCACATCGTTCAGCGGAGGATTATTATGGGTATAGCTGTCTAATTTTCCCGCAGCTTCCGCTATACGCCACGCGCACCAGTTCGTGGAGCCTTCAGGATAACGTTCGTGGTGTGGATTCTCGTCGGTGGATCGTTTGTGGTCATATGTGGCCCATATGGCGTTCTTCATGTTTTCCACTGACTGCGGATTTCTTTGTATTGCCAAGCCGTAGTATGTAGTTCATTCTTTTATCAACTGGTCAGTCAATTTCCCTGCTCCTTTTCCACCGATACGCTTTTGACCACCTTGCTTGCCTTTCCGCTCCATGTTGTCTTAAAATACTCGCGTCTATTTTGCTCGGAGGTCGAGAGTATACTGATTGTAACGCAAATTTCGGACGACAGTATATAAGGGGACAATAAAGGATGGATCGTCCACGTGCTCAGCTAGACACCATCCGCCTGGGTAAAGTTGTTACCTGGCGCGCGAAGAACCGGTCGACGCGCTCTATGGAGTCGCATCGGCTAAACCTTCGTAGCTCGGTTATTTTTACGAAAATCACTTTAAAATTTTTGAGACACATTCTTAAGACCCCAAACTATGAGAATATGAAAAAAAAAAAAAAATCGTTTTTTTTTTCCTGACACACTAGAAGACCCCCTTAATGGAAGAGAATCTTTTTGTGTTTCTGTGAAATCGTCATATAAAACAAACCATTCTTGTTGTAAAGAAAATGTATCAAAAACTTGTAATTTACATAAAAATGGATCATTGATTGGTAATCTTTTACAAATTTCTTGAGCAGCATGTGACCGTATTTCTAGACGGTCACATCCGCGAACACATGACGTATGTAAGCGCGTCTACCGTCCGAAGTAGACCGAGCGCCCAGCAGAGGGAGATCCCTTCGCACGCGCTACGGCGCTAAGTCCGATAGAGGGACACCCTCTTCTCGCTTTCATAATTACCGTACCGTGTATATAGAAACCCCGAAATCGCAAAGATCAAGCGTCCTATCTCTCAAAATCCTCCGTTGGTCTCGAGGTGCTTAGACGTGCCGCGTAGAGTTCCCATCAGTTTTTCAAATCTTATAACGTTCTCCACGTTCCGCGCCGTAGCACTAGTTGTGTCGCGTTCGCTATATTTTTGTTCAGATTATTTCTTCTTCTTTTTATTCTTCTTTACATTATACTCAGTTTACTTTATTCTTATTTTCGTTCCTACTGCTATTTTATTTTCTTCTTTCTTATACAAAGTTTTACTTCTTGCTCCTCGTAGTGGTGCTACAATGTAGATTTTCTCTCTACCTTACTAAACTCAGTGCCTTTCTCAAGTGGTTATCTTTTTTATTGCCAGCTTTCTGGCCCCACCAACTCCAAACACCCGAAGCCTGCTTCATAAGGCCTCTATCCGCAGGAAAGCGACTCCTCAGCCGCGGCGGGGGCCTCCCCTGACCGCCAAAAGTTTGCAAATCCTGACAGAGCAAATGAAGGGCTCTCACTCCACGGGGAAGATCTCACTCTCCAAGCCGAAATTCGTTCTTCCGGATCCGCAGAGGGGTATCGGTGAGTCAACCAAGCCATCATGTTCTAACGAATCCATGACGCCGTCTTCCTCGTGCACTAATCTCATGCTACTCGATTCTGACTCGCGTATGGAGCATTCGCCTCCTTTTTCTGACACCTCCTCTATTGCATAGCTTGCTACGTCGGTTGCCGAAAACAAAAAATTCGTCACGGTTTCAGTGCAGGGTTCAATGGGCACGATCAAGCGTACGAGGCCCTCGCCATATAACATATCCGCCAAAGGCTCGATTTTAAATTCGGCAGTTGCTAAAGTAAACACTGTCAAGACAAACACCTCCGATAAACCTGATAATAACAAACACGTCGCTCAAAGCATGGACACCTCCGTGCCCCCTGTTCTTACCTCTAACCGCTTTGCCGCGCTTGCTGCCTTCGGCGACGCCGAGCAGCCCATCGCCGATCGCCCTCCGGGACCGTCAATCACCCCGCTTCCCCAACCACAGACCGCGTTACCCGCTCCCGTTCCAAAGCGGCCGCCTCCTTTGTATATCCAAAATTTCAAGTCAAACATAAGTGAACTCGAATCGCAAATTATTTCCGACTTTGGCGAAAACTCTTTCCAATTAAAATTTCTCGGCACTCAAATCAGGCTCCAATTCTTCAAGGTGGACCACTTCTTAGAATTCAAATCCCAACTAGTTTCCTCTAACAAACATTTTTATACGTTTTCTCTAAATTCAGCCAAGGACCATACCATGGTCCTCAAGGGCCTTCCGCGGATGCCCCTGAGCACCCTTGAGGCCGAGCTCACTAAAAAAGGTTTTTCACCGAGCTATTTGAATTTTGTGAATCCAAAAAACTCCACTTCCAACTTTGCCTTATACAAAGTGGTCTTTCCGGCGGCTGTTCCTCCTGCGTCTATCTCAAAACTCAGCTTTCTCTTCAGTACCCGAGTATATTGGGACAAATTTCTGTCCAAGAAAACTCATACACAGTGTTTTCGCTGCCAGGCTTACGGCCATACTGCCGGTAACTGCAACCTTCCGGTCGCCTGCGTTAAGTGCGCCGGGAACCACGCTACAAATACCTGCACCAAGGCGCTTGAGGTTGCACCCAAATGTTTTAACTGCGGCGGCCCCCACACCGCAAATTACTCGGAGTGTCCCGCCCTTGCAGCCTACCTGCAAAAAAGACAGTCAGCAAACACAAATCGGGCCAAACCAACCATACGAAATATTGAATTTATAAACCCTCCGGCCAAAACTCACTATCCTCATTCCTCTCTTCCCCTTTCCTCCGTTCCGCGCGCTGCGCTTTTTTCTCCAAACCTAACAGCACACAAACAATCTTATGCACAGGCTCTTGCCGGCAATCTCGGGGGGGCTTCCTCCCCCCGTCCTCCCCCCGTCTATCTTCATCCTTCTAATAATGTTAATAAATCCAGTCCACACTCAAACTTCGATCAATTTCGTCAGCTCACGGGCATTCTAAATGAGCTTGACGACATTTGTGACTTAACCGAAATGATTAACATAGCTTCATTAATACTTGAAAAAATTCGTCACTGTAAGACGAAGCTCGAAAAATTCAACGCTTTTTACTCCGTTATTTCTTCCTTAAAATAGCCAAATGGCGCCCTTTCCTAACATTATCTTATGGAATGCTGGCTCAATAGTCAGTAAAAGAAATGAAATCCTTTTTTCTACCTCTAATAAATCTTTCGACATTATTCTCATTACTGAAACTTGGCTTACCCCTTCCCTCTCCTTCAATATTCCAGGCTACCGAGCCGTTAGGCGGGACCGCACGCCCGCTCCGAATCTCACGAGGGGTGGGGGCGTGCTTATACTTATAAAAAACGACATCCAGTTCAAAGTCTTAAATACTCCTGTTTTTACAGGGCTCGAGTTTGTCGCAGTCCAGCTGGAAACTCCTAAAATCACGATTGGGCTGATCTATGTGCCCCCAAAATCATGCTTGGACTCCAACACGCTGAATACTATTACCTCCGTTCCTTCACCTTATTTAATTGGCGGTGATTGGAACGCCAAGCACCGCGCGTGGGGAAATTTTACGGCTAACAGTGTCGGTAACAAGTTATACCTCCACTCCTACGGCTCTGACTACAGAATAGTTGCACCCGATACCCCGACTTGCTTCAGCAGCCACTCTCGCCCGTCAACCATTGACTTTTTTATTTCCAACTACAATAGAAATCTTTCTTGCGTGACGACAGATGATTTCAGTTCGGACCATAAGCCCGTTCTACTTAATTTCTCCGAGAGTGTGGTCCCTGCCCCCTCACAGGTTAAAAATGTTGATTGGGAGGCATACCACGCCCGGTCTAGAAACTTCAAAATGATGTCTCACTTCAATTCTGTTGACGATATCAGTAACAAAATCACTGAACTTACTTCCTTTCTGAAGGCCTGTTGGCGCTGTTCTCGGATCTCTGCACCGGGTGCAACAAGTTCAAAAACTGAATTCGCGTCGGACCCAGCCCTGCTGGCTCTGATTCACTTCAGGCGCACGCTCAGGTCTAACGCTCAAAGGTCGGGGGTTTCCCCCCCGCGCGGTGCCATTAAAAACCTCAATAACGATATCAAAAAATTAATTACTAAGCTCCGGAGCGCCAGCTGGACTAGACTTATCCAAAATTTTAAGAAACCAGATCCCACCTTCTGGGCAACCTACAAGGCCTCTAAAAAGGGGGCAGACAAACCACACCTCCCGCCCTTCGTGATAAATGGATTCATTTCAAATTCCAGCCATGATAAGGCCGAGGCTCTAGCCTCGTGTTTTGCCAGCGTACATTCCACCGCCTCGAGCCTTGCATCTCCGCTTGAGGGTCCGGTGGCCGAGTTTGTTTCCTCTCTGGCTCCTCCTGCACCTTCCTTGTCTCTTTCACTTAACTCTTTCCTCTCCCCCGAGATTGTCTTCACACTCCTACGCAAGCTGAAGCCAAAAAAATCGCCAGGCATTGACGGCATCTCTGCCGACATGCTTATAAACGTTCATCAAAAAGTTGCTACTCAACTTTATTACATCTTCCGCGAGTGCATCCGCAGACATTATTTTCCTGCCGCCTGGAAGGTGGCTAAGGTTATTCCAATTCCTAAGCCCGGCAAAGATCTTTCCTCTCCTGCAAGTTACAGGCCTATCAGTCTCTTGCCTATACTTAGCAAAACTCTTGAAAAATGCATCCACCTTTATCTGAGTGCATTCATTAAAGATAACCGTATCCTAGCTGATCAGCAGTTTGGCTTCAGGGCAGGGCACTCCACCATACAACAGGCTCTCCGCATCACGCAGCATATATCCGTAAATTTAAATACTAAACGTCATACTATTCTGGTCCTTCTCGACCTGGCAAAGGCCTTCGATTCCGTTTGGCACGATGCACTTTTGTACAAATTCCATATGTATAACGTCGACCTAAATATCATTCTTTTTTTACATTCTTACCTTACAAACCGTAAACTCGTTGTAAATATTCTCGAACACTCTTCCGACCCGCGTGTCGTTTCCGCCGGAGTCCCTCAAGGCTCCATTCTTGGCCCGTTACTTTTTAATTTATATATAAACGACATTCCGTCGAGCCCATCAAGCAATATAGCACTATATGCCGACGACACGGCTGTTTATGCCTCGTCAACCAAGTTCAAACAGTCGATTAAATATGTGCAGCGTCACCTGTTAGAAATAGAATCCTTTTTTTCAAAATGGAAACTCTCCCTGAATGCGGACAAGTCACAAGCAATCCTTTTTACTCGTAATAACAATATAGCACGGGAAACCTTATATTCCTTTATCAACCTCGGCGGGGTGGACGTGGCCTGGTCGGACTCCGTTACGTACCTCGGGCTCGTACTTGATTGCAAGATGACCTTTAATCCTGCCATCACAGACAGAATCAGCAAAACAATGGCCGCGTTCTACTCTCTTTCGAAGTCCCTGGACTACAAATCACCGCTCAACAAAAAACTGAAAATTCTGATTTACAAGGTCTGCCTGCGCCCGGTACTCACGTATGGCATTCAAATCTGGTCCGCCGCTGCAAAAACACATTTTAAAAAGGTGCAAGTTGCACAGAGTAAAATTTTAAAAATTATATTAGGCTTGCCTAAGGACGCACCCACATCTGAAACCCATAGAGCAGCAAGCGTTCCGCTCATATCCGTTTTTCGTGATAATCTTATCGCTCGCTACCTGTCTGCTTCATACTTGAACCCCCTCGCCAGGGCCACCTGCGAATTCAACGTGCATAATATCCCATATAAAATCAAATTCAAACACCCGATGCAACATTCCTCTGTATAATTTTCTCTTACTGTTTCTTTTTCTACTTCAAGTCTGCTGCTTCTGCGCGTGCGCGCGTGCTCCGTCCTGAGCGCATGCGCGTTGGTGGCGTTCTACAGCTCGATCTGCTCCGATCTACTCGTCTCCAGGCAGTACGCACGCCGGCCCCTCTGCGGATTTACGGTTTGGCTCACTCTTAGTTACTACTCTTCTTGTTTCTTATATCTTTCTCTTTCTATTTCTTCTTTACGTCCTTGCACTTTTTAGTTCACTAGGCGCGTCACCTGTTTTATTCAGGCAAGCGGGCGCCTATATCTCATTCCTTTTTATATTTTGTCTTGGGGTTTTTTGCAAATTTTCCCCTAAGTTACTTTTGAGTCTGTAGTCTTAACACCTCATTCCGGTAATACCTGTTATCTAAATCTCAAGTGCTCGATAAAGGTGCCCAACTGGTGCCTAGGCGCGAGTTTCTCCCCCTAGGGTGTTGCCACCCTTGCTCTATGCAACTCCCTAGGGCATTCAGGTTACCACACAAAAAAAAAAAAAAAAAAAAAAAAAGATCAAGCGTCCTATCTTGAGTCGCCACAGAAGTGGGAAAGGCATATCTGCGGACTGCCAGAACCACACAATCAATCTGTATAGACGAGAGTAAGACCCATCATAACGCCGTAACCTCTGACTATTGTGTACAAGTCGAGATACGTATTCAGTATACTCCTAGCACGCGGATTTCAATATTGCATAATATAGAATCATTATTTCACGTCGAGCGTCTCAAGAAGTCTGGACGCATACTCTGGGAGACACGAGCAGAGTGTATCTTTCCATCGTAGTTATTGCATCCATGATAAAAGAGTTAAACTATACGCACCGTCAATATAAATTCACATTTGCAACAATCCAGCAAGCTGACTCCTTTAGTAGAGGCATTCTTACGAGCAAACGCGGCATCGAACAAGATAGGTACCAAAGAGTAGAAAGTAGGAGAATCTTTTATTAGAGCCACGGAGGAATAAGGTGCCTGACTAAGACACTCGGCTGACCTTGATCGGTCCCCCGCTGTCCGTCTTCGGCCTACCCGACTCCTCGCAGTGAGATACCCCACTGGCGGACGATCTGCGCCCTTGGCTGGCCGTATGTAAACTACGGTCCCCCACGGCAAAGACCTAGTCTTAGTCAGACGGCAGATTGCTTAGAAAGAAACACTACGAGATATCAAGGTAAAACTGTCGTGCTGCTCGGCTGGTACTTAACTGTATCCCCCGCCGGCCCGTCGTTGTTGTAACCGAAGTGTTCTCAGGTACATTACGCATGAACATTGAAGACTCGTATCGATACTAGGCCACCTTGGAGGGAACTTTTCGTTCGACGCCTCGTTCTAGCGACTCGCACGTAAAAACCTTCCGCCACACGGATACACACCTCGCGCCGAGACTTCTTACATTATTGCGAGCGTCTTCGCGTGTAGGACTGCCCGTGTCAACACCCGAACGTAACTTACATAACCGCGCGCATCTAGACCACGCGTTTCGGTACATAGACAAACACATTGAACTGCGAGACACACGTACGGCCTGTCGTACCTCGCACCGGCTCGGCATTACCGGAGCCGCTACATATTTTTGTTCATTGTATTATACTAAATCTCGACATCATACAGAATATACAGACATTCGACCAGTTACACTGTACTACCCACTCTCTATTTCACTCCTCACCGTCCAGTGGTTCGAATCCACAAGCATACGTACGTATGTAAAGCAAAACGGCTAGTGACACCGTTAAATACCTATTTTTGTAATACCTCGGTCGTACCCTCAGGGATTAGTTGTTCCGTCTGAACACTTTTCCGTCCGACCGAGGGATACGTAACTCGTCACGGTTACAAGCACATACGTAAAATTGCAAACAATTCTCTCGAATATTTTCAACTTTATCCATGTGCCCCTCTATTATTAATTTGTTAAGATATTCATCACAATCAATGCCCAATGCGATTTCATGTACAGATTTTTGATTTTCTTTTTCCGAAAAATCTACGTTATTGTTACAATCTGTTAAAAGCTCTGGTTTTAAAAAGTTTTTACATACAATTTGTAATAAATGTATTGATTTAAAAGAGTTAAAAAAATGGAAAATATATCTCAGAAAAAATAAGTATGCTTTAACATCAGGATTCTGCATGACGGCTACAAATTGTGCAGCTTTGTCGGACTTCTCTTTCGTCAGTAATTGTTTTAAGAACTTGTTAATACTATCCCATGAATCCAGAATTCTACTGATGCATAATTGGCGGGAAAGCCATCGTGTTTCGGCCAATTTCAAAATTTTCAGATTATTGTCCTCGCTACAATCAGTAAAAATAGCCGATCGCTTGGGGCTACAGTTTATAAAATTTGAAATTTGTTTTACAAAGTTTTCACATTTGTTAGGAATCGTTCTGGATGCTGTATTTGCGGCTAACGCTACAGAATGGCATGGACATGTCAGTGTTAATACACGTCCACACTTTTCCTCCAACTTTGTTCGAAATGATAAATGTTTACCCGTCATGACACGCGCATTGTCGCATGACAATGCAACAATGTTCATAAACGGAATCTGTAAACGGTACATTTCCTGCCGAAACGCGTCAAATATCATTTCAGCGCCATAATTTCTTGCATCAAGATCGATTAGTTTGACTAACTGCAACATAATTTTGCAATGTATCCGGATCGACATACCGAACATGAAACGTCATCCATTTCGTCAGTGTGGTCCACGGGTGGGGCCCTTCACGCGGCTGCTTCCACCTCCACTAGCTGGACGCAACACCGACCCCCCCCCCCCCCCCCCCCACCATATACCCTACTGGCGCAGCGCAAGCGATCATGTGACGCACTCAGCGTCGTCCGTCACCATAACAACGGGTAGTCGGGTGGGGACTCGAAATCGCACTTAGGTGCGGTTCTTGGACCACACTGCATTTCGTATTAGTAATGTCTGACGTTTCATCAATAAAAATACTAAACTTTGTATTTCGTAGAATGGCCGAAAGACGTTCCGTTTCAACCGGACACAAGACGTTTGCAATTATTTTAGTGCATTTCGTGTCACTCATACTCATGTTTTCCAACACGTCAGGATCTGTTCCACATTTTTGGAAAAATGCTAACAATTTTGCCGCTGACGTAAACGGAATGCCAAGTTCGGTGATAAGAGCAGCGTATTGAATTTCCGCTGCTTTACGTCGCGCATCTAATGACAATTCCGATTCGTCCGTGAAATCATCTTGTTCCTCTGTTTCTTGCGTTTCTATACATCTTTCGTTTCGTATATGAAACGCGGATTATGCGTGACGATAAATGTGATTTAATCGAGCCGTTATCACCTTCTTACAAAAAGCACAGAAACACAATGTTTACTGATCTGATATTTCCCGTAACCACGGTTGGAACTTTTTCAAATCTAACCATTGTTTCCGAAATGTCCGTTCCAGAGAAGAATGTTGCTTCGATACTTGGTCGTCGCTATTTGCTACAGTTAAAGACATTTTCTTTACATTATTTATGTGACACACAGAATTCGCGTGTCTGGAAATGCGCGTATCGCAGGAGAATTCTTTTTGACAGATTACGCAATGAAATAAACTAATGTCGGATGCGATGGATCGCACCCAGGAGTTATATTTTTCATCTTGAAGCCAAGCTTCGCAAAAGCTCCGTTTATATTTCTTTTACTGCAAATTAGACATTCCTGTTTAAAACCGCAAGAAACAGACTGAAATAAATAAATGAATAAATAAATAAAACTTACCCCGCGCCAAACGCTCAGCCACTCACACATACACACGCGCGTCGAAGTTAAAAACTATGTTTCGCGGATTGCCGGAACGACTACTGTGTCACTGTACACGGCATGAAATGGTACAATTAAGCGATTGTAACGTGCACGACCGAGGCATTTAGAGGTGATCGCGTCCGCGGATACACAATTTTCAATCCACCAATAAGGGCATTCGAGCACTTGTAAACACGAAAGTCCGCCAGAACATTTTGTGACCGGGACCGTTAGTCTTTAGTACCAGCTTGCCACAGCGATGGATACATTCCGTAAGTACATAATACGTATTGTCATAAATTCCAATTCCTTTAGATATGACGTGAGGCCGTTTGTAATGAAATTGTACATTGATGATGATATTGATTCAGAGAATTTAATGAAGTCTGTTCGGGAGATACATTTGTAGCAAAAAATACTTCACATTCGAGTTTTACGTATATATGCGCCTTTCCCATTGTTACAGTATTAAAGATTCCGTACATTCCTACAATTTGTTCTTTCGTACAATGCAGAAATATACTTTTCAATATCTGAAACTTCGATTCCGAACATTTTTAGTAGAATGTCATAATTATGTTAATTTTATCATGTAGGAAGGTTTCTTTTACAAGCGGACCGCCGTCCTACTCGATCGCGTTTTAATTCTCGCGTCTCAGAATAAATTTTAGTGAAGGGGGAATGGTCACTGCAAATTACTTAACGCGTCCGTTCTCTTTGCTTTCCTTTTATTTTCTGCCTTTTCGTCTTCGATCGCTCACCTCATACGCATTCGCAATCTCCCTTCAGATTTTCTCACCGTTCGCACCGAATTCGCTAATGACAGTCGTACGATCGGCTTTCTCTCTCGCAGCTATCTCCTGCCTCTCTCCAAACACAAACATTCGCTCCATCACTCACTCTCTCTCTCTCTCTCTCTCTCTCTCTCTCTCTCTCTCTCTCTGTCTCTCTCTCTATCTCTCTCTCACAGACACACACACTCGGTCTCATTCTGTCTCTCTCCCTCACGCTCATCCTTCGTACTTGCCACAATCACCATTTTCAATTATCTTTCAAGTACATATCTATAAATTGATGTGTCTTTTTTTCACGAACAGAAAACCTTAGAATCAGCGCGCCACCGCCGCCACCCGTGGAGGAGCCGAAGGCGGAGGAGGAGGCTGGGCCGTCCGGGGCAACCGGACCCAAGGCCGAGCAGGAGGCGCCGGCTCCTGCCGCAGCCTCACCACCGGGTCCGGCCCCGGAAACTGCAATTACGCCGGCCACAACGAAATCTAGTAAGTTCATACAAATTCACACATGACGCATTCTAACATTATTCGATACAAGATATCATAATCTGCTTTCATTAACTGCATGTATGTCTGTTCATTGTTTAGGAAAGAAAAGGAGGGGTGCGGGCGTGGAAAAGGCAAGAAGGCGTGCAAAGCCACGCGGCTACTGGAAGTGGCACACACGTGGCGGCGGGCGCCGTGGCGGCGGGCGCGGTGACGGCGGGACGAAAAATATTATTTATTGTAATAATATTTACATGAATTAAAATAAAAATAATGTACAAAATTCTGCTTTCATTCATTTCATCCATTAATGGGCATAGCATGTGGTACAATAGGGCTACAGGCGACGGTCCACGTTAAAAAACCGAACGCGCTAGTCGTGGCACCTCATGGGTGGCGTGGAAGTTCACGTATCTGAAATTATAGAAACTACAACCTTACATACGCATTTGCATTTGTCGGGTTGCACTTCTGAATAGAGTGAAGTCTCGTAGAAGATACATATTACGATCCCATTGAACCCTTTCCTCCATAATTTTGTCTAATACTTACCGTTTGCAGGAAAAAAGCTGATCACCGCAACCCGTGGACCCTGTACATGTGCATTTAAAAGTAATACATATCGTACAATTGGTTACAAAATAATGATGAATAAATGACATTGGAAAAGTCAGTTAGAGTCCCAGGGAAATAATTTGCAGTAGGTACGTAAAATACGCGGTCAGAATGGTTTGACTTTTCAGATATTTGAATTAGTCGGGAGCGGCACAATTTGAGTTTCGGTTTCCCATTGACAGGGCTTTTGCTATTATTGTCGTGTTTTATCATGCCTTCTTCGACAATACGCACGTTGCGAAATTTCGTGGGCAGAATGCGACAATGGACGTACATATGGATTACAGTATGCATGGTGCATTGCCGAAGAAGGAACACCTTCTTCTTTCTCGAAATGGGGATAGCGTTGCTAAAGTAAACGTGCGTAGTAAGAAAAAGGTTTCCAATCAATGTGATGGGACTTGATGAGAACTGTTACAATATATGCACAATTTGGTCACCTTCTATTTAGGAAACAAATCGTAAAGAACAACTCATAGAAACATTCGCACCGTCGTCGCGTCGTGTCAAGCAAATTCTTCCTGACGTACGCTGTCGTGTGTTAAAATCGCGTGTTAGTACGATCCTTCAGAACGTTCCAGTGCAAGAAGTACTCCTATTACTTGTTTCACGGTTAATGCATAATCCGCAATAATTGACATTTATTATATACTTTCTTATTTATTACTACCATAGAAAGAGTAATGCTACTGAAACCAAAATTTATGAAATATATATTTTGCCCATATCTATTATAAACCAATACGACACATCTATTCCGTTGACAAAATATTAAAAACTATCCGTAGTAAGTACTAAAACATTTTTAAATGAATATCGTTTGTTGCTGTGTGATGAATAATTAAAAAAAAAATTATTCTGTGAAAAAAAAATGGAACCATTGCCGGGCGCGAAACGACGAACGAAACGACCGCGTCGACGAGCGACGATGAGTACGACGAGTCAATCCGAAACTCTCCTCGATTCACTTTTCTGTGGATCGCGCTCTGCTCAGGGCGGTGGTGCCCGATTTGCCTTCCGGCTGACTGAACGCAATGGTACGTGCGATGCCTTATGCGAACTCTGGCACCACTGTCACCGGCCTGTGTGCGGAACGAAGACGCGACGCCGCGACTGCATGTCCAACAAAGACGCAACGCGCGATGTTGGTTGAAAGGGGACGGAGCATAGTTCTGTCCTTCTTATGTGTCGTTACGATATCTGACGTCACGCGACGTTGGTGGAAGGGAGACGCAACATAGTTCCGTCCTTCTCACCAAACCGAGCGCGATTCGGTGAGAAACGGCGCGCGCAGCTCTCACGGACAGGGCACGCACACTTCTGCGGGCACCGATGGTGCAAACGGGCCAAATCTGAGACCACTGCACTCGGGTGGTATAATAATAAATTAAAAGAACTTTATGCGAACTGAGAAAAGAATAAATGATCGTTTCCTTTGGCCGGCTTTAAGGGAGATTGTCGTTCAACAATCACGAGAAGCGATTAGTGCTAAGAGTATATATGTAATTGAACTAAAAATGCGCATCTGTCGTCAATAACTATTTACAAAGAGAATGAACTTAAAATGTGAACAAAACTGTAATATCCATGTACGCAGGTTTCTATTAATTTACGAGTCTTTTACGCTCACTTAATCTAGTGCGCCCTTGTCACACTCACACACACACACACGTGCGCACCCACGTGCGCACCACGATGAGACTGAATTCTGTCAAGTCGATAGGACTAAAGATATTTGCATCTATACCATTGGACGACATGGCAATTCTGGATGCTTCGGCATATGGATCGACCTGAGTCCAAAGAGATTCGCTTTTGTCAAGTGCTATCGCACAAATCTTGTACATTTGAGCCTCCTGGACAAGAAACGATGAGGCAGAATCCTGTCAGATTGATAGGAGTAAAGATATTTGCATCTATATCATTGGACGACATTGGCAATTCTGGATACTCGGCCTATGATTCGACCTGAGTCCAAAGAGATTTGCTTTTGTCAAGTGCTACCGCACAAATCTTGTACATTAGAACCTGCTGGACAAGATACGATGAGGCAGAATCCTGTCAAATTGATAGGAATGAAGATATTTGCCTCTATATCATTGGACAATATCGGCAATTTTGGATACTTCGCCTTATGATTTGACCTGAATCCAAAGGGAGTCGCTTTGGACAAGTGCTACCGCACAAATCTTGTACATTTGGAGCCCCTGGACAAGATAGGATGGGGCAGAATCCTGTCAGATTGATAGGATGGTGATCCCAAGGTTCGTCGGTTCGCTACGGCCCGGAGACGGAAAACTATTAACATTATTACCAAAAAGGTCCACTCGTATGGGCTAGATTTCTCAATGCTTGCGCAAGCCTCATACGAGGGCTAAAAATTTTGAAAGTATAACGCCGGGCCGTAACATCGGCATATTTGAAATAATTTTTTGGACGTACTGTAAATTTATTTTTGCCCATTCTTCCGTCAATTTTTGTTTTAACTCCTCCTTCGACCTAGTTGGGGTCTTTCTAATATTTCGGCCCAACTCGTCCCACAGATTTTCTATCGGGTACATATCTGGCGACTGCGGGGGTGGGTGCAACACCTTAGGACAATTGTACAACAAATATTCTTGAACAATTCGTGCTCGGTGTTTTGGGTCGTTATCTTGATAAAATTTGAACGTATTTGCAATGCCCATTTCTGCTGCGCTCTGGCGCAAATTATCTTTCAAAAGTCGCAAGTAGGCATTTTTATCCATGATGCCATCGATAAATGTTAGTTTTCCCACTCCGTGGTACGATATGCACCCCCATATAAGCACTCCCCCGCTACCATGCTTTATTATACCCATTAGAATTTTGGGCGCTAGTGGCTCATTTTTTTGCACCATATTTTATGTCGACCATCGTGCCCAAATATATTAAATTTACTTTCGTCAGCAAAAATAACGTCTCTCCACTACTCCACGTCCTTCGTTATATACTCTTTTGCGAACTGCAGCCTGTTTTTGCGGTTAATTTCATTGATGTGTGACGTACCGCGCCGCCGTAAAGCGCTGCGGCCCATGGCGTCGTACCTGCTTACCTACCGTGACGTCAGCATGCATCGCCCGAACTAATGACGGGCCCGGGCTAGTGACGTAGCCCCGAACGAAGCGCAGCAGCCGCGCGCGATCACGTGCATAGCGAGTGCACAGCGAATGCACAGCGGGTGCATGGCGACGGTTGGGAACGTGCTATTCCCCGAAAATGCGCCCCACCGCGATGCACTACTTCTTTACTTCTCAAGACCCCTTGCCTAAGGTCTAATCGTATAAAACAGGGCTCCGCCAGACCTCGCGAGTTTCAGACAGCTTCAGAAAAGGACCGTGCAAGGGTCTGCATTAGTAATTTCCGAGCGTTTACGTACTTAGAAAAGAGTGATTCCAGAATCGCTAAAAGTGTCTTTTTCGTTGTTTGTTCTCGTTGCAAGGAACAACCTGTGCGTGTTCCGAGCGTTCCAGTTTAAAATCAGAGTCCGGTAGTTTTAGAAAGGAGTGTCTTTTCGCTGACCGCGATTTCTGGCGAGGAATAACTTGTGCATATTCCGAGCGTTCTTAGATTTAGTCGTTCTGCCACACTTCGGTGTGTAGGTTTAGTTCTCAATTCAGCTCTTTCTTTGAAAACCAAATAATCTATTGCTAGTCATTGAACGTTTTCTGTATATTTATTCGCGTCGTATTTTAATCACGTTATTAGAAATAGTAGTTGAACTATCGTTGTGTTTGTTATATTCGATTGCTTTTTGTGTATATATTTTATTCAATATATTCTATTTATTTGTTTTCATAATTCTTTGCCATCGCGTTATTTGGTCTCCTAGAAACTCGAATCCTACGAACAAACACGAACAAGGTTTCCCTTAACCGCTCAAGGGAACCAACGAGCCAAAAAGAAATCACAATATCCTCTAACCTCAAATCTGCAAGGGGTGCCGCTGTGAAAAATCAGTTAAGGCCTTTGCAGGTATTCATGTCGAGACAGAGAGCACAGGGTGCCGCGGTGCAAAATCCGTTAAGGCCTGTGTTTCGCGTGCTCACTCCTCTCACAAAATTTCTTTCCTACCGGCACTGGCAAAAATCCTCACCACGTCAGGCCGTGGCTCGTAACATCTGTACCCGTCACCAACCCGTACATAAAAGAAGGCTACCTGGCACGCATCAAAACACCCGAAGGCGTGTACATGGGCGAAGCCGCTGTTTATACCGACAACGGGCAATGTCAGGTATTCGCTACAAACACCGGCGAAGACACAGTCGAATTTGACACCCCGCCTCAGTAAATAACGCCGTACGAAATCTACACGACGTCCGAAGAAGAATTTCTTCACCCGGACATTACACCTGTCCAGGATCCATCTAAAAGAATTAAAGAAATCTGGAGTCAAATGGACACCACCCACCTGAACGCGGAAGAGCGTCGTGCGACCATGAAACTGATTGAAATGTTTCATGATCGATTTTACATACCCGGAAACGACCTGCCTGATGCACCTGCATTTCATGACTCCGTCCACGTAACTGATTACGTGCCCGTGAACTGCAGAGGGTAACGATATCCTCCCCTCCATCAGGAAGAGATTAACAGACAGGTAGACGCATTACTAAACGCCGGAATTATCCAGCCGTCCACCTCGCCGTACAATTCGCCGATCTGGATAGTGCCTAAAAAACCCGTTGCTCGCGGAGAGAAGAAATTGCGAATGGTGATCGACTTCCGTGCGCTCAATGAAAAGACAGTGGGAGATCGATATCCGCTCCAATTGATCTGTGAGATTCTTGACAAATTAGGAGGCGCTAAGTATTTTACAGTGTTCGACCTCGCAAGCGGATTCCATCAAATCCGTATGAATCCGAAAGATCAGCCGAAGATCGCATTTACAACTCATCGCGGGCACTTCGAGTATGTGAGAATGCCATTTGGATTAAAGAACGCACCACCCACTTTCCAACGGCTAATGGATCAAGTACTGACCGGACTACAAGGAACGGGACTTTTCGTATACCTTGATGATATAGTGGTCTATTCGTCATCTTTAGAAGAACACCACATAAAGGTCGCCAAATTATTAACCCGTCTACGCGAACACGGTTTAACATTGGAAACGAGCAAGTGCGGGTTACTAAAAAAGGAAGTGGCCTATCTAGGGCATATCGTTTCGGAGCAGGGAGTCCGCCCGAACCAGGACAAGCTCGTCGCCGTACAGAAATTTCCAACTCCAAAAAATCAGAAGAATATCCAACAATTCTTGGGACTTTCCGGATACTACCGCCGGTTTATCAGCAACTATTTGCAATGGATAGATCTAGGATGGCAATGAGGGGGCGAAAAGATACAATTATATATTGATGGATTGTACAGAAACGTCTCGGATCGCTTCCGGACAAGCACTGACCTGCTCGCGGCAGTGCCGCATCGTCGTCCGCAAAAACAAAATAGCGCTCACATACTGTTACGTCCTCCGTTTTTCGGCACCCTGCGTACACCGGGTATACCGGGGATCGGAAGACAGACGAAGTGACCGGCCCGATAAGAGATTTGACGTGTCAGCAGAGCGGCTCACTGAGACGTCGCACGCGCCTTAATATACTCGGTGTCCTAGATTTGACACTAAAGCTACGTGTATTCTTGCGTCCGAATGATTACGGCTCCAAAAGTCTTTGCGTCGTTGGTGACTCGGAGTTACACCAACCAGTGTTGCTCCTGGCTGCGCTTTCTCGCGCATGCGCATGAAATTCTGCTTAAGGTACGTGCTAAAATTCATGAAAAAGAGGTCCTGTTTGGCCCCTCCGGTCAGATATCATTTATAAAAAATGTTGTTGGGGTCCACAATAGGGCATACTGCATGCTTCGTCCCTGCATTTTTCCTAAATTGCACTGCGCATGCGCCAGAAAGCGCAGCCAGGAGCAACACTGACACCAACCCATGGGTTTTCCTTGCGTCCGACTGGTTACGGCTCTAAAAGTCTTTGCGTCGCTGGTGACTCGCAGTTACACCAACCTATGGGTTTTCCTTGCGTCCGACTGGTTACGGCTCTAAAAGTCTTTGCGTCGCGGGTGACTCGAAGTTACACCAACCTATGGGTTTTCCTTGCGTCCGACTGGTTACGGCTCTAAAAGTCCTTGCGTCGCGGGTGACTCGAAGTTACACCAACCTATGGGTTTCCTTGCGTCCGACTGGTTACGGCTCCGTGTTGTCGCTTATTGCGTGCGATAATGCTTATGTTTACCCTTATGAGAGTTCCTCGTTGGGGGCCCTCGTGCCGCGCGGGTTACTTAATCTATGGTTTCTATGTCCGAATCTTCGCGAATCTCGGTTACCACGACGGTAGACGGTACGATTTCCGGTTCTAGGGGCTCGAAGTAGACCGTGAACTGGTCTTGCCCTGGAGGTAATTCGAACGGACAAGGCTGTTCTGGACAGGTCCAGACCGGTTGCCCGTGTTGTCCGGGGTGGGGGTAGATAGGCGGAATGGAATTCGCGGATTCGCTCGCTGTTTGTCGAGATACCTGCGACCAGTATAAGCGAGCAGCTTCGCAACGTGCCCAGTGTTTTACTCCGCCCCGGCGAGTTCCTCTATAATCCTTACGTCGCTGGCGACGTTAGGGTGCTGGGGAACGGGGTGCTCTCTGGTTATGGATTTGAGTGGGAGAATAGTTACGATCCGTGGAAACGACCACTGGCCTTGGGGCCGAACTGTCGTGCGCCGAAAGTGGTTGGGGAGCCACGATCGCAGCGAGGGGCCCGCCGCGGGCCAACGGAACCTATGTCCTGAGGTTGCAGCGAAAGAATCGCTTAGGGATCACCGGAACTCGGAAGCTCGGCGGTGCCGGCGGGGTATTGCCCGCAAGGCGACTCAGGCACAAGCTCTATGGCTGCAGCAAGGACCATTCGATTTATGCGCCCGGCGGTTTCGGTAGCCCAAGTTATCGCGGGCAAGAAAAGGGGTGAAATCCACCGTCTAATTAGACCCAGTGAACACTCCGATAACCAGGTTTAACGCGGATGTACGTGTCGCGTCGCCAGGATGGGTGGTGGAGTAGGTGATACACGAGATTGTGTACTTGCTGTTTCTTAGCTGATCGAACCCTACAATTTGGAGTGGAACGCCTCCACTTCGTTGTCGCGACCGGAAAATCGGAGGTCGAGACTAGACGGAGTGTCTCGACCACGCAGGTTACTTATAATTAATTGAATTTCGGAGGCTTCACCACGCTGGTTGCCTAGAATGGTCCGGATTACAAAGCTTGACCACGCGGGTCACTTATAACTAGTTGAATTTCAAAGGCTTCACCACGCTGGTTGCCTAGAATGGTCCGAATTACAAGACTTGACCACGCAGGTCACTTATAGTTAGTTGAATTTCAAAGGCTTCACCACGCTGGTTGCCTAGAATGGTCCGAATTACAAAGACTGCTTGATTACACAAACCTGAGGTTGCCTGACGAGGTGCAGGACCGGTGGCACTGATTCTAGCGCGTTGGTTATTCACTTAGACTTAACTTGATTCTATTGACTCGACTCGACTTGACTTGATTCTATTCGTTACACTTGATTCACTTTAAAAATACCGAAGGCAAATACTAAGTCGGGTGTTACACTTCGCACCCGCACTTGAATTCTTAATACGTGATCAACTGTGCAGTTCGGAGCACTCCACACACAGAAGTGAATTGAAGTAAAACGTTCAACGAATAAGTCACAAGTCCCGAATGGTAAGCGTCGTAACCAAGAGTGCGCGTACAAGTACTTGTCGTAACCAAGAGTGCGCGTACAGGTACTTGTCGTAACCAAGAGTGCGCGTACAGGTACTTGTCGTAACAAAGAGTGTCCGAAAAGAGTCTCCTACTGCCCTATATAGACGCCGTGCTCCGCTGAGCGGCGTTCGCATGCTGACACTGCATCAGCGTTATATCCTGGGAACGGCGCGACAGGTGCCTTTCCCAGGACTCAATTGTACGTGTCTTATCTTAAATGGGGGTCCGTGAGAACCGTGCCACATTCCTAAAGTTAGATTAGAGTAAATCTTAGAACTATTGAGCGAGCGGCAGAATGCTGCGAGAACAATCGATTAGTTATTCTTGAATAATTTAGAGAAGCAAAAATTTGCGGCGGGTGGAGGACGCAGGACGTAACACACCCAATCGCCTTTACATATTCCACTAAGGCAAAACCATTAATTCAGCTACTGGGGAAGGGCGTCCGTTTCAACTGGACACCGGAACAGAAAGGAAGTTTTCAGGAATTAAAGAAGGAACTGTGTGAGCAGCCCATCCTACAATATCCGGACTTTTCCCAGCCGTTTATCATCACCACCGATGCTTCCGAATACGTATTGGGAGCAGTACTTAGCCAAGGGGAAGTTGGAAGCGACCTGCCCATCGCCTACGCCCAGTGTCAGCAGATCTGTACCTCTAGCAACATGAGCAACACGGAGAGTGGGGATGATGCGCAATATGCGCACCGTGTCAGTGAGAGCTACGTGCCCCTCGATTGGCTCATAGCTCTCACGGACATGGACGCATACTCGCGCTCATCCCTACTCTCCATGTTACTCATGTTGCTAGAGGTACAGATCTGCTGACACTGCCTACGCCTCCAGGAGCTTAAATCGTGCCGAAAGGAACTATTCGGCGACGGAGAAAGAATGTCTCGCTATGGTCTACGCGGTGAAATATTTTCGACCATATATTTTCGGGACAAAGTTCACACTGATAACGAATCACCGCCTCCTCGTATGGATACACTCGGTGAAGGACCCAACATCGCGCCTCGTGAAGTGGCGTTTGCGTCTCGCCGAATACGAATATAAAGTGATACATAAAGAGGGCAAGACAAACAAAAACGCGGACGCGCTATCACGTAACCCCATAGTGTGCCTTCCTTTGTCAAACGAGGCCATAAACAACGAGAGTATTGCTCAAAGGGTAAAAATTCTAAGAAGAGACAACTCATCACCGACCAATGCAGGCAACCCGGCCGTCACCTCCCCACCTGCGCACTCGACCCTGCGCCCGGGCGGCGAGGAAGGCCGAAGAAACATCCTGCTGCCATTCCACCTGCGGAAGCGGAAGACACAAAATAAGTACACCTGCAAACCCGCCGGAGGATCACCTTTCGGAGATATCCGACCCAGATGACGCACTCATTCAGGAGACAGCGAGTCCCGACAAACAAGAGGACGAGGATCCAAAAAGCATCAGCCCCCTCATCCACACCCCACCCGCAGCTACACCCCTTACTTTTGACCGATACGACTCCGAAGATTCGACAAGTGACAAAACGACGTGCGTAATACGACAAACCAACGAGGCATTAACCGCCGCCGAAGGGAATTTCGGGCATTTTATCACCTTGACACCGCACCCGAAGAGCCGCGTCGAACAGGCATTAAGTGATTTGGATTATATCAATATCCACGCAATCCGGAAAACGTTAGCACAAAAGGGACAGGTGTGTGTGTCAGAAGCCGAGGGTAGTGTTGTTTATTCAATAGTGACGGAACAAGAGCAAATATCGGAAGGAGAATTAATCAGGGGATTCCGAGCCCTGAACAAGGCCTTTAACCCTCGCACCACCAGACTGGGTATATTTTACCCGAGCCTGACGAATGGCAACCCTTTCTACGTGGATATGCCGATAATGTCACTGGCTACAAAGGTAGCCATGTTGCGGAAACTGTAGAATGACAGATACCGACTCAGTGCTACTAGTGTCGGTTGGAATCAATGTGGCCAGATTCTGGCCCACTGGTACCATTGGTACCAGTGGAGTGGGGATACGCGCAAGTGTGCGTGCCTTGTCCGTGACAGCTGCGCGCGCAGAGAAGGATGGAACTAGGCTCCGTCTCCCTTGTACCAACGTCGTCTGACGTCATGGAACCGTGACGTAGTATAAGAAAGGACGGAGCCATGCTCCGTCTTGCTTCCACTGTCGTGACGTCGTGTAAGAAAGGACAGATGTATGCTCCGTCCCCTTTCAACCCAAAGCGCGCGTCGCGTCTTCGTCCCTCATACAGTTCTTGGCGTGGCGTCTTCGTTCCGCACACAGGCCGGTGACAGTGGTGCCAGATTTCGCATAAGGCATCGCACGTACCATTGCGTTCTTTCAGCCGGAAGGCAAATCGGGCACCACCGCGTTGAGCAGAGCGCGATCCAGCGAAAAGTGAATCTAGGAGAGTTTCGGATTGACTCGTCGTCGCTCGTCTTCGCGTTCGTGCTCGATACGAATAATGTTGCTCGATTTGCAATATGAGAATTGGATGAATTGTTGATATTAGTATTTATCCAAATTATTGCTGACTGCAGGGCAATTGTTTATTTATTAATTAATTAATTATTTAAAAATTAGTTTATTAATACATTTATTTATATATAGATTTTTATATATATATATTTTTGGCATAGATCGTGTTAATAATTTCTACGAAGTCTAACAATAAGAATTCTCCTCGAGTTGCACATTATCGGAGGAGGTACCATCTATCACGAGAATAATCGAAAATCGTCTCGAAAGTGCAACCCTTCTTAGCGCGTAAGCAGTTGACATGTGACACGATGCATACATACGATGCGTGTATCACATTGCGAGATATATGTATTTCGTTCGTAAATACTACATTTTTTTACGTGGTCTTTCACGCCACCTTTGAGGTGCCACGAATTGCGCGCTCGGTTTTTTTAACGTGGACCTTCGCCTGTAGCCCTATTATACCACATATAACAGCAATTTTATCTGGTGTCTAGCAAATGTATTGCAAAACAGGTGTCTGACAATTGTTATTATCAAATGTGGTGTCTAGCAATTATTTTGCAAAACAGGTGTCTGACAATTGTTATTATCAAATGTGGTGTCTAGCAATTATTTTGCAAAACAGATTTTAAGACATTTGTCGTTGAACGACGTCATGTCTGTGTTATAATATAAATAACGAAGCTCACAAAATGAAGTTTATTTTATGATCGACGTTATTACTAAAAATCAGTAGACGGAGCAATCGGAGCAATCTCTGTTGCATTTACTGTGACATTTCTTTCTCTCGAACATCCAGAATATAATGTCCGACTTGACATGCGAGATAAGTGTTCGTCAGTAATGTTCAAATTTAAAGCAGTTTCCCTTCTGGCCAGCAACGCTGATTTTATAACACATATAGCGTTCATCTGGACGGGCGACAGCTTATTTCGTTTTTTTGTTTTTACATCTGGTAAGAAGGAAAAGATTCGTTCGGCATCAGCATTCGAATTTGGTAACGATCTAACTGCATTAATGAGAGACCGCAAATGAGGATATTTAGTATTCTGATTTAAAATTTTTTCCCACATTGCATCGACATTTAATTGTAACAGGTTGTCTTTTTCTGTTTCTGTTAAATCCTGATGTAAAGCCAACCACTCTTGTCTTAACCCATCTGTATCAAATCCGCCAAGGGCTTGTGCGACAAAAGAAACATCATTAAACGTCGTTTCTCTGTGACTATCTCGCAAGGCCGTGTGCGGTTCAAAAACTTTTAATTTTGATAGAAATGGGTCCTTAAGTGGCAATCTCTTACAAATCCCCTCAGCAGCACTAACGTAAAATTGCAAACAATTCTGACGAACATTTCTAACTACGTCTGCGTGCCCCTCCGAGAGCAATTTGTTGAAATACTCTTCGCATTCATTTCCAACATTAACTGCCTCTAATGGCAATTGATTGTCTGATACTGAAAAATTGATATTACAAATTGAATCTTGTAGAAGCTCTGGTCTCACAAACCGTTGGCAAATTGTCGTCAACAAATCGACGGATTTAGATTGTAAGAATTGAATTCGAGTTTCCAGAGCTTCGAAAAATGTTGTAAATGAACTGAAGAAATGCAAAATATTTTTGAGGAATAAGAAATAAGCTTTTACATCAGGATTCTGCATGACTAGCAGAAAACCTTGAGCACGTTTTGTTTTTTCCGTCTTAACTAAGTCGGTCAAAAAGTGCTCAAGATCGTCCCAACATTCCACGATTCTTGTGATACAAGAATGACGAGACAACCATCGCGTTTCGGACAATTTCAAAATTTGTCGGTGTCTTTCTTGGAAACAATCACTGAAAATAGCAGCGCGCTTTGGACTGCAGTTAACAAAGCTTGATATCTTTTTTAAAAATTCCTCGCATTTAGCCGGAACCATCTTACATGCAGTGTTGGCAACTAACGCTATGGAATGGCATGGACATGTCAATGTTAAAACATTTTCACACCGTTCCTCTAGCTTTTTATGGAACGATAAATGTTTACCCGTCATAACGTTGGCATTGTCGCATGACAAGGCAACGATATTTCCAAATGGAATCTGTAGTTTATACATTTCGTTTTGGAATTTCTCAAACAAGTTTTCCGCGCCACAATTTTTTGCATCAAGTTTGATTAATTTGACTAATTGCGAGTTTACGTGTGATGTTTCCGGATTAACAAACCGTACATGAAACGTCATCCATTTCGTATTAGAAATGTCTGACGTTTCATCAATAAAGATGCTGAATTTTGTATTTCTAAGAATGCCTGAAACACGTTCCGTTTCAATCGGACATACAACTTGCGAAAGTACATTTTCACATTTCGTCCGGCTTATAGACATTTTCTGCAATACCTCCGAATCTTTTCCTACAGTTTGGAAAAATTTTAAGATCTTTTCTGCTGTTCTGAACGAAATATTGTTTTCAGCAACGAAATCAGCGTACTTAATCTCCGCTACTTGCTTTCGCGTGTGAAACAATAAATCTGGTTCGTCCGTCGTATGAATCTAACTGAAGATTAACATTGCAAGGATTCTAATCCCTTCCTGGAAGAGTGGGACTTTCTAGGTTATTAGTATAAGCTAAACGGAAAGTTAAATTAGAAGTTAATATCGCGTTTAGTTATATGCAGGACTAATAGGATTCGTGTGCCTCCGTAAGACCCGTACAGGTCCCCAATTGTTCGCGTGAGGTTATGTTTTCGGTTTGTACAGTACTACGGTAGATGAGGTGTGACATCACAACGCAGATGAAATCAAAGAATATAATATGGGGGAAAAACAAAATAGATATATTGAATCGAAAAATAGTGATATAAAGAAAATAGAAAAGATATATTATGAATCTGATAACCAACGAAAGAATTACTGCAGTGGATATTATTGCAGTGTCGAGAATGTTCGGTTACTAGTGCGCGACAATTATGCGCCTTAATTCGAGCGCTCTTTACAAAGTTCACGGATGCGCTCTCGGTAATTAACAGTTATACGCCTTTACAATCGAAAGAGTTTAACAGAAAGGAACGTGCACGGTCAAGATACCGTGCCCGTGGGATCTCTCCATAGCCTGAGCTTCGGGCATGATCATACGAGATGTTATAATTGTCGTATATCGCGACTAGAGGTTCCTACCGTGTCGCTGGTCTTCGGCTATGTTCGGACAGTTTCGCTCTGCGCACGCGCTCTTTCTCCTCGATCTCTCTATCCTTCGCTCTGTCTCTCTCTCTTTCGCTCGCTCGATCTCTCTCTCTCCCTCTTTGGCGTAGGTCGGTATAATTTTCAAAGGTTTTGGTGTCAAACGATGATAGTACCTTCGAATCGAAATATAATTTCAGTACCTTGAACTTCCTTGATTTGCCTATGCTCTGTGATAATTGAGCCGGGATATAGCCCGTTACAAGGGTCGACAAGTCAGGAAATTAATGCTTCTATTCGTTAGTTTCGTTAGATAATTCCAACTTTAATCGCCACACGAGCGAGGAGCAACCTTTCGCGTTCTGTTCAAGTTTATTTAAAGAAAAGAATAATGTAGTTGAAATCAAAGAAAGGTTACTTAGTTTAACGCGCCCGACCCAATTTGTCGGCCACGTGCAAAACGAACGCGCACACCTGCGCACTTTTCACTTAAACAAAAGAAACTGAGTCTGTGTCTCAAATAATAATTAGAATTTATGATCTAAGGCTTTACGAGGATAATTGAGTCCCTTTTTGTAACACACTGCAAGAAGAATATGCACTTTTAGGCTCAGAAATGAATGATATCTAAGATACCCTCGGACAGCGACCACGTACATCACGACTTTACAGCCAACTGCCCAGTGTTACGTCCCAATCGCGGTCGCGGCTTTCGCGAAGTACTCGGACCTTAAACCGGAAACTGCCGCCTTTTGGGTCTGCCGAATTAACGAGCTCCTACCCGGGATCGCTGCGGCTGCTAATACAATGGAAATTTACTTACCTCGAAAATGCACCTTAATCTAGGGTAATCGTCGCTGGTTGCGGGTTGATAGTAGGAGTGGCGCCACCGTAGTCTTCGTATAGGATTATCTCACGGGTCCTCTCGTATGCCACCTGTCGTGGGTCGCCGTCCGGGATTTCCAGGGGCGGCAACGATCTCGGTCCACAGGTGGGTTTTTGCAGGAGATACCGGAAATACACTTGTTCCGAGGGTTCAACACCCAAGTTGTGTGAATCGGGTTTTGGCACTTCGTGAAGGGATCGGAAAATTCGTCTCAACTGATTCTTGCGCCCTGCGCGTCGCGTCTTAGGCATTTAATTTGACTGGAACGAATAACTGTAACTAAGGATTGATGTCGCCTATATCTGTGGTTTCCGTTACGCCTGAGTAAGCGGATTTCCTCTCTACTCGGAGTTTCGGAAGACGTCGAGCAAGCGGATGCCCTCTCTGAACGACTGGCAGATATAGGGGAGTTCAACGTCTGATAGAACACCCCTTACATACACCCTGAGTATGCCAAACAAGCGGGGATCCTCTCTGGGTGGCACAAGGGTATGTGTAATGGTATTGGTTTTAATATTGATGTGACTATTTATGTTCAAACAGTCCTTTAAATATGATTTAGTTAGGATGAGATAGGTGAATGATTCTTTAAGCTTTGTTAACTAACACTAAATATATTGTTACAATAAAACTCGGGTTTGGACTAAAATAGGAAAATCGTCTACACACGTCTACGTCTAACACTCTAACGTCTAACACTCGTCTTTACGTCTACTCTATCGTCTAGAATCTTGTCCAGGGTCGCCTGGAGCAGAGTGCTCTGAGCTCGGCGTTCGGAGCCCCTTTTTATACGGAACTTATGTTTATCTTATAGAAAGAGAGCGCATTCCCTTTCTTAGTAAGCGTAAGGGTGGGTGGTCGCGGTGGTTGTTCTGGGTTATGGAGCGTTGCTATTGGTGGTTAGTGACGACAGACGGTAGCTGAGACAGTGATCTCAGAAGTGGCATCCTGCCGCATCGCGGCACGCGTGGTGGGGGAAGGCGAGAGTTGTATGCGTGCGGTGTCCGTGAGCGCTGCGCGCGCACCGTACGTAGACAAGGAAGGAGCTATGCTTTTCGTCTTTCTTCTACCAATGTAGAGAAAAATGACGTCAGAAGCTGCGCGCGCACCCAATAGAAAGAGACACAGAATTATGCTCCGTCTTCTTTCCACCACGATCGCACACACGCGCTTCGTTCGGCATGCGACAGCGGTACCGAATTTACCTTTCGGCTGAGCGTTGAGCCGGCTGATATTGTCAAAAATGCACTTGTACCAAATTTATCTCGTAAGGCGTCATTCGATAGGGGATGAATAGAAAAACGCTCTATGCCAAGTTTCAACCCTCTATCTCCGTCAGAAGGGTAGTTATAGGGGAAATAAAAAAATCAGTTTTTGACACATTTTTTGTATTTAGCGGCGCGGAAAAATTCTAAAATAATTTGAGAATATTCAGAACATGTGAATTTATGGTTGGGAATTTTTTCAGATTTTTGTCTAGCAAATCCTAAGTATAAAAAATCAAAAACCCCCCAAAAACACGAAAAATTCCAATTACGTGTTGAAGTTGCCGACCCACAGAATTTTTATAAATGCTGTAGTGAAGTATTGGCATAAGTAGTAACACCAATTTTTTTTAGATTTGTTGGTAGTGTGCGTCGTAGTTCAAATAAATAAAAACCGATATTTACGATATATTTCGTGTAATAACTTATTGAATACTTAAAATAATTGCGTTTTCTTGATATTGCCAGTCAGTTATACGATGCTCTATGTTTTTGCATGCGAGAGAGCAATGTACAAATAAAGGGAATTAAGTTATTTCGAGTTTATTGAAAGTCAGTGTGCACCTTATTTTGCAAAATATTGAACAATAATCCAACAGCACGAGTAGCTCGTTGGTTAAGCTGCACCCGTGTGCAACATCGTTGGACACTTTTGTCGGAGGTTCGCGCCCAGGAAGGCTCACCTTTTTTTTTTTCTTTCAAACAACTACACGACGGTAAGCGATATTCACTTACAAATATTTTAAACATATTTCTATAATATTTAACTGTATTGTGTATGAAATATGTATGCACGCATTGCATTATTTATGTGACCTTTACTTATATTTTATCACCCAATGAAGCTTCCAATGCGTGTAATGCATTCGAACACAGGAACATTCTACGAATCTGCTAGTATAAGTATTTTATTCTCCAAATATAAATTTTCACGTGGTCTTCCACGCCACCCATGAGGTGCCACGACTAGCGCGTTCGGTTTGTTATTGTGGACCTTTACCGGTAGCCCTATTGTACCACATTTTTAATTTATTAAATTACAGTGGTGATGGGATATGTGTAAAGAAAAGCATATTTTCAACACATAACAGCAATCACCATACGACAGATTTCTTAAAGTTTCTTAAACGTAAAGACATGCGGTCTGACACAAGTGAGGCCAGACCAATTTGTTTTTGCTTGTTACGTCGCGAATCGAGGTAGGATAGAAATACGCGATATGGATACGGACTTCGCGAATTCTCTCGTTCCGCTAAATAACAATTGCACGCACCTGACCTTGATCAAGACACATGCGTAATGTCTGCTTTTCGTCTACCGCGATCTCGCAGCTTTACTGGGACCAGACACGATAAAGAAGCTGGGTTAAAAATATTTATAATGAATTATCGGTACTCAATTGCAGTTGGTCGAAGATGTTTTATAAGAATTAGTGAGGCCGAGGTGGTAGCGCACCCACGTATATCTATCAGTATTATAAATAAAAAATTTATCTAAATCGCTTTTTCTTATTCTTTTATAAAAAGTCAATATACCTACACCATTCCTTAAAACATATCCCATCACCACTGTAAGTTAATAAATTAAAAATGTGGTACTGTAGGGCTACCGGCAAAGGTCCACAATAAAAAACCGGACGCGCTAGTCGTGGCATCTCATGGGTGGCGTGGAAGTTCCACGTGAAAATTTATATTTGGAGAATAAAATACTTATACTAGCAGATTCGTAGAATGTTCCTGTGTTCGAATACATTACATGCATTGGAAGCTTCATTGGGTGATAAAATATAAGTAAAGGTCACATAAATAACGCAATTTCATACACAATACAGTTAAATATTATAGAAGTATGTTTAAAATATTTGTAAGTGAATATCGCTTACCGTCGAGTAGTTGTTAGAAAGAAAAAAATTGTCAGCCTTCCTGGGCGCGAACCTCCGACAAAAGTATCCAACGATGTCGCAGACGGGTGTACCTTAACCGACGAGCTACTCGTGCTGTTGGCTTAACGTTCAATAATTTTCAAAGTACGGTACACACAGACTTTTAATAAACTTGAAATAACTTAATTCCCTTTATTTGTACATTGCTCTCTCGCATGCAAAAACATAGAGCATCGTATAACTGACTGGCAATATCAAGAAAACGCAATTATTTTAAGTATTCAATAAGTTATTACACGAAATATGTCGTAAATATCGGTTTTTATTTATTTGAACTACGACGCACACTACCAAAAAATCTAAAAAACATTGGTGGTACTACATATGTCCATACTTCACTACAGAATTTATAAAAATTCTGTGGGTCGGAAACTTCAACGCGTAATTGGAATTTTTCGTGTTTTTGGGGCGTTTTGCATTTTTTATGCTTAGGATTTGCGAGACAAAAATGTGCAAAAATTCCCAATCATAAGTTCCCATGTTCTGAATATTCTCCATTTTTTCAGAATTTTTCTGCACCTCTAAATACGAAAAATGAGTCAAAAACTGATTTTTTTATTTCCCCTATAACTACCCTTCTGATGGAGATGGAGGGTTGAAACTTGGCATAGAGCGTTTTCTTTTGATCCCCTATCGAATGACGCCTTGCGAGATAAATTTGGTATAAGTGCATTTTTGACAATTTCAGCCGGCTGAAGGCTCAGCCGAAAGGTAAATTCGGTACCGCTGTCGCATGCCGAACGAAGCACATGCGTGCGATCGTGGTGGAAAGAAGACGGAGCATAATTCTGTGCCTCTTTCTATTGAGTGCGCGCGCAGCTTCTGACGTCATTTTATTCTACATTGGTAGAAAGAAGACGAGAAGCATAGCTCCTTCCTTGTCCTCGTACGGTGCGCGCGCAGCGCTCACGGACACGGCACGCACACAACTCTCGCCTTCCCCCACCACGCGTGCCGCAATGCGGCAGGATGCTATTTCTGAGATCACTGCGTCCGACTGGTTACGGCACAAAAGATGTGAGCGTCGCTGGTGACTCGGAATTACACCAACCTAAGGGTTTTCTCGCATCCGACTGGTTACGGCACAAAAAGTGTGAGCGTCGCTGGTGACTCGGAATTACACTGTTACGTCCGGGCGAGGCTTTTTCACGACTTTGTACTTGTCTAGATGGTCGATGTGAATCTGCGAGCGGCCTGCCGTGCGACCGGGCGTAACGCTTGAATATTTTTGTTACTTAATTACAATAAGTAACGGTAATCTAACTGAAGATTACACTGCACAACACTAAATTTGCCTTTTGAACGAAAATAGCCAATTTCGATTAATCCTGACCCGCTGAAAACGAATCTGAAACCCGTTTTTGAAAATTGGCTCGAGATTTTGAGTAATTCAATTTTAAAAAAATCAGCCTTTTTTCGACTTTGAACAACAATCAGGCCGTAAGTATACAAGTTAGACAATTTTTATTGGTTGCAAAAAATTCTCCAGACTTTTCCGAATAAAACGGTATCAAACACTTTTACAATTTAAACTTGCAAACATGTTTAAACATTAGTTAAAGTGGATAAGACACGTTTTGCGCACCTATTTTTCGAGATGTTTTCCAATTTTTACAAAAAACTGGGTGTCTGACGAAGATTCCAATACCTGTACGCGATAGAGCAGACATTTGTCTTTGGAAAACCACTTTAACACTATGTAAATTATAGTTCTGCTTCGCACAGGAAAACGAAAACCTCGTGCGTGTTACGCAGTGTGAGCAGCGGTTCTCCGACTCAATGCCGTGCAAACGCTAGGCGACAACAAGCCACGGCGGAACGCGTATTACTACGTGACGCGCACGAAGTCTTAGTTAGTTTTCCTGTAGGAAGCCGAAATTTGTTTTACATATTATCATGATGGTTTTTCGATGGAAAATGTCTGCTCTATCGTGTAGTGTCATTGGAATTCACGTCGGAGTCACAGATTGTTCAAAAAATTGAAAAACATCTCGAAAAGTAGGTGCGCGAAACGTGTCTTATCCATTTTAACTAATGTTTAACCATGTTTGCAAGTTTAAATTGTAAATGTGTTTGATATCGTTGTATTCGGAAAAGTCTGGAGAATTTTTTGCAATAAATGAAAATTGTCTAACTTGTAAACCTACGGCCTGATTGCTGTTCAAAGTCGAAAAAAGGCTGTTTTTTTCAAAATTCAATTACTCAAAATCTAGAGCCAATTTTCAAAAACGGGCTTCAGATTCGTTTTTGGCGGGTCAAGATTAGTCGAAATTGGTTATTTTCGTTTAGAAGGCAATTCGTGTATTGTCCAGAGAAACTTGTTAAAGTTGTACAACATGCTCCGCGCGCATCATTCGGGAGGTTTCTTCAATTTCTTTCGGCAACAGAATTAGACTTTTTTTTGCCTTTTAAACGAAAATAGCCAATTTCGACTAATCTTGACCCGCTGAAAACGAATCTGAAACCCGTTTTTGAAAATTGGCTCCAGATTTTGAGTAATAGAATTTTGAAAAAAACATCCTTTTTTCGATTTTGAAGAGCAATCAGGCCGTAGGTTTACAAGTTAGACAAATTCCATTTATTGCAAAAAATTCTGCAGACTCTTGCAAATAAAACGATATCAAACACTTTTACAAATTCAACTTGCAAACATGTTTAAACATTAGTTAAAGTGGATAAGACATGTTTCGCGCACCTATTTTTCGAAATGTTTTTCATTTTTTTGAAAAACTGTGACTCCGACGTGAATTCCAGTGACACTACACGACAGAGCAGACATTTTCCATCGGAAAACCATCATGATAATATGTAAAACAAGTTTCGGCTTCCTACAGGAAAACTAACTAAGACTTCGTGCGCGTCACGTAGTAACACGCGCTCCGCTGTGGCTTGTTTTCGCCTAGCGCTTGCACGGCATTAAGTCAGAGAACCACTGCTCACACTGCGTAACACGCACGAGGTTTTCGGTTTCCTGTGCGAAGCAGAAATATAATTTACATAGTGTTAAAGTGGTTTTCCAAAGACAAATGTCTGCTCTATCGCGTAGAGGTATTGGAATTCTCGTCGGACTCACAGTTTTTTTTTTAAATTGAAAAACATCTCGAAAAATTGGTGCGCAAAACGTGTCTTATTCACTTTAACTAATGTTTAAACATGTTTGTAAGTTTAAAATGTAAAAGTGTTTGATACCGTTTTATTCGTAAAAGTCTGGAGAATTTTTTGCTACCAATAAAAATTGTCTGACTTGTATACTTACGGCCTGATTGTTGTTCAAAGTGGAAAAAAGGCTGTTTTTTTCAATATTCAATTACTCAAAATCTCGAGCCAATTTTGAAAAACGGGTTTCAGATTCGTTTTCAGCGGGTCAAGATTAATCGAAATTGGCTATTTTCGTTCAAAAGGCAAAAAAAAAGTTCAATTTTGTTGTCCAGTGTTATTATTGCAAGATTCTAATCCCTTCATGGAAGAGGTGGGATTTTCTAGTTTACTTGGTATAAGCTAAACGGAAAGTTAAATTAGAAGCTAATATCGCGTTTAGTTATATGCAGGACTAATAGGATTCGCGTGCCTCCGTAAGACCCGTACAGGTCCCCAATTGTTCGCGTGAGGTTATGTTTTCGGTTTGTACAGTACTACGGTAGATGAGGTGTGACGTCACAACACAGATGAAATCAGAGTAAATCATATAAGGGGAAAACAAAAGTAGATATATTCAGTCGAAAATAGTGATATAAAGAAAAATAGAATAGATAATAGAGAAAATAGAATAGATATGTTATGAATTCGATGAACCATTAATAGATAGACTGCATTAGATATCTTCGCAGTATTGAGAAATGTTCAGGAAGAGTGCGCGACAATTATGCGCCTTAATACGAGCGCTCTTACAAGGTTACGGATACGCTCTCGGTAATTAACAGTTATACGCCTTTACAATCGAAAAGTTTAACAGAAAGGAACGTGCACGGTCAAATGATCGTGCCCGTGGGATCCCGCCATGGCCTAAGCTCGGGCATAGTCATACAATGAGTCGTTAATATTTCGTCGTATTTCGCGACTGGAGGTCCCTACCGTGTCGCTGGTCTTCGGCTACGTTCGTATGTATTCGGTCGATTGCGCTCTGCGCAGGCGCTCTATTCCCTCCTTCGCTTTAGGCGTCTCTCTCTCTCTATCCCTCGCTCTCTCTCTCTCTCTCGCTCTCTCGCTCTTTCTTTCTCCTTGGTGTAGGTCGGTTGGAATTCAAAGTTGATGGTAAAACGATGATAGTACCTTCGAATCGAAGTATAATTTTAGTACTTTGTTCCTCCTAGATTTGCCTATGCTCTGCTGTGATTGAGCCAGGATCTAGCCCGTTACAAGGGTCGGCAAATCAGGAAGTTAGTGCTTTCTCGTTAAGTTCGTTAGATAATTCACCGACTTTACTCGCCACGCGAGCGAGGAACAACCTTTCGCGTTCTGTTCAAGCTTAGAGTATAACGGAAAATAATAATGTAATCGAAATCAAAGAAAGGAAACTTAAAGCTAACGCGTCCGACGCAATTTGTCGGGCACGTGCAGAACGAAACGCGCACACCTTCGCACTTTGCACTTAAATTAAAGAAAAACTGAGCCTATATCTCAAATAATAATTGGAATTTATAATCTATTGTTTAACGAGGATTATTGAGTCCGTATTGCTACACACTGCAAGAAGAATATGCACTTTAGGCTGAGAAATTAATGATATCTAAGATACCCTCGGACAATCGACCACGTACCTCACGACTTTACAGCCAACTGCCCAGAGAAATCCGCCGCCAGACGGCTCCTGGGCTCGCTCTAGGCCAGTTTTTCATACCCTAACCATGGAAACGGTCGATCAGCGGTCGATTCAGTGTACAAATATTGGGTTACTATGCTCGCTCGATGCTCAGCGAGAGACTTTCGTTTGCTCATCTATCCTTTTCCAATTATTAAGTTTTATTCCAAATAAAATATAATTGCATTAACTTGGTCATCTAAGATTCTAGCAGCGCACGCTCCTGATCTAATATGCTTGAACAGAACTAGGTTGATATTTGAGCAATGCCTTATTGCCATGAAAATAATAATTTACTTCGGAGAGAGAGAGAAACTAAAAAATTAACACGCGGAACCTCATCGCAAATTCCTTAACCTATGCACACACACACTCATACTATGTTCACGCATTCCTACCCACTCAGACGCTTATATCTACTCTTACGTTTACCTATAACTACCTATATATATATAAGATGGGACGAGTATGATTCCACGGTGAGGGAACTCCACTACATATTACAACTCGACAGCACCACATATGCGATGAGCCTAAGCCATGATACGAATAATTCGCATACGCGGCCTGGAGGAAAAATAGAATAATCATGATTTTACAACTAATACTCTAACAGCGCACCGGATGCGATGAGCCTAAGCCATGATACGAATAACTCGTATCCGGCGGCCGGAATAAAGGAAAGAAAGGAGAGTTTAAATCAGAAATTATGCTAAAAGAAAAGGAAAAATCAAAAAGTTACGCTGGGACGTAACAACACCAACCTAAGGGTTTTCTCGCGTCCGACTGGTTACGGCACAAAAAGTGTGAGCGTCGCTGGTGACTCGGAATTACACCAACCTAAGGATTTTCCTCGCGTCCGTGCGGGTTACTTAATCTATGATTTCTACGTCCGAATCTTCGCGAATCTCGGTTATCACGGCGGTAGACGGTACGATTTCCGGTTCTAGAGGCTCGAAGTAGACCGTGACCTTGCCCTGGGGGTAGTTCGAACGGACAAGGATGTTCTGGAGAGGTCCAGACCGGTTGCGCGTGTTGTCCGGGGTGCGGGTATGAAGGCGGAATGGAATTCGCGGATTCGCTCGCGGTTTGTCGATATAGCTGCGACCGGTACAAGTGAGCAGTTTCGCGACGTGCCCAGTGTGTTACTCCGCCCCGCCGAGTTCCTCTATAATCCTTACGTGGCTGGCGACGTCGGGGTGCTCTCTGGTTATGGGTTTGAGTGGGAGAATAGTTACGATCCGTGGAAATGATCACTGAGCTCGCGCCCGAACCGTGGTGTGCCGAAAGAGGTTGAGGAGCCACGATTGTAGCGAGGGGGCCCGCCGCGGGCTAACGAAACCTGTGAGCTGAGGTCGCAACGAAAGATTCGCAGAGGGATCACCGGAACTCGGAGGTTCGACGGTGCCAACGGGATATTGCCCGCAAGGCGACTCAGGCACAGGCTCGATGGCGGCAGCAAGGACCACTCGATTTATGCGCCCGGCGGTTTCGGTGCCCCAGGTTATCGCGGGCAAGAAAAGGGATGATGTCCCCCGTCTAATTACACTCAGAGAACACTCCGATAACCAGGTTTTACGCGGGTGTACGAGTCGCGTTGTGAGGATGGGTGTGCAATAGGTGATTCACGAGATTGTGTACATGCTGTTTATTAGTTGTTCGAACCCTACAATTTGGAGTGGAACGGCTCCACTTCGTTATCGCGACCGGAGAATCGGAGATCGAGACTAGACCCAGTGTTTCGATCACGCAAGTTACTTATAATTAGCTGAATTTCAGAGGCTTCACCACGCTGGTTGCCTAGAATGGTCCGAATTACAAAGACTGCTTGATTACACAAACCTGGAGTTGCCTGACGAGGTGCAGGAACAATGGCACTGATTCTACCGTGTTGATTATTCGCTTGGACTTAACTTGATTCTATTGACTCGACTTGACTTGATTTGATTCTTTTCGTTACACTTGAAAGATACTGCAGGTAAATGCTAAGTCGGGTGTTACGCTTCGCACCCGCGTTTGAATTCTTAATATGTGGATAACGGTGCAGTTCGGAGCACTACACGCACTGAAGTGAATTGAGGTAAATGGATCGATGAATAAGTCACAAGTGACTGTCGTAGGCAAGAGTGCGCATACTAACACTTGTCGTAATCAAAAGAGCGCGTACAGGTGTTTGGCGTGACCAAGAGTGCGGTGGTGACCAAGAGTGCGCGTACAGGTATTTGCCGTAACCAAGAGTGTCCGAAAAGGGTCTCCTACTGCCCTATATAGACGCCGTGCTCCGCTGAGCGGCATTCGCATGCTGACACTGCATCAGCGTTATATCCTGCGAACGGCGCGACAGGTGCCTTTCCCAGGACTCAATTGTACGTGTCTTATCTTAAACGGGGGTCCATGAGAACCGTGCTACATTCCTAAAAATAGATTAGAGTAAATCTTAGAACTATTGAGCGAACGGGAGACTGCGGCGAGAACGATTGATTAGTTATTCTTGAATAATTTAGAAAAGCAAAAAATTTGCGGCGGGTGGAGGACGCAGGACGTAACACAGTTAATTTTTTTTTTTTTCTTCCAGGAGGGGAATATCCTGTTGCGCATGTCTGGTCTAGGTAGGACCGTGTTCTGAGAGACTCGCCTTATGGACTGGCATTCTCACAAAAAACCCCTCCTCACCCGCCATTGTCGGGTACAAACAATTTTTGAAATTTCTTAAAAATACTAGCAGGTCCATTGCAAAGAAGTAACAAATTTAAACATGTTTTAAATGTGATAATTTTGCAATTGTATTGAGGAGCGTGCCGGAAATCTAAGTTGTTGACTGATCCGTAGCGTATCCTTATGGATTTTTACTTTAAAAGCGAAATAAACCATATCTTTCCGATGGACAGCACATTCATCTTCGCTAAACCATTTTGGATATTTCTGTTCCACAGAAAGTGAATCTATCGAAAACAGCTTTTCCAATATGAATGCTTCGCAGCGTAACTTTGGATAACATTCGTCAAAGATTTTATTTATAACTTTAAATATGATGGAACTTTCTCTGGTAGGTACACAAAGATGCCCAAAATCAACATCTTCTTTAACCGCGTATGCGCGGAAGAATATCAGGATCTGCTCATCTCTACAAAAGATTGCATCTTTATCAATAAATATGTCGTGACATTTACGACATTTCGATTTATCAGTACTCTTCTTTGCAACATACCCTGCAAAGAACTCTACCCCACATGATTCTAAAGAACACACTGATGATGGCACTTCAGCACAATCATCTATTTCCATATTTACATTAACATAGTCATCATCAGTGTATTGAACGGCATGCAGTGAAACATCAGGTTGCGACGCGACTAGTTCACCCTGAATGACATCCTCCCCCGGGATTAGTGGTGCGTCATAATCCGGCATACAGTTACCACCTTTTAAGGTGCCGTTTAGATTTAATAATATATTTTTTCTAATGGCAAGACGCACCGCTTTTACCGAAGGATTGTGGTTATAAATATCACCGTGCATGCGGAGGACAGAGAAGAAATTTTCTAAGCAGTCGGTATTTAATCGAGAAGTTAGCAAAAATGTAATGCCTTCTTCGGTTAAATCTGCGTATAACTGGAGGGTGGCATTTACAGATTGCTGTAACCCCAAAAAGCATGGTGGTGTTTTTAACCCTTTGCACTCGAGCCCCTTTGCGCTTGCGCGAACCAGCAACACGAGGCGATTTCGGCCAAATTAGGGAAATATTTTACAAGTACTTTAAAATCAGTTTTAAACAAACAAACATATACAAATAATAAAATTTCACCAATTTATTTATTTTTAAGTCGAAAACAAGAATATTTGATAAATATTATACCCTGTAATTAGTTTTTATGTGATATCTAGTAAAACAATACCCAAGATGGATTCTAGGTTTATCAGGACACGTATCACAGTAATACGTTACTTCCCGCCTACCTCCAGGCGTGTCACGGTCAGAACAAACCTTGCAGTCCCTTTTTGGCCCTTTTAGTACTACGTGAAGCTTCCCGTTTAGTCGGATTTCATCGGAATGCGACGTAGACGCTTGCTCTCGTTGCTGGCGAAATGATCCTCTCAATTCTTCGACAAGAGTTTTCAAAAATCGCAAATGGCTCAGTGGCTTTTCCCCTTTTTTGGTCGTTTGTTGTTTGTACAAAATGTATGAATTGATCAGGGAAATTTCCATGCCCCAAAAAAAAAGTTTACGCCACCATTTCAGCGATTTTCGTACAAAACAATATGTTGACGCATATTGGTCCGCCCGATCAACACCACCCATATATTTTATATAGTTCAATATAATATTGGGTTTCTTGACCATCATATCGACACCACCTCTTGTAATTCTTCTGACTGTCGTCATTCCTGTGTCACCCCTCGTAGTCAAACAAGTGACAACCCTCTTATCTTTCCACCCTATAACTAAGGTGTTGCCCCGTCGATACTCGACCGTGGATTTTGTCGAAAATGTTGGCTTTTTCATTTCCTTCGGCAATTCTTTCCTGTTCGTTAAAATTGTTCCGGTAAGATGACATTTCAATTTGGCTAGTTCTTGAGCTAAGAAATAACTAGTATAGTAGCGGTCCGTGTACATATAGTGGCCCTGAGCACCTGGAATTTTCTCCAACAACATTTGATATAAGTGTACCGGAATTCTTGTAGAAATTGGTAAATCGGGTCTGACCAAGAGCTCTGTCGTGAGTGATCCATAATATGGTAAAATGTAGCAAGTGTAGCCAGTCTTTGAGTCAGCTAGAGCATAAACTCTGATACCCCATTTTGTCGGTTTCTTCGGATTGTATGTAATGAACGAAATTCGACCCTTGAATTTTACAGTTGATTCGTCCACACATATGTGTTCGCCCGGGATAAAGTAATCCAAAAATTTTGAGTTCACATAGTCTAAAAAGCAGCCTACGCGTTGTAGGCGCGTTCGTGGATTGGTGTTGCGTGTTGGAATAGTTTCCAGATGAAGTATCCAGTAGATTTGGCTAACTCTGTCCCTTGTAAATGTGTCCGAATAGAAAGGAATATAACTGACGACATTCCTCGACCAATATTCTTGCAGATTGGCCAACGGCATCGTCCCCATATTGATTACCACAGCAAGAAATGCCCAGAACTCTTCGTTGGTCACATCACGCCAGCTTCGCCAAGTCGAATTCGCAGATAGCGTCTTCCCTTCCAATTTTTTTTTTGCATATATATTGGTTTCATAAATCATTTTTTTCACGAGGTCATTAGTGAAAAACAGTTTAAAAAAATCTATTGGTTGTTTCATGTTAGAAAGTATTCGTGTTGCTGTGGGGTTTTGGCCAGGTATAAACTGTACGTTTGGCGGCACTTCGTTGTAGTCTCCGCAAAGTACCCACGTTGAACTCTTACTACATCACTGTCTTCACTGGACTCGTTCGTTTCGCGGCGTAATCCGTCGGAAATCGATCTAAGTTCATCATTCAAAATGGCACAATCGAATTCGTCCGAACTCGAGCTGATTTTATCTTCCTCCATATTTTTAGGGCTCAAACACCTTTTAGTCACTATATTTATCGCAACGACTGTTTCAAGCGAATGCTACGCTGAGACTAACAAAACTGAGCTATAATTTGGCAACAATGTCAGCGGAATCTATTCCACGAAAGTACTTCCGAGAAAACTATTTTATCGCACATCGTAAATAAGGAGATTAAGTTGCAAAAAACCACAGCGCCGCTCGAGTTGCCACTTCCAAGAAGCCGGGTACCGCAGCAGCGCCGCTCGAGTTGACACTTCAAATCGCTTGGGCGCCGTATCGGCGCCGCTCGAGAGCAAAGGGTTAAACCTTTTGCCGATATAACAAACCAGTTTTTCATTTCAATTAATTTAGCTTTTAAATTTTGCTCAGCCGTATTATTTATTTGCGACATCGCGCACCTTTGCGGATTGGAGTCGGTAGCAGATCTACTATTTAAATTATCAAACAAATTATGCAAAATTTCAAAAACAATTAGCGGTATTCTGTACAGTCCTTCTGTTTATGCAACCAGTTAACGACGCGGTACACAAAACTGACGAAACTCTTTTGCTAAAAACCTGCAGAGCAAGCTTGCATTTAATCATATCAAAAAGATTAGGCTGAACATGCTTGTCAGATAATTTGCAAGCTGCTCTGGTGTTTTTGTTATTTTCTAAATTACAAAGTAATTTAACATTTTGCCATGAGACTTTCACACCATTAATTAAGAAATCATGGTTTAATAAATTATTTCTCATGCTTTTAAATAAATGTAAATAGTCGAACAAAAAATATATTTTTTGTCCGTTTCTGTGAAAATATGGCGTTTCAATTGAAACCCTCTCGTCTGCTACGCTTTGATTACTAGCTCCGTGATCGGATACAACTGCTCTGAGTTTGAAACCCGTTTCATACACGGCATCCAAAATTTCATCTAAAATCATGGATAATTCGTTTCTCTTAATGCTTGATTTGGATACAAAAAAAGCCAGCGGTTGTTTCCAATTAGTGATTACCCCCCGCAACATAAACACAAGAACGTGAGTCCCTACGGACAAACTTCTTCCCAAAGACCCTAAATGTTCGAAGCCCTCTATAATTTGTCTTTTTGGGTGGAAATCTAAGCATTTTTTTACAGCCATTTTATCAAACAACAGAACGCAGTTGCGTTCTATATCTGTCATATGAGTAGCTTTTAGTTTTAAAGCGTTAAACAGGCTAGGACGAATGCCAGGCCAAATATCAATTTTCCCAAACCACCGAGTTATAGTAGTTGGGCATGGAAGATAAAAACCCAGCACACTGCCCATTTTATCATACATAGTTGGCGAAGTTTATTGCAATGTCATACACAGTTGCTGCTGTTTTCGTGTAAAAGCAGCTTTTTTAAACGGAAATAATAACATGAATACAAATGTTAACACAAAACCCGACAATGTTTTACAAACTGCATTTTTTAAGCATTTATCGTCGATGCTGCCTAACGAAATTTTATCCTGCAGTATAGTCAATGCTCTACACTTCGCAGGGTATTGTAAGCGGAGACTAGTTACTTTGTTCTTTTCTACATCTAATAGCAGTTGGGTTTCCCGCAGCCGTTGTTCTAATTCATTTCGTTCTATTGTTGATGAAATGGCGTCGATCTCCAAACTCACGTTATGATCGCTTTCGTCGGTATCTATATGTGGCAGTAGAGGAACTGCAACACTACGCATTCGACTACTCACGTCAAAATTCTCTTTTACAAAATGTCGACTATAGATGTATTTACATTTCATTTCTGCGTCAGACATTTCCACCCAATCATCTAAACCGCAGTTAACTATCCACGTTATAAATCGATCATGGTTTTTCACGGGAAATGCATGAAATGAAGTGCCATCCGGTGCATTGCGGCTTGTTAATCCACACTGCGGATATACTGTGACGTACCGCGCCGCCGAGCGCCGCTGAGCGCCGCCGACTAGCGCTGCGGGCCATGACGTCGTACCTGCCTGCCTGCTGTGACGTCAGCACGCATCGAGGAGTATAGTGACACGCCCAATGTAGTGACGCGTCCGATCTAGCGACGCGCTCGGTCTAGTGACGTGGAGACCCGAACAAATCGCAGTGGCCACTCGCGACCACGTGCACGGCGCGTGCATAGCGACGGTTGGGACGCGTTACCCAACCGAAAATGCGCCCCACCGCAAGGCATTACTTCTTCTCATCTCAGGACCCCTTGCCTAAGGTCTTATCGTATAAAAGAGGCGTCCGCCAAGCCTCGCGAGTTCAGACTGCTACAGAAAAAGACCGTGCAAGGGTCTGCGTACGAAATTCCCGAGCGTTTTATACTTAGAGAAAAGAGTGATTCCAGGATCACTAGAGTATCTTTTTCGCAGTTTGATCTCATTTACAAGGAACAACTTGAGCGTGTTCCGCGCGTCTTTAGTCATAAAATCAGAGTCCGGTAGCTACAGAATAGAGTGTCTTTTAGCTCACCGTGTTTCTAGTAAGGAATAACTTGTGCATATTCCGAGCAGTTTTAGTTCTGGTCGTTCTGCCACACTTCGGTGTGTAGGTTAAATTCTCAATTAGCTCATCCTTCAAATCCAAAGTACATACATTTCTAGTCATAATTCGTGTTCTGTATATTTATTCGCGTCGTAGTTTATTAACGTTATTGCCAATAGCAGTCGAATTATCGTTGTGTTTGTTATATATAACTGCTTTGTTTGTATTTATTTTATTCAATATAGTTTATTTAATTGTTTTCCATACTTCTGTGATATCTCGTTATTTGATCTCCTAGAAACTCGAATCCTACGAACAAGGTTTCCCTTAACCGCTCAAGGGAGCAAACGAGCCAAAAGAAAACACAATATCCTCTAACCTCAAATCTGCAAGGGGTGCTTCTGTGAAAAATCAGTTAAGGCCTTTGCAGGTATTCACGTCGAGACAGAGAGCCCAGGGTGCAGCTGTGAAAAATCAGTTAAGGCCTGAGTAATCGCCCTCACTCCATACTTTCCGAGAGGTGCAGCCCTGAAAAACCGGCCGAGGCTCGAGGAAGGTAGTCTGAACCCCCTCAATCCCCCTTTTTACCGGTGACGCGTGATCTCGAAAGGGAGAGCGAAGAACCGCGAGAAAGGTATCACTAAGAGTATCAAGAGCACAGGGTGCCGCGGTGCAAAATCCGTTAAGGCCTGTGTTTCGCGTGCTCACTCCTCTCACAAGATTTCTTTCCTTCCGGCACTGACAAAAATCCTCACCAAGTCAGGCCGTGGCTCGTAACAAACTGGTGACAGCGGTGGGTTTCGAGTCAGAGAAATCTGGGCGTATTGATTACCGAGATGGCTCAGGATAATGGTCACAACGCGAGTAACGTCACCGCGGACATCGCTAATTTAACGCTAACGATGGTACAGTCCATGGCGTTATTTACTTTACAAAACAGTTTACAAAATGCCACAGCTGGTATTCCTACCTTTGACGAGTTTAGCCCGCCCAATTTCCCAATTCCTTCAGAGTGTTGAGAACGGCCGCACATTAATAGCAGAGTCGGCCGAGGCCAGTTATACGGCTATCGTTTTGACCAAACTGACCGGGTCGGCAAGAACGGCTATACACGGGAAAAATATCACTACTCTTCCCGAGTTAATCAAAATCATCAAGAGACGCTTCGCAACGGGCAAAAATCTGGCCTATTACCAAGGCGACGTGGCGAGACTGAAGATCCGCGAGGACGAATCGTTGCGGTCCTACATCGACCGTACCAGCCGCCTCCACCAAGCGACACGCAGCGCTCTTCTGGACAGATATGGGCCGAAAAACTCTGATCTCTTGGAGGGACTAGAAACCGACTTGTTAGAAAATTTCATGGACGGGCTACCCGAACGAATCGCATGGCGAGTGGCGACCGACGACAATGCGGCTACCCTGGATGAGGCGTACGAGTCCGTCATCCAAGTGGAGCAGCGGCTGAAGAATCGTCGTGGGAATTACGAAAACCGATCCCCGACATATCGTGCCGAAGACCGCACGTATGAGTCGCGACCGTACACCGAGGACCGCCAATCACGACCAAGATACCCGTTATCGCCCGTGGGACGATCGTACGAGCAATACCGAGGAAAATCCGGATCGGAGCCCGAACGAAATCAGGAGGGTCCATTGCCCGCCATGACCGCCCGCACGAGCGATCAATTATCACCACAGTATGAACGAGACCAATCGCCACAATTCGAACGAAGGGTCTCACCATCAGCACCGAATCGAAATAGCAGCCCTTCTCCAGTACGAGACCTATATTGCTGGAATTGTGGCCTACAAGGACACGATCGCAAAGATTGTCGACGAAATTATCGACATCTCGACGATCGGCCCGGAACATCAAAGAACACATCCCGAAGAACGGTGTCGCCGTCTTTAAACTGGCAGCGAACTCGTCACGAGAGCGGCGTGGCGAGCAATCGCACGACTCGCTCGAGGAATGTCCGATTCGAGGAGTTCCGGTCGGACAGCTCTCAATCAAGACAGGAGAGTTATGCAAAGAAACCGCAGCACCCCGAATTCGAGCAACAGTACCGGAAATGGAAGGGAAATCAGGCGAGTTTTTACTCGACGGAGGAGCGGCTGTGAATTTGGTCAAGTTTTCCGCCCTCAATTCGACCGCCAACGTGTTATCGCGAGAGGAAATAGAAGTAACAGGATTGACACACGCCTCTATCCGTACGTTGGGAGCTACTCTTCTCCACATCAACGGAATAGCAGCATATTTTTACGTAGTAGAGGAGTTACAATTATCAGTCGATGGACTAATCGGCAGCCCATTCCTTAAGCAAGAGAAAGCTGGAATTTCGTATCATCACCACACACTAGAGACAATCAGCAAACCGATAAAACCAATCCGCTTTTCCAATTATCCCATAATCGAAAAATCCATTAATCCAATTACCGCGGCCCGACATCGCATTGACGGAATGACGAGACAACAGGTGTCTGTGCCCGTCACTGACCCGAACATAAAGGAAGGATACCTGCCACGCGTCAAAACACCCAAAGGCGTGTACATGGGTGAAACCGCTGTATATACCGACAATGGGCATTGCCAGGTATTTGCCACCAACACCGGCGAAGACACGGTTGAATTTGACACCCCGCCACAGGAAATTACACCGTATGAAATCTACACGACGTCTGAGGAAGAGTTTCTTCACCCCGACATCGCGCCTGTTCAGGATCCATCTAAGAGGATTGAGGAAATTTGGAACCAAATGGATACCATCCACCTGAACGCCGAGGAGCGTCGTGCGACCAAAAGATTGATCGAGATGTTCCGCGATCGTTTTTATATACCGGGAGATGACTTACCTAATGCACCCAATTTTCACCATTCCATCCACGTGACCGATGATGTACCTGTGAATTGCCGAGGCTACAGATATCCTCCCCTTCACCAAGAGGAAATCAACCGACAGGTAGACGCACTATTGAACGCCGGGATTATTCAACCATCCACCTCACCGTATAATTCACTGATATGGATCGTGCCCAAGAAACCCGATGCACGCGGAGAGAAAAAGTGGCGCATGGTGATTCATTTTCGTGCACTTAATGAAAAGATCGTCGGAGATCGATACCCTCTCCCACTGATCTCCGAGATCTTGGACAAATTAGGCGGAGCCAAATACTTCACGGTATTTGATCTCGCAAGCGGATTCCACCAGATCCGTATGGACCCGAGGGATCAACAGAAAACCGCATTTACCACCCATCGCGGACACTTCGAGTACGTGAGAATGCCGTTTGGACTAAAGAACGCACCACCCACGTTCCAACGACATATGGACCAAGTGTTAACCGGACTGCAAGGAACGGAGCTGTTCGTGTACCTTGACGATATAGTCGTCTATTCGTCGTCATTAGAAGAACACCATATAAAGGTCGCCAAATTACTGACCCCATTACGTGAGCACGGTTTGACGTTACAAACAAGCAAGTGTGGGTTCCTGAAAAAGGAGGTGGCCTACTTAGGACATATTGTTTCGGAGCAGGGAGTCCGCTCGAACCCGGATATACTCATCGCCGTACAGCGGTTTCCAACTCCGAAAAATCAGAAGAACATACAGCAGTTTTTGGGACTCACCGGATACTACCGCCGGTTTATCGAGAATTATTCCACCAAAGCAAAACCGCTGATACAACTACTGGGAAAAGGCGTCCGATTTAACTGGACACCGGAACAGGAAGGAAGTTTCCAGCAATTAAAGAAGGAGCTCTGCGAGCAACCCATCCTGCAATATCCGGACTTTTCACAACCATTCATTATTACTAACGATGCTTCCGAATATGCACTGGGAGCAGTACTCAGCCAAGGGGAAGTTGGAAACGATTGCCCATCGCCTACGCCTCCAGGAGTCTCAATCGTGCTGAAAGGAACTATTCACGAACGGAAAAAGAATATCTTGCTATGGTTTATGCGGTGAAATATTTCCGACCATATGTTTTTGGGACAAAATTCACGCTAATAACGGATCATCGCCCCCTCGTTTGGCTGCACTCCGTAAAGGATCCAACATCGCGCCTTGTGAAGTGGCGATTACGTCTCGCCGAGTGTGAATATAAAGTAGTACACAAGGAAGGAAAAACAAACAAAAACGCAGATGCACTATCGAGAAATCCAGTGCCGTGCCTTCCTTTGACAGGCGAGGCCATAAATAGTGAAAGTATTGCACAGCGGGTCAAAATCCTCAGAAGAGGGAATGCGAACGACCCACCGACCGAAGCAGGCAGCCCGGCCATTACCTCCCTGCCTGCGCACTCGACCCCGCGCCCGGGACAACGAGGTAGGCCGAGGAAACAACCTGCTGCCGTACAGAAGTGGTGCCGATAAAATCTAGTCCTCACAAGACCCCACCTGATGAACACCTGTCAGAAATATCCGACCCGGATGAGGCGCTCATACAGGAAGCAGTACTTGACACCTATGACACTATGGTGATAACCGACACACCTCCCGAGCCCTTCGATAAAGTAGCGCTTGATACCGTCGGTCCACTACCAGAGACGTACAGCGGAAACAAACACCTACTCACAATACAGGACAATTTGACGAAATATTGTGTCGCTGTTCCGATTCCCGATACCAAGGCCACGACTATCGCAGACGCCTTCTCTCGAAATTTTATATCAGTTTTTGGAACACCGAAGAGCATTCTATCCGATCGTGGAGCAAGTTTTATCGGAAACGTGATGACGGAACTGTCGCAGCTATTCGAAATCAGCCAAATAACTACATCTGGCTACCGACCACAGACTAACGGGAAAGAACTCATATCGTTGTGATCGAATACTTGAAACACTATCTAAAGGACCGAGGAGAGTGGGATTTGCTTGTCCCCTACGCTACGTTCTCCTACAACACATCCGTCCACGAGGGAACAAATTTCACACCTCACGAACTGATTTTTGGGAAACCGACGCGCGTTCCTAGCGCCTAAGCCGACGCCGACCTGCCTACCTATGGCACCCAGCTAGTGGAACTTCTATCCCGTATGTCTGAAATCAGGATACAGGCGGCGGACAATTTGAATCAAGCGAAACAAAAATCGAAAAAATATTATGATCAAAAAATGAATCCTGTAAAATATCGGGAAGAAGATGTGGTGTACGTTTTGAAAGAACCGCGTATTCATAAACTAGATCCTCGGTATGTCGGGCCCTACCATATCATTAACGTTACCGACCACCGCATCGTTACATTAAAAGGACCCGGCGGTAAGCTCTTGCGAAAACACCAAGATAAATTGAAGAGGGCCTACACTGGCCGTGCGCGGAACAGGGGGGAACGAGGAGGCACCACCACCGGCACCTCTCCCTCCACCGACGAGTCCGAAAATACGTCAAGGTAAAAAACATCAGTCGTTAGTAAAATGGTATCAAGAAAGGACACGTCTACTCAGGCAGGAAAAAGTGAAGGATTTCGTACAATCATCGTGCAAACTGGACAGCCGGGACAATGGATTCACGAGAATCGAGTCGGGACATTGCTTCGCAGCAGGAGTTATGGCCAACACCAAGGGTCAACGAAGAGGGGACAAGGAGGATACGTAGGAAGCAAATCGGCACCATTGTCGTCGGGGATTAAGAAAGAGAAAGAAGAAGACGAGGCCGAGTTCTTCCTTGACGAGGAAAATATAAAGGCTTGGATGCCCGGGGAGGGGATATCCCCACCATAGGGCCTGGCGCGACCACCGGCTGCATACGCAAATTTGGGTATGCCTACGTCAGTATAACATTGACAATGAAAGGCCTAAGTGTAGAAGGATATTGCAACCGCGGGAATATCTTCTCCATATGCTACGGACCGGAGGAATGGTCAGAAACTTATTGTGCACAATGTGTGGGAGGGGCAATTGTGCAAAACGGGAAAGATTATCCGGAATTACAGATCCATTCTCTGACTGTAGTACCGTGGCCGGATGTGCAGTGTTACGCGTGTGGAGGACCCGTGATATACACGAGACCTGCCGAAGAGTGCGAAAAGTGCACTTGCGCCTCCATACATCGCAAGAAGCACAACCCGGGTAGCAGGGTGCAACAATTCATCGAATCCGACGTAGAAATTGTGTGGGCGCAGCACCACCCGCAATCCCAGCGAATTGGATTTAAAAAGTGAAGTGACGCCCGATCATCCGGCTGAAATAAAGAATCGCCCGAACAGCCGGCAGGAAATGCGCTAAGTATGGCCCGATCATCCGGCTGAAATAGAGAATCACCCGAACAGCCGGCAGGAAATGCGCTAAGTATGGCCGGATCATCCGGCCGCAGGAGAGCGCGTGACAGAACCGTTGAATGCCCGATCATCTGGCAGCGGGGTACGCCGAACATCCGCGACCCCGAGGCAGACGGCGCCGAGGCGCCAACACCCCCGTCATAATTTTTACTAGGAAGTGATTGATGAACGAAAAAAGGAATGTGCCGACCATCCGCCATTCGGGAAAAACACCGAGGTGCCAACACCTACGTCACCGTCCACGAAACAGTGCTACAGTGTTGCGCGTGTTACATCCGGGCGAGGCTTTTTCACGACTTTGTTCTGTCAAGACGGTCGATGAGAATCCGCGAGCGGTCTGCCGTGCGACCGGGCGTAACGCTTGAATAATTTTGTTATCTAGTTACAATAAATAACGGTAATCTAACTGAAGATTAACATTGCAAGGATTCTAATCCCTTCCTGGAAGAGTGGGACTTTCTAGGTTATTAGTATAAGCTAAACGGAAAGTTAAATTAGAAGTTAATATCGCGTTTAGTTATATGCAGGACTAATAGGATTCGTGTGCCTCCGTAAGACCCGTACAGGTCCCCAATTGTTCGCGTGAGGTTATGTTTTCGGTTTGTACAGTACTACGGTAGATGAGGTGTGACATCACAACGCAGATGAAATCAAAGAATATAATATGGGGGAAAAACAAAATAGATATATTGAATCGAAAAATAGTGATATAAAGAAAATAGAAAAGATATATTATGAATCTGATAACCAACGAAAGAATTACTGCAGTGGATATTATTGCAGTGTCGAGAATGTTCGGTTACTAGTGCGCGACAATTATGCGCCTTAATTCGAGCGCTCTTTACAAAGTTCACGGATGCGCTCTCGGTAATTAACAGTTATACGCCTTTACAATCGAAAGAGTTTAACAGAAAGGAACGTGCACGGTCAAGATACCGTGCCCGTGGGATCTCTCCATAGCCTGAGCTTCGGGCATGATCATACGAGATGTTATAATTGTCGTATATCGCGACTGGAGGTTCCTACCGTGTCGCTGGTCTTCGGCTATGTTCGGACAGTTTCGCTCTGCGCACGCGCTCTTTCTCCTCGATCTCTCTATCCTTCGCTCTGTCTCTCTCTCTTTCGCTCGCTCGATCTCTCTCTCTCTCCCTCTTTGGCGTAGGTCGGTATAATTTTCAAAGGTTTTGGTGTCAAACGATGATAGTACCTTCGAATCGAAATATAATTTCAGTACCTTGAACTTCCTTGATTTGCCTATGCTCTGTGATAATTGAGCCGGGATATAGCCCGTTACAAGGGTCGACAAGTCAGGAAATTAATGCTTCTATTCGTTAGTTTCGTTAGATAATTCCAACTTTAATCGCCACACGAGCGAGGAGCAACCTTTCGCGTTCTGTTCAAGTTTATTTAAAGAAAAGAATAATGTAGTTGAAATCAAAGAAAGGTTACTTAGTTTAACGCGCCCGACCCAATTTGTCGGCCACGTGCAAAACGAACGCGCACACCTGCGCACTTTTCACTTAAACAAAAGAAACTGAGTCTGTGTCTCAAATAATAATTAGAATTTATGATCTAAGGCTTTACGAGGATAATTGAGTCCCTTTTTGTAACACACTGCAAGAAGAATATGCACTTTTAGGCTCAGAAATGAATGATATCTAAGATACCCTCGGACAGCGACCACGTACATCACGACTTTACAGCCAACTGCCCAGTGTTACGTCCCAATCGCGGTCGCGGCTTTCGCGAAGTACTCGGACCTTAAACCGGAAACTGCCGCCTTTTGGGTCTGCCGAATTAACGAGCTCCTACCCGGGATCGCTGCGGCTGCTAATACAATGGAAATTTACTTACCTCGAAAATGCACCTTAATCTAGGGTAATCGTCGCTGGTTGCGGGTTGATAGTAGGAGTGGCGCCACCGTAGTCTTCGTATAGGATTATCTCACGGGTCCTCTCGTATGCCACCTGTCGTGGGTCGCCGTCCGGGATTTCCAGGGGCGGCAACGATCTCGGTCCACAGGTGGGTTTTTGCAGGAGATACCGGAAATACACTTGTTCCGAGGGTTCAACACCCAAGTTGTGTGAATCGGGTTTTGGCACTTCGTGAAGGGATCGGAAAATTCGTCTCAACTGATTCTTGCGCCCTGCGCGTCGCGTCTTAGGCATTTAATTTGACTGGAACGAATAACTGTAACTAAGGATTGATGTCGCCTATATCTGTGGTTTCCGTTACGCCTGAGTAAGCGGATTTCCTCTCTATTCGGAGTTTCGGAAGACGTCGAGCAAGCGGATGCCCTCTCTGAACGACTGGCAGATATAGGGGAGTTCAACGTCTGATAGAACACCCCTTACATACACCCTGAGTATGCCAAACAAGCGGGGATCCTCTCTGGGTGGCACAAGGGTATGTGTAATGGTATTGGTTTTAATATTGATGTGACTATTTATGTTCAAACAGTCCTTTAAATATGATTTAGTTAGGATGAGATAGGTGAATGATTCTTTAAGCTTTGTTAACTAACACTAAATATATTGTTACAATAAAACTCGGGTTTGGACTAAAATAGGAAAATCGTCTACACACGTCTACGTCTAACACTCTAACGTCTAACACTCGTCTTTACGTCTACTCTATCGTCTAGAATCTTGTCCAGGGTCGCCTGGAGCAGAGTGCTCTGAGCTCGGGGTTCGGAGCCCCTTTTTATACGGAACTTATGTTTATCTTATAGAAAGAGAGCGCATTCCCTTTCTTAGTAAGCGTAAGGGTGGGTGGTCGCGGTGGTTGTTCTGGGTTATGGAGCGTTGCTATTGGTGGTTAGTGACGACAGACGGTAGCTGAGATGTTGGACTGCTCCATCTATCGGTACCGGCTGCTCGAGAATGTCCAATTCTCGGGTTCGGGCAGTGCGCCGGTGGTGGCGCTGATGCTGGACGTTACACCAGAGAAATCCGTCGCGAGACGGCTCCTGGGCCAGTGATCTCAGAAGTGGCATCCTGCCGCATCGCGGCACGCGTGGTGGGGGAAGGCGAGAGTTGTATGCGTGCCGTGTCCGTGAGCGCTGCGCGCGCACCGTACGTAACAAGGAAGGAGCTATACTTTTCGTCTTTCTTCTACCAATGTAGAGAAAAATGACGTCAAAAGCTGCGCGCGCACCCAATAGAAAGAGACACAGAATTATGCTCCGTCTTCTTTCCACCACGATCGCACACACTTCGTTCGGCATGCGACAGCGGTACCGAATTTACCTTTCGGCTGAGCGTTGAGCCGGCTGAAATTCTCAAAAATGCACTTGTACCAAATTGATCTCGCAAGGCGTCATTCGATAGGGGATGAAAAGAAAAACGCTCTATGCCAAGTTTCAACCCTCTATCTCCATCAGAAGGGTAGTTATAGGGGAATTAAAAAAATCAGTTTTTGACACATTTTCCGTATTTAGTGGTGCGGAAAAATTCTGAAAAAAATTGAGAATATTCAGAACATGTGAATTTATGGTTGGGAATTTTTGCAGATTTTTGTCTAGCAAATCTTAAGCATAAAAAATCAAAAACCCCCCAAATACACGAAAAAATCCAATTACGTGTTGAAGTTTCCGACCCACAGAATTTTTATAAATGCTGCAGTGAAGTATTGGCATAAGTAGTACCACCAATTTTTTTTAGATTTTTTGGTAGTGTGCGTCGTTGTTCAAATAAATAAAAACCGATATTTGCGACATATTTCGTGTAATAACTTATTGAATGCTTAAAATAATTGCGTTTTCTTGATGTTGCCAGTCAGTTGTACGATGCTCTATGTTACAAATAAAGGGAATTAAGTTATTTCGAGTTTATTGAACGTCTGTGTGCACCGTACCTTGAAAAATATTAAACTACACGCCAACAGCACGAATAGCTCGTTGGTTAAGCTACACCCATCTGCGACATGGTTGGGCACTTTTGTCGGGGGTTCGCGCCCAGGAAAGCTCATCTTTGTTTTCTTTCTAACAACTACACGACGGTAAGCGATATTCACTTACAAATATTTTAAACATACTTCTATAATATTTAATTATATTGTGTATGAAATATGTATGCACGCATTGCGTTATTTATGTGACGTTTACTTATATTTTATCACCCAATGAAGCTTCCAATGCGTGCAATGCATTCGAACACAGGAACATTCTACGAATCTGCTAGTATAAGTATTTTATTCTCCAAGTATACATTTTCACGTGGTCTTCCACGCCACCCATGAGGTGCCACGACTAGCGCGTTCGGTTTTTGATTGTGGACGTTCGCCGGTAGCCTTATTGTACCACATTTTTAATTTATTAAAATACAGTGGTGATGGGATATGTTTCAAGGAATGGTATAGGTATATTGACTTTTTATAAAAGAATAAGAAAAAGCAAAAAAAAATTGGTCTGGCCTTACTTGTGTCAGACCGCATGTCTTTACGTTTAAGAAATCTGTCGTATGGTGATTGCTGTCATGTGTTGAAAATATGCTTTTCTTTACACATATCCCATCACCACTGTAATTTAATAAATTAAAAATGTGGTACAATAGGGCTACTGGCGAAGGTCCACAATCAAAAACCGAACGCGCTAGTCGTGGCACCTCATGGGTGGCGTGGAAGACCACGTGAAAATTTATATTTGGAGAATAAGATACTTATACTAGTAGATTCGTAGAATGTTCCTGTGTTCGAATGCATGACACGCATTGGAAGCTTCATTGGGTGATATAATATAAGTAAAGATTACATAAATAATGCAATGCGTGCATATATATTTCATACACAATACAGTTAAAAATTATAGAAGTATGTTTAAAATACTTGTAAGTGAATATCGCTTACCGTCGTGTAGTTGTTAGAAAGAAAAAAAAGGTGAGCCGCCTCCTGGGCGCGAACCTCTGACAAATGTGTCTAACGATGTCGCAGGCGGGTGTAGCTTAACCAACGAGCTACTCGTCCTGTTTGTTTACCGTTCAATATTTTTCAAAATACATAGTGTGCACACAGACTTTCAATAAACTCGAAATAATTTAATTCCCTTTATTTGTACATTGCTCTCTCGCATACAAAAACATAGAGCATCGTATAACTGACTGGCAATATCAAGAAAACGCAATTATTTTAAGTATTCAATAAGTTATTACACGAAATATGTCGTAAATATCGGTTTTTATTTATTTGAACTACGACGCACACTACCAACAAATCTAAAAAAAAATGGTGTTACTACTTATGCCAATACTTCACTACAGCATTTATAAAAATTCTGTCGGTCGGAAACTTCAACACGTAATTGGAATTTTTCGTGTATTTGGGGGGTTTTTGATTTTTTATGCTTAAGATTTGCTAGACAAAAATCTGCAAAAATTCCCAACCATAAATTCACATGTTCTGAATATTCTCAGTTTTTTCAGAATTTTTCCGCACCACTAAATACGGAAAATGTGTCAAAAACTGATTTTTTTATTTCCCCTATAACTACCCTTCTGATGGAGATACAGGGTTGAAACTTGGCATAGAGCGTTTTTCTTTTCATCCCCTATCGAATGACGCCTTGCGAGATCAATTTGGTACAAGTGCATTTTTGAGAATTTCAGCCGGCTCAACGCTCAGCCGAAAGGTAAATTCGGTACCGCTGTCGCATGCCGAACGAAGTGTGTGCGATCGTGGTGGAAAGAAGACGGAGCATAATTCTGTGTCTCTTTCTATTGGGTGCGCGCGCAGCTTCTGACGTCATTTTTCTCTACATTGGTAGAAGAAAGACGAAAAGTATAGCTCCTTCCTTGTCTACGTACGGTGCGCGCGCAGCGCTCACGGACACGGTACGCATACAACTCTCGCCTTCCCCCACCACGCGTGCCGCGATGCGGCAGGATGCCACTTCTGAGATCACTGTCCTGGGCTCGCTCTAGGCCAGTTTTTTATACCCTATCCATGGAAACGGTCGATCAGCGGTCGATCCAGTGTACAAATATTGTGTTACTATGCTCGCTCGATGCTCAGTGAGAGACTTTCGCTTACTCCTTTATCCTTTTCTAATTATTAAGTTTTGTTTCAAATAACATATAATTGCATTGATTCTGTCATCTAAGATTTTAGTAGCGCACGCTCCTGATTTCGTATGCTTGAACAGAACTAGGTTGATATTCGAGAAATGCCTTGTTGCCGAGAAAATAATAATTTACCTTTGAGAGACAGAGAAACTAAAAATTTATCACGCGGAACCGCGTCGCAAATTCCTTAACCTATGCACACACACGTCCATACCGCACACACACACTCATACCCGCTCGCTTCCTTATACTATACTTACATCTACCTTAACGCTACCTATATGTATATAATGGGACGAGTATGATTTCACGGTGAGGGAATTCCACTACAATATTACTGCTCGACAGTACCACGTATACGATGGACCTAAGTCATGATACGAATATTTCGCATACGCGGCCTGGAGGAAAAATGAAATAATAATGATTTTACAACTAATACTCTAATAGCGCACCGGATGCGATGAGCCTGTGACCGTATTTCTAGACGGTCACATCCGCGAACGCATGACGTGTGTAAGCGCGTCTACCGACCGAAGTAGACGGAGCGCCCAGCAGAGGGAGATTGCTTCGCGCGCGCTACAGCGCTAAGTCCGATAGAGGGACACCCTCTTCTCGCTTTCATAATTACCGTACCGTGTATATAGAAACCCCGAAATCGCAACGATCAAGCGTCCTATCTTGAGTCGCCACAGAAGTGGGAAAGGCATATCTGCGGACTGCCAGAACCACACAATCAATCTGTATAGACGAGAGTAAGACCCATCATAACGCCGTAACCCTGTGACTACTGTGTACAAGTCGAGATACGTATTCAGTATACTCCTAGCACGCGGATTTCAATATTGCATTATATAGAATCATTATTTCACGTCGAGCGTCTCAAGAAGTCTGGACGCATACTCTGGGAGACACGAGCAGAGTGTATCTTTCCATCGTAGTTATTGCATCCATGATAAAAGAGTTAAACTATACGCACCGTCAATATAAATTCACATTTGCAACAATCCAGCAAGCTGACTCCTTTTGTTGGGGATTTAAAGTCGTTGGCGCGTTTGCCTTGCTACTTGCGCGTAGCGGGAGCCGTTTGCGTATAGGCAGCGGCCTACTTTTATATAGTTTAGTTTTAAGGCTAATTTGCGTTTCCGCGCGCGTATACAATAGGACTGTGGCGTGTAGCGTATGTTGCGACTTTCCGCTGATTGGCGTTGCGGACTATCAGTAACGCCATCCGCCGTTTACGTGCGTGACTAATGAAGGATCAGCGGGGGCATGTCCCGCTTCCTTCTTCCTGCGTCGTCTTCTTCCGTCCGTTGAGAGATCAACACGTGTGTGCCGTCGTGCGTCGTGGCCCTTTAGAGAGAGTAGCCATCTTGGTTTCTCAAGGTGAGAATCTGCGTTATTCCACCTCTATTATACGTTGTGTTTCCTTCAAGTTCCATTACTGAACCGAAGCCTTCCTTCGAGTTCCATTACTGAACCGAAGCTTTCCTTCTCCGGCAAACTCTCCTTCTGGGTTGCTGCGACGAATCCCATCGTGCGCACTAGGCGACCATTCGGATTCCTTCCTTTCCACGGACCGCAACGGTCCTCCCGTGCGAGTCCTTCTCTCGGTCAGAGGATTTATCCTTTTTCCCGTCACCCACGACTGCGATTCGTCGCTTGCGATAAAGCTAGTCGTGGCCCCGCTCTCTGAGAGCAGTTAATACTAGGGAACACGACGTACGGCGCACCACGTGCTCAACGCACCACAGTCTTGTAACGAGTGATTTGACGAAGTCCGTTCAACAATAAGTTCGCGGCTGTGATAAATAATAAATTCTGTGACGCCTCTAAATATCGAAGTTACACCCACACACGCTCCCGCGGCTATCCCTATTCCACTTGAACTAGCTTACTCGTTCCAACGCGAACACCTTTAGTAGAGGCATTCTTACGAGCAAACGCGGCATCGAACAAGATAGGTACCAAAGAGTAGAAAGTAGGAGAATATTTTATTAGAGCCACGGAGGAATAAGGTGCCTGACTAAGACACTCGGCTGACCTTGATCGGTCCCCCGCTGTCCGTCTTCGGCCTACCCGACTCCTCGCAGTGAGATACCCCACTGGCGGACGATCTGCGCCCTTGGCTGGCCGTATGTAAACTACGGTCCCCCACGGCAAAGACCTAGTCTTAGTCAGACGGCAGATTGCTTAGAAAGAAACACTACGAGATATCAAGGTAAAACTGTCGTGCTGCTCGGCTGGTACTTAACTGTATCCCCCGCCGGCCCGTCGTTGTTGTAACCGAAGTGTTCTCGTAGGACGAATTGTAACGAATCTTTTGCAGTAGAATCATAATTTGCATTGGCCTAAGTCCGAGTCACCTATTAGATAACGAGACCTGAGATATCAAGGTAAAACTGTCGTGCTGCTCGGCTGGTACTTAACTGTATCCCCCGCCGGCCCGTCGTTGTTGTAACCGAAGTGTTCTCAGGTACATTACGCATGAACATTGAAGACTCGTATCGATACTAGGCCACCTCGGAGGGAACTTTTCGTTCGACGCCGCGTTCTAGCGACTCGGACGTAAAAACCTTCCGCCTCACGGATACACACCTCGCGCCTAGACTTCTTACATTATTGCGAGCGTCTTCGCGTGTAGGACTGTCCGTGTCAACACCCGAACGTAACATACACAACCGCGCGCATCTAGACCACGCGTTTCGGTACATAGACGAATACATCGAACTGCGAGACACACGTACGGCCTGTCGTACCTCGCACCGGCTCGGCATTACCGGAGCCACTATTTAGTTCATTGTAATATACTCATCATCGGCAACATACAGAATATATAGGCATTCTACCAGTCAAACTGTACTACCCACTCTCTAATTCAATCCTCACCGTCCAGTGGTTCGAATCCACAAGCATACGCACGTATGTAAAGCAAAACGGCTAGTGACACCGTTAAATACCTATTTATGCAATACCTCGGTCGTACCCTCAGGGATCAGCTGTTCCGCCTGAACACTCTTCCGTCCGACCGAGGGATACGTAACTCGTCACGGTTACAAGCCTAAGCCATGATACGAATAATTCATATCCGGCGGCCGGAATAAAGGAAAGAAAAGAGAGTTTGAATCAGAAATTATGCTAAAAGAAAGGAAAAATAAAAAAGTTACGCTGGGACGTAACACCGCATGCGCGCCTATTTCAAATAATGCCACAGATAATTGAGACATTAACCATTATCGAATGAATATGAGACGGTGTTCAATGTATTGTTTATTATTATTGTAACTGCAACTATATTATTACTAATTATGCACTTTGGTCAGAAAACGTGAATTTATAATGCGTAAGTATATTCTGTTACAATGTTTCAATATACCTTCCACCATGGCGACCTATCTAATCTCAATCCTTTGTCTGAATCCCTTCCCCTGCGGACTCAAGAGTGAGTTCAAGTCCAGTTACCATACGTGCATGTAATTTGGCACAATTTTGAAATAGAAGAAAATATACGCATTTATAGCACAAATAACCGGAATACTTTTAGACAGCTTAGCGACACGATTGAACCGCTACGTCTCCACATTTCAATTCAACGAACTGTTATAAGAAGTTGTTCGCATTTGTTGTTGCACTCGAAATAGTATAACATTGATAAAATAAGACGTTGCAATTGTATTCTGTTGTTAATGGGACGATTATAGCGACAATTTAGCGTTATCGGATAAATATGAGACAATAATTTATTTTCCTTCATTACTATAGTTTCGATGTTTATTATTACTGTTTTTGGTTTCTCGTCATTAAAACTGATTTACGTAATTATGTTTGATAATTACGTTGTATGATAAAAAAAATGTCCTTTCCTATTTTAGTGTATAAAAATAGTGTGTTCAGTATCCGATTGCAAAATATTTCGGACCCGAAGCACGGGAGACTGGGAAAGGCTCGCACGCTTTCCATCGGCGGTGGATCGCCCGCGAGCATCCACGCGACGCACGTATACACGCGCAAAAAGTACACCGACATCGTGTTTTGGGTGTGTCAGTAGCATCCTGCGATACTCGGCTGAGCAAAGATTAGGGGCTGCGGGATGGGGAGAGACAAGAGAAGAAACACGGCTCGTGCCCGAGCCTTACACAATGAAAGACTTAGGCCTTATACAGACATCGTTATTTGAGTGTGTGAGAGGCTCGAGGCTCGCATGCTCGGCCGTTGCGTACCCAGCTTTGCACAATGAAAGACTTAGACCTTATACAGACACGGTTATTTGAGTGTGTGAGAGGCTCGAGGCTCGCATGCTCGCCCGGTGCGTACCCAGCTTAAGAAGGACGACGCCATGGACGATTTCGAAAGCGCCACTCATGGAGCGACGTTTCATCGGAGGGGGATGCTGTAACGTACCGCGCCGCTGAGCGCCGCTGAGCGGCGCCGACCAGCACTGCGGCCCATGACGTTGTACTTGCTTACCCCGCTGTGACGTCAGCACGCATCAAGGAGAATAGTGACGCGCCCGATATAGTGACGCGCCCGATCTAGTGACGCGCCCGCGTAGTGACGTAGACCCCCAAACAAAGCGCAGTGGCCACGCGCGATCACGTGCACAGCGAGTGCATAGCGACGGTTGGGAACGTGATGTTCCCCGAAAATGCGCTCCACCTCGATGCACTACTTCCTCGCATCTCGAGACCCCTTGCCTAAGGTCTAGTACTATAAAAGAGGCGTCCGACCGGCCTCTCTAGTTCAGACAGCTTCAGAAAAAGACCGTGCAAGGGTCTGCATCAGAAATTTCCGAGCGTTCATACTTAGAAAAAGAGTGATTCCAGTGTTACGTCCTCCGTTTTTCGGCACCCTGCGTACACCGGGTATACCGGGGATCGGAAGACAGACGAAGTGACCGGCCCGATAAGAGATTTGACGTGTCAGTGGAGCGGCTCGCTGAGACGTTGCACGCGCCTTAATATACTCGGTGTTCTAGATTTGACACTAAACCTACGTGTATTCTTGCGTCCGAGAGATTACGGCTCTAAAAGTCTTCGCGTCGCGGGTGACTCGAATTTACACTAGCCTATGGGTATCCTCGCGTCCGACGTTCAGATCCTGGCTACGGTCCCGTGTGGGTTACTTAGTCTATGATTTCTATGTCCGAATCTTCGCGACTCTCGGTTATTACGACAGTAGATGGTACGATTTCCAGTTCTAGGGGCTCGAAGTAGACCGTGAACTGGTCTTGGCCCGGAGGTAGCTCGAACGGACACGGGTGTTCTGGAGAGGTCCAGACTGGTTGCGCGCGTTGTCCTGGGTGCTGGTAAATAGGCGGAGTGGAATTCGCGGATTCGCTCTCTGTTTGTCGGGATACCTGCGACCAGTATAAGCGAGCAGCTTCGCGACGTGCCCAGTGTTTTACTCCGCCCCGGGGAGTTCTTCTATGATCCCCACGTCGCTGGCGACGTCGGGGTGCTGGGGAAAGGGGTGCTCTCTGGTTATGGATTTGAGTGGCCACTGGCCTTGGGGCCGAACCGTCGTGCGCCGAAAGTGGTTGAGGAGCCACGATCGTAGCGAGGAGGCCGCCACCGGCCAACGGAACCAATGTCCTGAGGTTGCAGCGAATGAATCGCTTAAGGATCACCGGAACTCGGAAGCTCGACGGTGCCGGCGGGGTATTGGCCGCAAGGCGACTCAGGCACAAGCTCTATGGCGGCAGTAAGGACCACCGATTTATGCGCCCGGCGGTTTCGGTAGCCCAAGTTATCGTGGGCAGGGAACGGGGTGAAATCCCCCGTCTAATTAGACTCACAGAACACTCCGATAACCAGGTTTTACGCGGGTGTACGTGTGCGCGCCGCGAGGATGGGTGGTGGAGTAGGTGATTCACGAGATTGTGTACTTGCTGTTTATTAGCTGATCGAACCCTACAATTTGGAGTGGAACGGCTCCACTTCGTTGTCGCGAGCGGAGAGTCGGAGGTCGAGACTAGGCGGAGTGTCTCGACCACGCAGGTTACTTATAATTAATTGAATTTCCGAGCTTCACCACGCTGGTTACTTATAATGGTCCGAATTTCGAAGATTGACCACGCAGGTCGCTTATAACACTGTCCAACACGTATTTTGCCTCGTGACATCTGTTGGGCGATTCTTATAGATTTCGATGCTCTAAAACCGAATCTGCAACCCGTTCCTTTCTATCACCCTCAGTTTTTGAGAAAATGAATTTTGAAAAAAAAACACCTTTTTTCAACTTTGAATAACAATTCTGTTAAAACTATGAAAGATAGACAGATTCTATTAGTCGCAAAAAATTCAGCAGACATTTCTGCATAAATTGGTGTGAATCGTTTTTGCAATATCAATTTACAAAGATGTTTAAATAATAGTTGAATTGGGCAAGACACGTTTTACACACCTATTTTGGGACACTTTTTTCAAATTATCGTAAAAATGGTGCGTCTGGGGTGAATTCCAATTACATTGAGCGATAGAGCTGACATTTTTCTATGGAGATCCATCATCAGATTTTGCGAAATACGTTTTGGCTTCGCACAGGAAAATGAAATAGTCGTGCGTGTCACGCAACGAGCGCAGTGGTTCTCCGACATTACCGTATTGACCGCGCTCCGCTGCGGAGTGGCCCGAGCGCCGCTATACGCGCGCTAAGTCCCCTGCGCTCGTTACGTGACACGCACGAGTATCTTTAACATTTTCCTGTGCGAAGCCAAAACGTATTTCGCATAGTCTGATGATGGATTTCCATAGAAAAATATCTGCTCTATCATTCAATGTAATTGGAATTCACGCTAGACTCACCATCTTCACAACAATTTGAAAAATGTGTCCCGAAATGGGCGCGCAAAACGTGTCTTGCCCAATTCAACTATTATTTAAACATCTTTGTAAATTGATATTGCAAAAACGATTCATACCAATTTATGCAGAAATGTCTGCTGAATTTGTTGCGACTAATAGAATCTGTCTATCTTTTATAGTTTCAACAGAATTATTGTTCAAATTTGAGACAAGGTGTTTTTTTTTTTCAAAATTCTTTTTTTCAAAAACTGAGGGTGATGGAAAGGAACGGGTTGCAGATTCGGATTTAGAGCATCAATATCTATAAGAACCACCTAACAGATATTGCGAAATATGAAAAAATGTTGCACTGGCAAGTGAAAGAATTGTGCGAGATATGTAATACCACATCACTTTCGTTTTTCTTTCAAAATTCATTTTCTCAAAAACTGTGGGTGATGGAAAGGAACGGGTTGCAGATTCGGATTTAGAGCATCAATATCTATAAGAACCACATGACAGATATTGCAAAATATGAAGAAATGTTACACTGGCAAGTGAAAGAATTGTGCGAGATATGTAATACCACATTTCTTTCGTTTTTCTTTGTTTTTTATGTACGAAAATACTAGTGCAACTATAGTAACATAATGTTAAAAAAGCTAAATAATGGCAAAGGATCGTTTAGGTACTGGGTAAGACATAATTTACTTATGCTTAGAGGAGATTTTACCCGTTGTAATATTTACAATTTTATGAACAAATTTTATTTATTTTTACGATGACATAGTTGGGATTGTTACATAAAATGCGATGTATGAAATCATTTCGCACAGGAACTTTACAACTACGCTACAATTTCACGTAATAGAACGTTACCCCTGCCCTCTCCTGCACAGGAAAATTCTTCTCTGTGAGGACATTGCAGGTTCAAGGTTTACTAGGTTGACTACTTTTCTTATTAATATTTTGGGAAATTGCCCTCCGATTCCACCACTCAGCCCTTCCGCGGCACGCTTACGGATTACTACGCGGAAGGGTACTGTGCTCTCCGCCAGTATACAGACATCCTACGTCCTCCAGAAGGGAGGTTCGGAGCTGCTCGCGACATCCCTAGGTCACTAACTAATGGTGACCGTTGCATATCGCATTCGCAAGTGGTAACCAGGGTGTATCACTCTACCGCGCCGCATTGAGTAGTCAGTCCCAAGTAGGAAGTGGGGCTACTACGCTGCCCGTGTTTCCCGTAGCCTCGAACACCGAGGTGTCGATTCACGGTATTCCCCGGACACGCCTCCATCCCTTCTGGTGTGTCTTGCAGTCCTCTGATTTTTTTCGCCAACATCTATAATAAATACATGCACACTTAGAAATCTGTAAGCATATATACCTACAAATACGGTATTTATGCGGATAGACAAGTATACATACCTAAAAATAGAGAAACTATGGACATTATCCTCTCCTTAATCTTCTCCGGCTCACATTACATTTCCCACGTAGTCCTGAAACATAAATTATAACTTTAATATCACTCCTAAGTTTTACCGTAATACCTCTCTTTTCTAATTCCCTCAGCGGCAGTCCAAGATTGCGTCACTGGTGTCATCCTTCAGGTGTCCGCATTGGTTGTTGCTGGCGTCGACTCCTGGCACCAGGGAATGGGATGTTCGTCCTTCGTGGCTGTTGTCTGTAAGGATCAGGGCGTGTAAATATAACTGGCATACATTCAGAATTTGATATTATGTAAGAGTAACGTAGACAACCGTCGGTCTCGACTGTGGTGAGCTTACTACTAAGCAGACTTACTTCTTCCTCTTCTCTCGTGTTGTCCATTTCCGTCCGGCGGCGTAGCCGGTGTCACAATTCCCACTTTGACTCTCACTCGCGGCTTATTTATCTGCCAAAGTTATTACTGTTACTGCAGCGGCGCCCACTGCAGCTTTTTCTGCCGGTTGGTTTTAAATGTTCTTCCGCTCGTTTATCAGTCACTAACCCTCCGTGGCGTCTTCAGCCGATGCCATTTTTCGCTAGGTCCGCCAAAGCTCGCCGACTTCAGCCATCCTATGGTAGGCATCAGCTATTCCAATAGTGTCGCCATCGTTGCAGCATTTCCCGCTGCTTCCTTTTCATGTAGTTTTCCGCTACCCGGATGAAGTATGTCGTAGTTAAAAATGCTTTCTTCTTGACTGGCGCTTATGAGCAGTGTTTTTGTCGCTCATAAGATTCCAGCAGTAATCTGCTAACATAGCAACACTGCTTTTGCCTACATAGCGTTTTTCGAGCGTGCAAACGTCCTGGTAAAACCTTTCCCCGTGCTCGTCACTGACGTCACCAAGATTCTCCGGGAAAAAGTTTAAATGTGAGTCCAGAAAATGTATTTTGAGAGACATATTGCATCCAAATTTTCTGTACGTTTTGATCAAATTTTGTACTATATTCACGTAATTCGCGGACCGATGTGTTCCAAGAAAGTTACTGCAAACTTCTTGAAATGCTTTCCACGCTTGTCTTACGTCATGCCTCATAGTTTTTGGAAATTCTGGATCATTTATCACGGTCCTTATTTGTGGTCCAATGAAAATTCCTTCTTTTATCTTTGCTTCAGATATCGAAGGAAACTTAGTTTGCAAGTATTTGAAAGCTGCCCCATTCTTGTCCATAGCTTTGACGAAGTTCTTCATTAGTCCAAGCTTGTAACCGAACTTATTTATTTCGGAGAAATAAATAAATGTCGCGATCGTAATTATGAGATTAGTTCGATCTATTTTTGCTGCGTGATATTTCGCGATTACCCGTGGCAGCGGTTACGCCTGTCACGGTCTTCGGCTCTGTTTATTTGTTTGAAAGAGTTCGCACTCCTGGGAAGCAGGAGACAGATCAGCTGTAAGGGGTAATGAACTTGAGATACGTGTGTATGTGTGACAATAATATGTATATTCAAAGTAAAATGTGTACAGAAAAGGTGTGCGCTGGGTGTCAAGCGTTGTGTGCTTATGTCGCGTGTATGCGCGGATGTATGGCTCTATGTGTGCGTGTGTCTCTCGTGATGTCCTTTGGTCGCAAGTGTTTTACAGAAATATTACGAAAGTGAAATTATCCGTGGTGTTCTTATTTTGACGTATTTCGCGATATGCGCGTATTTAATTCTAATACTCTTATTTTGACTTGTTTAAGCTATGATGCTATATCGATATACTAATGATTTTATCGTGCACGATTCGCCGCCGCAGTATTATGCACGTGCGTACTATTCGGCACTTTACTTTTAATTATAGACTCTATTGGATCTTCGTGATTTATCTCTTCTAAATGAGATCCTTACAAGGCCTGAGCACCTTGTAAGTTAGATCGTCTAAACGTTCCCAGCCGGTACAGAGAGCGGAAGGGTTCGTCGCCGATCGTTGTCCCTTTTTATGATTTTAAACTACTACTACTCAGGTGGGAATCTCTAACGCGCTGACGTCATCTCGGCCGGGGTTGAGGCGGAGGAGCTTGACCAGGCAAGAGATATCCCTGACTCTATAGGACAAAGTGTCCTTTTAATGCTTCTATTTCGGCAATTTGCAAGTGATTCTAGATTGCCTTAGATACGTTTGACCGTCTTGTGCGTTCGCTGTTTTGCCGATTAGTACTCGCAGTTTGTCGCTTGTCTATCGCTACGCAGTCGACCACAATTGGTCCAGATTCGCAGATTTCTCCCCCTTTTATACTACTCCGGCAGCGGAGGTCCTCGCGAGAGCAAATTCGCGGCTAACCCGAGCGCTGCCTATTGGGCAGTATCGTGACCTGCAGTGAACCCTCGCGGGTTCTGTAGTGGGGAGAACCTTCGCGGCTGTTGTGTTCTGTGACGCGAAAATATACAGGGACGGGAGATACGTTCGGTCACAAGCTTTATGTGCAGAGGCGGCAAATAAATTTTTTTCATATCCACCAGGTTCTCGTGTTTTACATTTTTTTGTCCTGGAATTAAATCGCTCCGTGGCGGCCAATTCTTAATTTTGTAATGTTGTGATCGTGCGCGACTGTCCCATTCACACAGAAAACAACAATACTTCGTGTAACCGCTTTGGAGACCCATGAGCAAACCTATTACTTTTAAATCTCCGCATATATTCCAGTTGTACCGGCTGTAATTGACATTGTCTAGCACCATTTTCAACACTTCATATATTTCCTTTAACTTGGTGCCATACGCAACAGGAATTGATGGGTGAACATTGCCGTTGTGTAGCAGTACTGCCTTCAAACTCGTTTTTGATGAGTCTATAAACAGTCTCCACTCCGTTGGTTGATGTTTCAATCCTAATTTGATGAACAATGACTGCAGGTCGACGCAGTAACACAACCCTTCGTTCTTTGCGAAGTATTGAGTTATTTCCTGATTTCGGTCACGAAAATGTGTGACTCTTGTACTAGGCGTTAGTAAATTCCATCCTTGCAATCTAGACGCCAAAAGTTCTGCGTTATCTTTCGTCAAATTCAGGTCCCTTACTAAATCGTTCAAATCGGCCAGATTTATTAAATGGATTCGTGCATCTGGCATTGATTCAGACGTTTCGTCCGTTGTATCGCCACTAACATCCGAAGATTGTATTGGATTGGTATCCTCCGGAACTTCTTGACTGTGATGTTCCTGTGCTTGAATAGGTCGTTTAGCAGAAGGAACGTTGGCGTATACAATCATTTTCCTGTTGTTTTTATTAAATCCGCTAATTTTTGTTAAGCAAAAGTAGCAGTCCGTTGAGTGGTCCCTTGGTTCACTCCATACCATTGGTACGTCAAACGGCAATCTTTGCTTTTTATTTCTTATCCACGCGAGGAGAATCGTTGCACATGTTATACAGCACAAGTGGGGGGCCCAATCTTTATCTTGATTACTGACGGGGTAACAAAAATACTCTTCATACGCCGTCTTGATATTTTTCGTCAAGTTCTTCAGTGCACTCTTGAACAAGACTTCACCACACACACAACAAAATGAGTTTGGGATATTAACACACACGCGAGACATAGTTCTATCACTAATTAGCTAAACTAATGTTATGAAATATAACTAAACTAACACTAAACTACACTAACTAACACTAACTAAGTTCTAAACACTATACGCGAAACACTTATGCAGCAACCGTTGGAAAATTGCGCGTTTTGATATGGTAGTTGCTGTGTCGATGCCTTTACCAGACTGACAATGTGGAAACAGTTTCTAGAATTCTCCTGTCCCAAACAATCGAACGCGCACTATGTGTATGCAACGCACAGTGTCGCATTAAGAAAGTTTGACACCCGGGCAGAACATTATGCGCTCTGTCCCCCTCATTTTTTGAGATTAAAATACGATTTCCGTTTACAACCTTCAAATAAACAAGATTTCTATAAATTTTGTAAAGAGAAACAAAATTCCACGCAATTATGCAGGAATCTCCTTTTAATTGAATTACAAATAAGTCAAACTACGCAATATTTATTTTACACATAATTGCGCGTAATATCCTTCCGCGACACCCACAAATACCCTGGCACCCGCGGCGGAGGGAGCAATCCGCCACTGGATACGCACATAAGGGCTACCAGCAAATGTACACAATGTATGATGTCAAAAGTAACACGTGTGGACAACATAGCGCCGTTCGCGTAGTAATCCGTAAGCGTAGCCGGGGAATTCAAATTCAAAAAATATTAATACGAAAAGTAGACGACCTACTATAGCCTAAAACCCGCAATCTCCTCACAGAGAAGAATATCTATTTCTGTATGAGTTTCCTGTGCAGGAGAGGGCAGGGGTAAGGTTCTATTACGTGAAATTGTAGCGTAGTTGTAAAGTTCCTGTAGGAAATGATTTCATACATCCCATTTTATGTAACAATCCCAACTATGTCATCGTAAAAATAAATAAAATTTGTTCATATAATTGTAAATGTTACAACGGGTAAAATCTCCTCTAAGCATGAGTAAATTATGTCTTACCCAGTATCTAAACGATACTTTGCCATTATTTAGCTTTTTTAACATTATGTAACTATAGTTGCACTAGTATTTTCGTACATAAAAAACAAAGAAAAACGAAAGAAATGTGGTATTACATATCTCGCACAACTCTTTCACTTGCCAGTGCAACATATTTTCATATTTCGCAATATCTGTTAGGTGGTTCTCATAGATATTGATGCTCTAAATCCGAATCTGCAACCCGTTCCTTTCCATCACCATCCGTTTTTGAGAAAATGAATTTTGAAAGAAAAACGAAAGTGATGTGGTATTACATATCTCGCACAATTATTTCACTGGCCAGTGCAACATTTTTTCATATTTCGCAATATCTGCTAGGTGGTTCTTATAGATATTGATGCTCTAAATCCGAATCTGCAACCCGTTCCTTTCCATCACCCACAGTTTTTGAGAAAATGAATTTTGAAAGAAAAACGAAAGTGATGTGGTATTACATATCTCGCACAATTCTTTCACTTGCCGGTGCAACATTTTTTCATATTTCGCAATATCTGTTAGGTGGTTCTTCTAGATATTAATGCTTTAAATCCGAATCTGCAACCAGTTCCTTTCCATCACCCTCAGTTTTAGAGAAAATGAATTTTGAAAAAATTACACCTTTTCTCAAATTTGAACAATTATTCTGTTGAAAGTATAAAAGACAGACAGATTCCATTAGTCGCAACAAATTCAGTAGACATTTCTGCATAAATTGGTATGAATCGTTTTTGCAATATCAATTTACAAAGATATTTAAATAATAGTTGAATTGGGCAAGACACATTTTGCGCGGCTATTTCGGGACACATTTTTCAAATTGTTGTGAAAATAGTGGGTCTAGCGTGAATTCCAGTTACATTGAACAATAGAGCAGACATTTTTCTATGGAAATCCATCATCAGACTATGCGAAATACGTTTTGGTTTCGCACAGGAAAATGTTAAAGATACTCATGCGTGTCACGCAACGAGCGCAGGGGACTTGGAGCGCGTGTGAACGGCGCTCGGGCCACTCCGCAGCGGAGCGCGGTCAATACGGTTATGTCGGAGAACCACTGCGCTCGTTGCGTGACACGCACGACTATTTCATTTTCCTGTTCGAAGCCAAAACGTATTTCGTAAAATCTGATGATGGATTTCCATAGAAAAATGTCTGCTCTATCGCTCAGTGTAATTGGAATTCACCCTAGACCCACCATTTTTACGATAATTTGAAAAAAGTGTCCCAAAATAGGCGCGTAAAACGTGTCTTGCCCAATTCAACTATTATTTAAATATCTTTGTAAATTGATATTGCAAAAACGATTCACACGAATTTATGCAGAAATGTCTGCCCAATTTTTTGCGACTAATAGAATCTGTCTATCTTTCATAGTTTTAACAGAATTGTTGTTCAAAGTTGAAAAAAAGTGTTTTTTTTTTCAAAATTCATTTTTTCAAAAACTGAGGGTGATGGAAAGGAACGTGTTTCAGATTCGGTTTTAGAGCATCGAAATCTATAAGAATCACCTAATTGACATTACGAGATATAAAAAAAGTCTAAATTTGTTGCACAGTGTAATTAATTGAATTTCCGAGCTTCACCACGCTGGTTACTTAGAATGGTCCGAATTTCGAAGATTGACCACGCAGGTCGTTTATAATTAATTGAATTTCCGAGCTTCACCACGCTGGTTACTTAGAATGGTCCGAATTACAAAGACTGCTTGATTACACAAACCTGAGGTTGCCGGACGAGATACAGGAACAACGGCACTGATTCTACCGCGTTGGTTATTCACTAGACTTAACTTGATTCTATTGTCTCGAATCGACTTGACTTGATTCTATTCGTTACACTTGATTCACTTGGAAGATACCGAAGGCAAATACTAAGTCGGGTGTTACGCTTCGCACCCGCACTTGAATACTTAATACGCGAACAACGGTGCAGTTTGGAGCACTGCACACACAGAAGTGAAGTCAAGTAAAAACGTTCAACGAGTAAGTCACAATTCCCGAACGGTGAGTCGTAACCAACGCGTACGAAGTAAGTGTCGTAACCAAGAGTGCGCGTACAAGTAACTGTAGTAACCAAGAGTGCGCGTACAAGTAACTGTCGTAACCAAGAGTGTTCGAAAAAGGGTCTCCTACTGCCCTATCTAGACGCCGTGCTCCGCTGAGCGGCGTTCGCATGCTGACACTGCATCAGCGTTATATCCTGAGAACGGCGCGACAGGTGCCTTTCCCAGGACTCAATCGTACGTGTCTTATCTTAAATGAGGGTCCGTGAGAACCGTGCTACATTCCTAAAGTTAGATTAGAGTAAATCTTAGAACTATTGAGCGAGCGGCAGAATGCTGCGAGAACAATCGATTAGTTATTCTTGAATAATTTAGAAAAGCAAAAAAAAAAAACACTTTGCGGCGGGTGGAGAACGCAGGACGTAACACTATTGTTAATAATTTGTTTATAAATTCTTCACAACTGTTTTCGAGCAAAATTGAAATTTTTTGCAACATGGTCGTCAGTATTTTATAACGTGTTGAATTTCCTTTGAGGTTCTCGTCTCACATAAATCTACACAAATAAAATGTCTATGAATTTAAAATGTCGGGTTGCAGTCCCGCAGGATGGGTCAGAATGACCCATCGTGGGATTGCGTGTCTCATTTTTCAGTCGAGTGTCCAAGGGTTAACCGAATTTATCTCTCAAGGCGTCGTTCAATAGGTGATCGGGAGATAACGTCCTTTGCCATTTTTGAGCCCTCTATCTCCGTCGGACGAGTAGTTAGAGGATAAATGAAAAAACCGGTTTTTGGCACATGTTACGTCCCGAGGTGAATCTAGAAAGAACCGCGATATGGTGATGGACTCCACGATTCCACTTGGTTCGGGGCCAAACAGTCGTACGAATCTGACCTGGATCAGAGTCCGTACAAGATGTCTGTTTTGTAGTCAACCGCGATCTGCGACTTTACTGGGACCAGACACGATCAAAGGACTGGGGGAGGGGGAATATCGGAATTGGTTGGCGGTTTAATGAGCACTACCCTTCACCTTAAGCCCGCAGAGGTTACGAATATTATTTGGAGTGAGTACTTACTCTTGCGGTGATTTTCGGTCGTTTCAACCTTTCAGTAGGATCGATGTTGTAATGGAGTTCGTAGGCGAGTATAGTTCACTGATTTTATTTGAAAGTGTGACTTTTGAATGAATGGTACAAGTATAATTCGGAATTCGAGCTGAATCTTTTGAACAGTCAAGTCTAGGCGATGGTATTGTTACGTCCGGGCGAGGCTTTTTCACGACTTTATCCGTCAGAATGGTCGATGAGAATCCGCGAGCGGTCTGCCGTGCGACCGGGCGTAACGCTTGAATAATTTTTGCTATTTAGTTACAATAAATAACGGTAATCTAACTGAAGATCAATATTGCATGGTATTTTAATCCCTTCCTGGAAGAGTGGGATTATTGGTTTATATGTATAAGCTAAACGGAGAAATTAATTAGAAAATGATATCGCGTTTAGTTATTTGCAGGACTAATAGGATTCGTGTGCCTCCGAAAGACCCGTACAGGTCCCCAATCGTTCGCGCGAGGTTATGTTTTCGGTTTGTGCAGTACTACGGTTGATGAGGTGTGACGTCACAACACAAATGAAATCAGATAGAGTAATTTAGGTGGAAAATAAAATAGATATATTGCGTTGAAAAATATTAATATAAAGAAAGAATAGAAAAGAAGTTCATAATTAATCTAATAAACAGCCAAAAGAATTACTGCAGTAGATATTGTTGCAGTATAGAGGAATGTTCAATGCTTGTGCGCGACAATGTTGCGCCTTAATACGAACGCTCTTTACAAGTTAGTCGGATGCGCTCTCGGTAATTAACAATATTACGCTTTACAATCGAGAAATTTTTCAGAAGGAACGTGCACGGTCAGTGACCGTGTCCGTGGGATCCCTCCGTAGCCTAAGCTCGGGCATGGTCAGACAATATAATGTTAATAATTTTGTCGTACGTCGCGACTGGAGGTTCCTACCGTGTCGCTGGTCTTCGGCTACTGTCGTATAATTTCGGCTTGCTTTGCGCACGCGCTCTTTCTCCTCCTCTCGCTCTTTCGCTCTCTCTCTCTCTCTCTCACTCCTTCCTTCGCTCTCGCTCTCTCTTTCTCTTTGGCGATAAGGTCGGACGGAATTCGGTATCAGAGTTTCCGGTGTTAAACGATGGTAAACGATGATAAGTACTGGAACCGTACGGGTGTCGTCAGTGGTAGTGTCGTACGTTACGGTCGCGAGTGGTTTCGCGTTCGCGATCCGTCCTTCCGCGTTGGAGGGAATAGTTCCTCTTTCGTGCGGGCGGGTTCGTTCTGAGTTCGCGATCGCGGCTTAGGAAGCGTTCGCGGTCGCAAGTGATCAGAGCCGGGAATGTCGAGTCGGGAGTAAAATTTGTATGTCAGTAATATTTTATTTTGTCTTGTGTCAAGTTACAGTTTGAGTATACGAAATACAGCGCCGACGCGTTTATTCGCGAGTATCGCCGGTCGCCTTTGATCTATGTACAGGAGGTTGATTTTTGTCAGTGATGGTTGGATATTTGTCAGGGTTTGTTCGTCGTGACTAACCACTCGTATCCGTGACCGGTACCAAGAGCGGGGATGGCGTACGGTGGCAGTCGTCAGTGTTTCACGAATTACCCGCAGCCGTTGCCGGTGCCTAGAGCGGGGGAGGCTTACGGTAACCGTGTAGGAAATCAGTCTTTGAACTACTTACTGCGTAACCGTGGCCGGTGCCGAGAGCGGTGGAGGCTTACGGTAACCGTGATATGTGTCAGCGGAACTACTTACTGCGTAACCGTGGCCGGTACCGAAAGCGGAGATGGTTACGGTAAGAGTTCCTTGTTGTATCTTTAATGAAAAATGGTAATCATTCGCAATCGCAGCCGTGACCGGTGCCAAGAGCGGGGATGGCGTACGGCGAAGATTGATAAGATGAATTTTTGATGATGATTAGGAGGATGTTCTATTTATGGCGAGCAAGCGTATCGAATTTTGTAGTGAAGCAGTACCGCGTGTTTTTGACGAACGTGACTGAATTTTACTAATCACGAACCCTCGGTGGGCGGCCGTAGTCTTTGATCGGTAGAGGATTGTCTAGCAAAGTCTTCCCTAGCGTCGCGGAGCAAACGTCGTTCAAATTTCGCCAGTTACTGCGTGATTTACGTATTTCGATATTCGGAAGGATCACTCCTGGGATCTCTTCAACGAATGTAAGGCTCGAAGTAAATCTCGCCTCGAGTGGAGCTTCCTCGCACCTTATATACCACATCGGGCAAAGGGGAAGTTCCACTTGAGTGATTTTCTTCTCCGGCGGGAGTCGCTTCTCCTCCTTCGCCGGAGCTCGATACCGTTATTCTATTATATGCGTGAAAATGATTGATGTGTCGTCTGTGTCAGTCGCTTCTACATGTGTTCGTGTCCGTGTCAGTCGCGTCTACAAGTGTTTATGTTTGTGTCCTGTGTGAGCTGTGTATGTCTGTTTGTGTGCGCCGAGTGGTGTATGTTCGTGCGTGTACGGGCTTGCATGATTGAGACGGCAGGTAAGTGTGAGCGAGATAGCGCGAAAATAGTATGGTCAAGTAGGTGATGTGAGGCACAACGGTAAGTAGAAAGAGAGAAAGAGAGTCGCGATGTCTAGACAGTAGACAGGAGAAAAGTAAAGAAAGACGGCCTTGAAGTAGAAAGAGTGAATGCTGTGATTGAAAACTGTGAGTGAAAGAAGTTACCGCGATGTATGTTCGTTAGACGAAGAGAAAAAGATGAGTCGCGTCAGGTAAGTGAGTGAGGCGTCCCGTGCACGTGCGAAAATTTCAGTAGATTATGTATGGAGCTGTTTTGTACGGTCACAGTACCTTCGAATCGTAATAGAATTTTAGTACTTTTATCCTCCTTGATTTACCTATGCCCAGTTGATGATTGAGCCGGGATAATGCCCGTTACAAGGGTCGACAAATCAGGAAAGTTAATGGTTCTATTCGTTAAATTTCGTTGGAGTTTACCGACTTTAATCGCCACGCGAGCGAGGAACAACCTTTCGCGTTCGTTCAAGATTTATGTACAATGGAAAAGAAGTATGTAATTGAAGTCAAAAGGAAACTTAATTTAACGCGTCCGACACAATTTGTCGGCCACGTGCAGAACGTACGCGCACACTTTCGCACTGTTCACTTAACGAAAGGAAAAACTGAGTCTGTATCTCAAAATAATAACTAGAATTTATAAACTATGGTTTTACGAGGATAATTGAGTCCTTATGTAACACACTGCAAGAAGAATATGCACTATTAGGCTCGAATATTGAGATATCTAAGATATCCTCGGACAATCGACTACGCACCTCGCGACTTTACAGCCAACTGCCCAGAGAAATTCGTCTCGAGACGGCTCCTTGGCTCGCTCTAGGGCGGTTTTTCATGCCCTATTCGCGGAAACGGTCGACCAGCGGTCGATCCGGTGTACAAATATTGCGTTACGGCGCTCGCTCGGTGTTCAGCGAGATACTTTCTTCTTTCTACTTTTATTTCAAATGCAGTATAATTGCATTGACTCAGTTATTTAAGATTTTAACAGCGTACGCTCCTGACTTCGTATCCGAGTACAAAATAAGGTTGATATTCGAGCAATGACTTATTGCCATGAAAATGATAATTTAATTTTGTGAGAGAGAGAAACTAAAAATTTAACACGCGGAACCTCTTCGCGATTCTTAACCTATACACACACACATTCATACTATATACACACATTCATACCCGCTCGCTCTCTTACAACTATACTTACATCTACTTATAACCTACTTATGTATATATACGTAAGCTGGGACGAGTATGATTAAACGGTGATGGATTCCACTACATATTACTGCTCGACAGTACCACGTATACGATGGGCATAAGCCGTGATACGAATATTTCGCGTACGCGGCCTGGAGGAAAAATAGAATAATCACCATTTTACAACTAATACTCTAACAGCGCGCCGGATACGATGGACCTAAGTCATGATACGAATATTTCGTATCCGGAGGCCGGAATAAAGGAAAACAAAAGAGAGTTTAATGAAAAATATTATGCTAAAAAGAAAGAAAAATCAGAAAGTTACGCTGGGACGTAACAGTATCACAGATTCGAGACCTTTACAGTTTTAAGGAACTCAAAGAAGTGACGAGAGGTTTTTGGAGGTTTTGGAGGTTTCTCTCCGGTTCATCCCTTCCCCAATACTTCCTTGTTGGTTATTCGCTGATGAACTTTTTGGGGGCATTGGGGGAGGTCCAGTTTCTTAAAATTCTACGAATGAGGTGACTTTTGAGTTTCCTCTCCCAGCCATCCCCCCGCCCTTGCGTTTTCCACGGACCCAGGGTGAGTGGGTGGGTAAGTGAAAGTACGGGTTATGTGATCTCTTCCAAATGTTTCGTTCAAGTGGGTTTTTTATATTTACTGGGGTTTATTGTGTCGCGACCCATAGACCCTATATACATGGACTGCGCGTTAGGAACAAGAGGCGGGAACAGATGTAAGGACAGAGATATCTGTCCGTCCTCTGTTTTCCATTAGGTACTGACGTTGGTCGCTAATGCGCATGCTCCGCGCAGAAAGAGAGAGAGGGAAAAGGATCGAGATATCTATCGGTCGCTGTTTTATTTTATGTACTGATGATGCGCATGCCCAGTGCAGAATGAAGTAAATAAGCCAGATGTCACTGCCTAGCAGTGCTTGCTGATGGGTTGTTCGGCTTATATACTTCATTCTGCGCTGAGCATGCGCATCATCAGTACATAAAACAAAATAAAGACCGATAGATATCTCGGTCCTCCTCCCTCTCACTTTCTGCACGGAGCATGCGCATTAGCGACCAACGTCAGTACATAAAGAAAAACAGAGGACCGACAGATATCTCTGTCCTTCCATCTGTTCCCGCGTCCCGTGCATTGCCAGCATAGGGAACGCGCAGTCCATGTATGTAAGGTCTATGGTCGCGACCTAATAGACAGTCGCCTTTTATTGACCTCGCTCGTAAAATGTTCTAGGACTTAACTTATTGGCTTCCCCCAGTGGGTGGCACGTTCTGGGAAAGGGTCTGCTTAATCTCTTGCAACGGGTTCCGTACAATAATCGAAATCTCTATTAATTCATTCTATCTCATTCGGTGACGTCGCCAGACGTAACACACATTTTCCGTATTTAACGGTACGCAAAACTTGTGCAAAAAATCCAGAATATTCTGAACACGCGTCTTTTCGGCTGGTATCTTTCGTAGATTTTCCTGTTGCAAAGCGTAAGCATAAACAATGAAAATCGTAAAAAAACACTCGGAAAGATTCCGATTACGCGTTGAAGTTTTCGACCGACTAGATTTTTACCCATTCCGTAGTAAAGTATTGCCATGACTATTATCTCCATTTTTTTCGGGATTGTTTGGTAGGTTGCATCGTAGTTAAAATAAATAAAAACTGCTATTTTCGGCATATTTTGTGCAATAACTCAATGAATACTTCAAGTATTTGCATTCCCTTCGTACAGTGAGTGAACGGTACGGTTCTTTGTATGTCCGCACACGAGCGAGTAATATACGTGTCAAGGGAATTTAGTCGTTTCGATTTTATCGAGAGTGCGCGCACCTTACCTTCGGAAATGTGAAATACCCTTTAGAGTGTCGCTAGCGCAGCGGTTATGAGCTTTTGTCGCAGGTTCGCGCCCCGCATCGGACAATTTGTTTTTCCTTGCGATAGTTGTTTTTTCTTGCTTAAATCACACGACGACGAGCCACGTTCCCTTACAAAATAATAATGTTCGACACGCTACCTTCGGTAACAAACTCGTACATAATTAAAAATTCGATTGAAACGGATTGCATAGCCCACCTACCGACCGGGGGTTGGACTTCGACTAATTCGATCAGCTGGGAAGTGCAACATTTCTTAACCCATATTTCCGAAAGCATTTCAAAGGATCCCATCCCAGTGTTCCACCACGTTCCGTGCATTGCTGGGATAGGGAAAGCGCAATTCATGTATGTGTATATAAAGGTACGTCTACATCTGAGCACGAACGCGCACGAGGCAGTCTGAGCATGACGTCATCAGAGGCAAGCCGAGGCAAACAGAATCAATGGTTCGCATTGCCCTTATCGATCGATAGGTTCGCAAAGAAAAAATCGAGAAAAAATTCAGTGTGTTGGAGATTTATTCTAATGTTGGAGAATCGGTGTAGCTTGCTCAGACCGATCAGCAACTGTCTGTGCACGTGAATGAGAAATCATTGGTGTGATGGAGATTCATTCCAGTATTGGAGAATAACACACACCAGTGTGGCCAGAAGTTGCGCCGGGCACCAGCGGTGTCCGCGGGAGTGGGGATACGCGCAAGTGTGCGTGCCCTGTCTGTGAGAGCTGCGTGGTCTGCACAGGACCAGGGGAGTTGTTCTCCCCCTCTTATTAGGCCATCGACACAAACTGTAACGCCATCCAACTAGAGCCCAACACTACGTGAACTAAAATCCAATATGGTGATCACAGCGGGCTGTTCAAAACCGGGTTTAAAGGTACTTTTAATGATAGAATAATAAAACATGAAAATAAAAAACAAGTAATTAAATACAAAATAGTATATTGTTTTAAATATGTGTACAATTTGAATTTTGTTTCAATACAATTTAAATTGTTCCATTGCATCGTCGCATATTTGAACCTGAAAAAGAAAAAATCAAATTAATAATATGCAAACCATTTAATGGATTTTAACAAATGAACTTAGCTTTTTTTTCGAACAATATGAAGAAGTTTATGAAATGGCTCGTTATATCGTCGGATATACAAAATTAGATTATGTCCCCCTCGAAATAAAGCAATTTCCTTCTGATGCATTTTGTCCTATCACTTGTTACGAGCCAAGGTACGCAGCGAGTGTTTTGAAGTACACGCTGAATATGGGTTTGCGTGATTGGTGTTCGGTACCCGGAAGGGGTGCCGTCAATTGGTAGGATTCCTTGTCAGCGTCCGACACGACGGGAAACGTCGTGTGTTTTGCTGTTCAAGGAAAAGGATCTCAAGAGTGCATGCGCCGCGACGGGAATACGTCGGGTGGCCAATTCAAGAACACTGGGTATAGAAGGGAGTTCTGTACAGAACGCCACGACGGGAATACGTCGGGTGGCCTGTTCAAGTACGTAGGGTGTCGGAAAGGTAATGTTCTGTATTAGACGCCGCGACGGGAATACGTCGGGTGGCCAATTCAAGAACACTGGGTATAGAAAGGAGTTCTGTACAGAACGTCACGACGGGAATACGTCGGGTGGCCTGTTCAAGAACGTAGGGTATATGTTTAAGGGAAAATGACTCGTAGTTGATTCTCCTCGAGCAGTTTTGGAGAATCTGTGGGTTCTCTAATCTATCACGAATTTAAGATTAATATGGAAGGAAAAGAATTTGGTACAGAGTAGCACAATTACTACAGTTAAACTTGAATATATTGTAACGATAAAAATATGTACAATGAAATGAATGAAGTTATAGTTTGGTGAAAACAAATATATAAAATACTACTTACAACTACTAGCGTACAAGCTAGGCGAATCGTTATAACTAAAATGCGCGACAGGGAACTTGAGCCCGATCTGGCAGTGAGTTTTGGGCAAGATCTCTACTTTATTTTGCAAGGAGTGAAGCTCGAGTTTGCAATAGAGTTCTCAATAGAGTTGACTCTTGATATTTTGATCGAAGGGGAACTTGAGCCCGATCTCTCAGTGAGTACTTAATAAATTCACGTGAAAACCGAGTGCTCAATAGAGTCTTCAGCTCGACCTTACTACGTAGGCTTCAAAATTAAGACTGCTGGAGCTCGCTCCAGTTCGCCTTTTTATATGGGAAATTCTATGGAAAACGCGTGTGTATGACAGAGAAAAGATATAGAAGAGGATAGACGAAGTTAATGGCGGAATGCCCATAACTCACCGCCATATTGTTTTCAAGTGGCGCTTATCTCGATACTTAAAACAGGGGTGGTAGGGACTCCAAGAGGAGGCTACGTTGAAACCGTGGGAACGGAGAAAAACTGAGATTCCGTATGTAACATCTCCCCCCTCAGATGGAACATCACCTTCTTGTGATGTTCTACCTGCTTGGAGGCGCTACCGTCCTGTTTCTTAAAGACTAAACGCGTATGTATAAAGAAAAAATGAAATAACACGAAAGGTTTATAATGAAAATATGCGCGAAAGGTTAAAACTACTCAGTCTGTTGGTTGCGGATGTTGGCTTGGCTGTGGCGAAGTATTTACGGTGAGATGCTGGGTGAGGGATGCTGCGACCCAGAGACAGAGCGTTATGTAACGTCAGGTGTGGCTGCGTCCGAGCCCATTAAGTACAGCTTTGGCTCGGAAAGATGGTGGACCTGCGCCTAGCAGGGCACGATGACGGATCTGCACCTCAGGGTGGTGAAAGTATTCTCCGGTGGTTGATCTGCGCCTAGCAGGGCATGATGGCGGATCTGCACCTCAGGGTAGTGAAAGTATTCTCCGGTGGTTGATCTGCGCCTAGCAGGGCATGATGGCGGATCTGCACCTCAGGGTAGTGAAAGTATTCTCCGGTGGTTGATCTGCGCCTAGCAGGGCATGATGGCGGATCTGCACCTCAGGGTAGTGAAAGTATTCTCCGGTGGTTGATCTGCGCCTAGCAGGGCATGCCCTTGAGTTGTATGTGCCGGTCGAGGGAAGAGAGGACTTCATACGATCAATCCACATTGAAGGTCAGAGGCCCATTCAGCGTGATGGTGGGGTCTCCTCCTCTCTCCAGAACCGCGGCTGCCTTCCGGCGGAACACTAAGTTACACTCCATGCACCCTGCGGCTGGGTTAATTGATAAAAGCGTCAATCCGCACCCAAAACACTTTTTAGCTGTCTGTTCACTACCATGCAGGAAGTGAATTAACACATGGTACATCCTCGTGCCCGTGAACCGCTCGATCCACCTTTTACATCTCTCACAGTATTCCTCCGAAGTGAGTGGAATTTTAGTGTAAATAATTCCACGGGTGCAGCGTGCAGAGCGCAGTGCCAGGCTGAATTTGGCTGCTTGTTTTTCCATAGTGGTGTTTGGAAGGCTGTTAGAGACTGATGGTCTAAGGCCGAGACGTGCTGTCTTTATAGTCCCTCCGGTGTGGGCGGTAGTAGGGGACGGTGACGTTTTGGTGACTGTAACCAGGGAGGTGGTCGTCCGGCGTATTCCCTTCTCCAGGCACCCAAAATTTTATATTGCTGTCAGTCAGATGGGCAAGAGTTAAACCATTTTCCGTGATAAAGTTTATGATGAATTGTGGATTGTCGTCAAGGGTTGTTGACGTTCCTTTGTCTCTGCTCGAGATTTTTCCCGTTTGCGTGAAGCGGTTACACCTCTTCCTAAGCTTGGGTGCGCGTGCCTGGGTGTATGCAGGGTGATAAACCCTTGCGCTGATCGGAATGCCCTGTCTAAATTCTTTGATCCAAACACCGTGTTCTCCAGTTTGCATGGAAAAATCACGATGTCCTTCGCAGGATTCGGTTTGGGTTGCTGCCTCCATAGTGCGTATGTTTCGGAAACTGCCATTTTCTGAGGTTTGAAGCGGTACTTATATCTTGACCGAGATTTTTTCTACATAAGTTAGAATATGGTCGTTGGAGTGCGGAGTGGTAGTACGCTTGGAAGTATAGCGAGGGGTGGGGGAGTCGCCTTGGGTTCGCAGATTGCGGCCAGTGGGTTTTGAAAAACGGACTCCTCAGATTTTGCTTTCTGCTGAGTTTTCACGAGTGGAAAAATTGTAGCTGGTTGGGCTGTGATGACCCGTTTATAGCCGCAACTTAATTTTGATTTCCAAAGGAAAATAAAAATTGCAACAAAGATAAGAAACGTGAGGGTACCTCCTCCCGAATAAAGGACAGTGTGTAGTCTTTTCCGCGTTTCATAATGTTCTTTGATTATAGCGGTCCCCGTTCTATTGTTTGAAGGGAAATAGAGGCTCGCTACTTAACCAGTCGGAAGTGGTGTTTAGGGAATAATTCCCAGGGGTGAGTTGACTCAAGACGTCCTCGTGAAATTGATTAATTTCTGAAACTATAGTTTTTAGGTCGATGGAAATCGGGGGGGAATAAGAAGTTGCAATGTCAGTCTCTATTGTTTCAGTTGATATAAGTTGTGTGGAATCAGCGATTGCAGTGCAACCTGATTTAATGCGGAGAATCCCTGTTCCAGATATATAATCAGATCCAACCGTATGCCCCTTGCAAAAGAATTGAATACGTTTGTTAGACTTTGTATAATACAGCCAATCTTGCTGCGATTGTAACTGTTGCCAGAGCACATTTTCGGTGGTCGTAATTTGTACGTTGCAATTTTCCCAGGTAGGCCTTGAAGGGTCTAAAAGGAGCCCCACACACAGGCGCACGTGTATTGCCGGGAACGTCGGACGTTGGCTTGAAGAGCCGTACACAGCTGTTCCTGTATGTGTATAAATATATACAATACGCGATACGGTGTTTGTCGCGTATTTAGGAAAGCCTAGGCGTGAGGTGCAAATATCGGATGAGCGGAGGGCGTTACCGATGAGTCGCTTTAACGCGGCGTCGATCAGGATATCCCCTCCAAGGTGACCTAGTATCTATACGAGTCTTAGCAAATGTACATTCGTTTTGTACCTGTGAACACTTCGGTTACAACAACGACCAGTCGGCGGGGGACACAACCAAGTGCCAGCCGAGCAACCAGACAGTTTTACCTTGATATCACAGGTCACGTTAATTTAATAGTGACTCGGACTTAGGCCATTAAAATCTATGAAGCTACTGCAAATGTTTCTGTTCAATTCTTACTACGAGAACACTTCGGCGAAGGAATCTAACCAGACGGCGGGGGACACAACCAAGTGCCAGCCGTGCATCCAATCTACCAGCCGTTAGATATCTCGTAGTGCTTTTGATTTAAGCAAACTGCCTCCTGTGGACTAGGTCTTTGCAAAAGGGGACAATTTATGATGGGTCGGTTCTTTCGTAACGAGGGTGGTTAGGCCTCTAAACTCAAGATATGACAATTGATCGGTACATTCGCGGGGTTTATATATGCGTACGAACGCTATTCCACCAGTGAGAGGGAGGTGTCCATCTACTGGTGGGCGCCCGATATTATACGAGAGAGGGTATCCCTCTGCTGAGCGCTCGGTACATAACGCGGGTACACGTACGTAGACGGTGTTTACGGTACGATGTAACCGTCCTAAAAATACGGTTACAAGGTATTGCCTCTCGTGGTCTCTAGTAGGAATAGCTTTGGGTGTTCGGTGCGTAGCAGTGTGTATCCACACAACTGCTGCTCCGTCGTTGTCGTGAAGGCGAACGTGATATCTTGCGTGGTCAGAGAGTAAACAATCGGTGTGATGTGGTCGTCTCCGTAGGTTTTCGTCGCGTACCCTTCGTATAGTACGTCGTACTGGTCGAAATCGCAAGTGGGGACTGGCATGGGTGCCCAGAAGGTATGTCCGTCGGACATGTCGACACAATATCCGTCGCTAAGTACGCAGGTAGTTCCTGATTTTAAAATAATTTTTCCAGCTGTTAATTTCACGGCAGCTGTTCCCGTTCGGAGAGTAATTTTCGCGACTGCTTGTACCACCACGTTGTCCCAGGTGCCGTATGGGTCTGAGTACTGTGTGCCCGAACAGTCTCCTCCCTGCGTGACTTTCCCTGCCAAGGTCACGCTCCGGAGATCCGTGGAGTTTTGTCTCAACCCCGTTACATACGCCCCTTGTCCTAAAGACAGACTGCCGTCCACGTGCATCCGCAGGCAGTTCTTATGGCTCACATCGAGTAAATACTCATATTGCCCGTTGTGGACAATCGAGACGTGCGAGTGCATTCCACAGTAGTAGATCGTCCGCGATATTTCCACCTTACATTGGAGAACATCGGTATGTTGGTAGGCAGCCAATTGGAGCAGTTGGATGTATGTTTTTGCCGATTTGGGGGTCTTCCGCTCGATGTCGCAGTCCCCGGTGTCCAAAAGAGAGATGGTAGTGGAGTTGAGGTGCTGCCCTCCGCAATCGAACCCGATTAATGCGCTTACACCGGCGCATACGCTAATTACAGCTAACACGACGCGTATATCCATATTCTGCAACCAAGGAAACGTCCGGAAGTGAATTTTGAAACTTAATTCTAATCGTGGCGGTTGCAGAGGGTCGCGGGATGCCGATCCTCGCGCCGCGCGGCGATGCGCGGCGCGCAGAGGTTTGCGGCACGCAGAGGTTCGCGGCACGCGGAGGTTGTGTGTGTCCACTCTGGAGTAAATGATTTTTTTTTTTATATTTAGTTTGTTATATTTTTGTGTGTTTTTTTCCTGTTAATTTTTATCATTTTTTTTTTGAATTTAAGCTAAAAGTTTATTGTTTTGCTTAGGGCAACTAGGTTTACAAAAGTATAAAAAGAATTTTGGTACAAAAATATTAGTGTTTCTTAGTCTAAGGTTAGTGTTAAATATATTTTTTTGTTTCGCCTCAGTCTGCCCAGATCGCGTTTATAAATTTTGTATAGCCCCTTATTCGGCTAGCACGGGCCGCGTCCTCTCCTGACGTGCCCCATTCCTCCACGCATAATTGGCAGTCTGCCGCTGGTCTAACCCAAAATGGCTGTCGCCAGCATCGCTGGGCAGTAAGGGAGCCCTGTTTGTGGTCCCACCAGGAGGTGCACCATAATTTTCCGGCTAGCTTGGGCCTCCTGGTCAAAGTGCACCCGGGCACATCGAGGGCACAGCAACTCCCACTCGTAGGTTGCGTAAACTTCTTTTACGCATTTTGCGCGGGCCAGGCCCCCGTAGCCCGCCACTGCGGTCGTAAATTTATATGCCATTTTTTTTTAATGATCGGGCTGGATCTTTGTTTGGGCTGGTCTGTCCTGGTCGAGGCTTAACTGAGAAGTGACCGCTCCGGCGCTCTCGGGCGGCGTCGCCGACACGGTTCTGGGTGCGAAGATGCAAGCGTCAGCTTCTCGCGAATGTCATCTAACCCGACTCCCAAATGTAGGATCGGAAAAAGTAAACTGTATCGGGCGGACTCGAACCGCGTCCTTTGGATCCGCAGGCAGGCGCGCTTTTTTTTTTTTTTAAATTTGTTTATTTATAGGTCCCTTATTCTGTGTACATTTTTGATAACCTAATAAACTAAAGTTAGGCTTGTTCAGTCATATACGCTCATTGGCTCGCTGGGATGCTGCACTCTTGAGCCCTTTCCTTATTTGTTTTTATTTATACTTAAAGATCTATTTTTTTCCCTATTTCAGTTTAAATATTCTCTTTGAGTGCTGTTAAATGCCTGTAATTGACCAGAAAAAAAGGGGAGATTTTGCGGCGCAAGCCGCTGGGGACAGAAAAAAATGTTAAAACTGGTCTTCTTCGTTTGAGGATTGTGTTTTTTTTTTTTTTTTTTTTTGTTCGACCCCGACGTCTCGCTCAGCCCAGGCTCGAGCGAAAGAAAAAAGCAGCAGTCCGTGCCTGGGATGAGCGTATCCAGGGGTCCCCTATTGGTGTCACGCCTTTTCTTATGGCTTGGTTTGTTTTGATTCTGTTATCAGCATTAAAATGAACTACTTATTAACTACCTTGTGACCGTACTAATATCTTCCGCGAATTATTTCGATTATATTTTTAAGAGATCGCGGACTATTTGTCTTTTCCGTGGTGTTCGAAGGTTGCGCGATGTTTTTCTTGCCGCGCGTTCGGCTGCTCGCGTTCGTGTGTCGGCACGCTGGTAGTGGGGTCACGACCACTACCGCGTTCTCGGGTGCGTGAGCGCTCTGGGCTCCGCACCGGGGTGGCGAGTGAGAGGAGGTACGGGCAATGAACTTATTGTTGTGATTCTAACAGGTGACAACGATGTATATTCTGTGGATGTCAAAGGTACAGCTGTTATTCTTATGCTACCGCTCGCTTGCGCATCGATGCGCTTTCGCTTTTATAATTCGTACTTTATATTGAGGTGGGCTACTGCAGACCTCCAGCTCCCTGCAGCGGTTTTAGACCGTCTACACACAAGACCTCCCCCGGTGCGTGGGCGGAAGAGACTTGGTGCTAGTCGTTTTCCCAAAATGATAAATGCTATCCTGGAGTGAATTCCAATAACGGTCAGAGCTCCACGGCCGGTGCGTGAGCGGAGGCGAAGGTCGTCCGTACTGGTATTCAATACTACTTCTTCGTCGCAGATACTGTCGAGCTTTGGCTAACGTGCACGTCCCCACGGCCGGTGCGTGAGCGGAGGCGGGGTCGGCGCGTGCGTTCGCTTGGCTTCTCTTTTGACGGATCGCAAGTCCTCAGGAGAGGTGCGCTTTTCGGCATGCGCTGGAGATGAAGTCTCCGGTACGTCGCTCGTACACCGATCAGACGTGCTATAGGCACGGCGCTAATCTGGCACACAGGCCCCGATTGTTAGATCTAGTCGGCTTTTATACTAGCGGGGCGGTGTTTGCCCTCTCGAGAATATTTTCTCCTACCGCACCCTATCGGGAGATGTCTACTTTGGGGTCGTTACCCCGCCCGGTGGTGGGGGGTACCTCCGCTACTGAGGTCTCTCGCATTAGCCTGTGTGGCGTATGTACGTACGGTCACACAAACCCCCCCCTTTACACTTTTCTCAGGGTCGAACGCAGTACTAAGACTCTGATTTGTCGATGCAAAAACAAAAAAAAACTTTATTGGTTTCCTATAACTTGTCGCAAAAAAAAAATAAAAATGTCTTTTGTATGCCTTAGTCTATCTTATTTTACTGCACTCCATATCCCATACTTTAACAAACAAAAAAAAAATATCTTTCGCCTCTCATTCTGTCACACAGTCGGTGTTCATTTGATCGGCATTCATTTCTCACAACACTTGCACGCACACACTATCACTGCCGTCCTGGGTTCGGCCGGAGTTCTGCCGTGTTGAGGCAGAGTCCCAAGGGGTTGCGGCGATCCAGATTTGGGATTTCTACAGGTACGTCCCTTATGCTGCGCTGCGGAATGGGAAGTCTTCCTTCTCGCCTCATCTGTTCTAACTGCGCCCTCGTGATGACTGATGGGGGCAGTGGGATATTGGAAATAATCCGCGGCTTTTGGTATGGCTTGACCCGATGCATTGGTCTACTGGCCGTCGTGTTTTCCATTTTCCCTGGAATTGGTCGTGCTGGCTGCATTGCTCCAGAGGACTTCCACTCGTGGGGAGTTTGAGTTCGTGCGTTTCCCCGTTTGGCGACGACTTGAGTTGCTCTCCCCATCTTTATACTTCCTCCTTGGACCTCGTCCCAACGGCGTGGTGTGATGGTCTTCATTTCTCGGGGCTGAATATGGTGGTATTGGATATCCATCCCCGTTTGCGTGGCACGCGACACCATAGCCCATGCGGCGTAGCTCTGTGTACCGATCGTATGCGTCTCCGTCATCCTTGATATCTAACGCGCGTCTGTCGGCTCGCGGCTTGCCACGCGGTCGGTCGCCTTGTCCCTTGGCGTGCTCGGGGTTGACATTTCGTCCTCCGATGTGTTGTGTCGTCCAGTGTTTTGTTCGTCCGGGCTCCGATATTTTCTAAAGCACGAGGCATGGTACGTCCCTTTCTCCTTTCCCTCCTGCGCTTCTGCGATTACGAAGGTTGCGGGTCCTTTGCTTCGTGTTATTATGTACGGTCCTTCGTAGAGGTGAAAGAATTTAGCGATCTCTCTGTCTGCTGCATTCGACACCGGATTACTTTTAACTAGTACCATGTCCCCGACTGTATATTGTGTCGCTGTTTTCCCTTCATTCGCCCGCTGCATTCTTTTCTCTGCCTTGTTCATCATGCGGCGGTAAGCCAGTTCCATGTATTTATGATGTGTTGCGTCGTCGACTTCAGTGGATTGTTGTCCATCCGTCAGCCACTCCTTCCAGGGTCTTTCCGGACGGCGTTGGAGGAAGAGTTCGCATGCTGGATATCCCGTGCTGTCGTGGGTGGTCTCATTGCAGCATGTCTCGATGAGGTTTATCCAGGTCGCCCAGGAAGTATGTGCGTCGGCTGCTACCGTACGGAGTATCCTACCTATTTCGCGGTTCACCCGTTCGACAGGGTTACTCTGCGGATGTCGAATAGAAGAAAATGAATGGGCTATTCCCTCGCTACGCAACGCTCGCATCCACAATTCCGCTGTGAATTGTGTTCCATGATCCGTGATGATCTTTTTTGGCTTACCGTATCGCGGAATATAATCGCGGGTTATACGCTGTATCGTGATCCGTGAGGTCGCACGTTTGACGGGATATAATTTGACGAATTTTGAAAACACATCCTCCACCGCCAAAATATATCGTGCTCCGCCGCGCGATGGGGGTAGCGGTCCATAATAATCAACGGAAACTACTTCTAGTCGTTCCTTGGGTACAATGCATCCTTGGTCAATATGCTGCGCGTGTGTTGGTATCTTTACTCGTTGGCAAGTATCGCATTCCGCTACCTGTTTCCGCACGGTTCGTGCTAAGTGCGGGATATGATAGTCTGCAGCCAGTAGTGCAGTCGTTTTATTACTTCCCGGGTGCGCATATATTTCATGGATTTCTTGAATCACCGTTCTCCTCAGATGTTTAGGAATAGTGACTCTTCTCCTCTCGTCGCTTCCCACGTGGTGGATGATTCCCTCGATGACTTCAAATCGTCTCCGATGCTGATTCCCTCCGGTCTCTAGCGATTTTCTAATGTTTCGTATGGTCGGATCCCGCGACTGTTCCTCAGCTAAATTACTGAGTGCCGTTTTGATTTCCGTGGACATTTGCCGTGCAAGGTTGACGGAGACCTGTACTGCACGCTCCTTTTCATTCCGTTCCTGGAGTTGCGGGATTCGGCTTAGTCCGTCCGCGAGTATGTTTTCTCGTCCTGGCAGGTGTTCCAGTTCCAGGTGGTAATCCTGTATGGATAAAATCCAACGCGTAAGGCGGTGGCTTTGCAGTTTACTTCGCCACATAAATGTTAAAGCCTTGTGGTCGGTACATAGAACGGTTCTTGCTCCGTACAAGAATGTTCGAAATTTTGAGAGTGCCCATACAATCGCCAGCAGCTCCTTTTCTGTCGTGAAATAGTTTCTCTCTGACCCTTTCAGAACGCGGCTTGCGAACATTATCGGCTTCCGTCGTCCCTCGTTATCGAGTTGTTCTATGACGGCGCCGAGTGCCTTGTCGCTTGCGTCCGTACTGAGGTAATATTCCTTATTGGGATTAGGAAATTGTAGTACTATTTCGCGGCAGAATGCCTCCTTTACTTCTTCTAGGGCTCGTTGCTCTTGATCAGTCCATGTCCACGTGCTCCCCTTCTTCAAGAGTTCTAGAAGTGGACTTGCAGCGTGTCCATGTTGGTCTGAGAACTTTCCATAATAATTGACTAGTCCAAGGAAGCCTCTGAGTTGTTTTACTGAGTTGGGTGTCGGGTACTCTCTAATTTCTTTGACCTTTTCAGGATCTTGACGCAAACCTTCAGGTGATAAAATGTGTCCTAAGAATTTTACTTCCGTTTGTAGGAACTGACATTTGTTGAGGTTCAGCGTGAGATGGTGTTCTTCTAATCTGCGTAGCACTGCTCCTACATGTTCCAGATGTTTGTGGTACGTGTTTGAAAGTATTAATATGTCGTCCACGAAATTGACTACATACGGGCCCATACCCTGCAGGATTATTCGTAGGGCTCGGACGAGAGCTGCGCTACTAGATTTCAATCCAAACGGTGTTACTTCGTATTCATAGCATCGACCTCGGTAGAGAAAAGCAGTATATTTTGTTGACTCTTCTTCCAACGGGATTTGCCAGAAGCTGCGCGTGAGATCCAGGCTCGTGAAGTATTTCACCCCTTGTATTCGTGCAAATATTTCATCTGCTGGTTCCGCCATTTCATAATCTGCTTCCATTCTCTCATTCAGGTGTCGAGCGTCGAGGCATAATCGGACAGATCCGTCCCTTTTTAACACCGGGACGACCGGGTTGATATATTGACTCGTGCTCGGTCTAATAATTCCCTGTTTCAGCATCCGTTCAACCTCCCGATCTGCTGCCTCCTGGTATTTGATCGGAATGGGGTATGTCCTTTTAAAGTACGGTGTGTTCTCGGCCATCTTTAGCCGATGTTTATAACACGTTACTCTCCCAATATCCGTTTTCCAAACGCCTGAGAATGCTGAGACTACTTGCTGCATTTCCGCCTGTTGTTGTGGCGTTCCCATGCATAAGTTTTTTGTCTCGTTACTTGGGCATTCTTCTATTTCCGTTTCTATCGCTCTTATGTTTCCATCCTCCGTATCCTTGCTTTGTTTACCTTTGTCGAGCATCGTCGTTTGACTTGTACTGCCTGCTTGTAAGGTAATTGTATTTCTGTCCAAATCGATGACGGCTTTGAATTCTCGGAGGCCGTCCACTCCCAATATGCAATCGCATATTAATCCGGGTATTATCATCACGGTGAGATTGGTGGTGATATCTCCGATACGACACTCTGCCCAGAATTGTTTGGTGATTTTTGTTGACCTATTCCCCGTGGCACCGATTACCGTGGTTGCTGGTGTTGGCAAAGTTGGGCACTGTGCCATTATTTTTGCGTATCTCGTATGCCACTCCTCGGAGACAGCCGTCACCGTGCTTCCGGTGTCTATGAGCACATCTACGGGTACTCCTTCGACCATTAGTGTTAGGGTCGGACTACTTTCTTTCGGTTCCCTGTGTGGTTCGTGTTCTTCCTCTTGGAGGAGTTCCTTCCGGGTCTTGTGGAAGATAGTGTTTATACGGTATACGTGGTGACCTCCCTCTCGATTTCCAGGTTCTCCCTGTGTCCGGTCGGAGGTATTTCCGGTGCATCCTGGCTGGAGACCTGGTAAGCGTTTCCCGTCTGCTCGTTGTTCGGTCGGTCTGCCTCCTCGTCCAGTTGTGCAACGCGGATGCGTTGAACTTGGTTGGTCGTACGGCTACCCTCAATGCGCCTGTTCTCTCCGTCATTATATCGTAGCCCTCGAGTTGGTATATTTGCTCCTGGGCGTGGCAAATTTAAGTTGCGTGATGCCCAGTTTCTATTGTTCTGTTCCAGTGGTCTGTACTGATTGTATTGTCGCTCCTCTCCTCCCTGTCGTGTGCCGTGGTTGTATGGCAATCGACTATTTCTCTCCAGACGTACACGATTCGTTGTACCTCCATTGTCGAATCGCTCCAATACTTTCAGAAAGCCATCTACCGTTGTGATGTTTTGTGTTGTCACGCAGTCATCAACTGCCTGCGTGAAGTGTCTTGATATCATTAAGATGATTTCTTCATCTGTTTGTCGAGGTGTTAAGTCTCGGGCTGCACCTAATAGGCGCATCGCGTATTCCACCCTGGTTGATCCGGAATCTGGCCAGTATGATCCGAATTCTAATGACTCTCGGACCCGTCGCTGGACTGACGGCCCCCAGAAACGGTGGAAGAACGCTTGTCGGAAGTCTAGCCAATTGTCGATTTCCTCTGAGATTAAATCCCACCATTCACTCGCCTCGCCTTTGAGGGATTGTGAGATAATAAATTTGACTTCATCACTTGGTGTGTTGGCCGCGTTCAAAAAGGCTGCAAGTTCCCGTATGAATTTCATCGGTTTTTCTTCTCTCTTTCCTGCATACATCGGTAACTGCGGTTTTATCGTGAATGGTCTGGAAGTTGGTCCCATTTCTGGTTGGTACGGTGTCGATTGTCGAGGTATTTGCCGCTCTTCCCTTCTTGTTGATGTATGTTGTGTGTTGATCGTTGAGTTAATCGGTGCTTGTTCTTGTATATGTTGGCACGTGCATTTTTGTCTTCGTACCAATAATTCTAATTCGTGGTATTTCTTTTGTATTTCTTTTTGGAACTCTTGCTGTTGGTTTACGATGGCATCCAGTTCTTCCTCTACTTGCTTCCTTATGTCTGATAGTGCTCCATTCATTGCATGTTTGTGCACTATTAATTTGTCACGGAGGTCATTATGGCTTACTTGTACGCTCGCCTCTATTTTTGCGTCCATGCGTTCTTCTAAATTCCTTATCCGGTGGTTTTGTTCTTCCACGTGCCCTAATGTTTCTTCCAGCATACGTTCGAGATTTTTCGGTCTTTCTCTCCTTCCTTCTTGTTCGTTCCCAGCGTTTTCGTCTGCTTCTGGTCCTCCTCTTCTTTCTTCCTCTTCGTTGCCGTCTATTTCATTTCCTCTTGTTCCTCCTCTTCTTTCTTCGTCGTCGTTGACTATATTCCCGCTTGTTCCCGACATGTTTATTCCTCGTATGTGTTCTACTGTTTCATTTAATGCAGTTTGTAGTGCCGTTGCTAATATTTGGTTTGCTTTGTTTTTATCTGTACTTGTTCCTTCCATTGCTAATCTTGTCGTGCTTCTTGTTGTGGCACCCTTTTCCCTATTCATTTTAACGGTGGAGTTCCCGATTTTACTTACTTTTTCTGCAACCTCACGGATTTTCTTAAACTTAGTTCGATTTGTTCAATGCCTGTCTTTTCCTCTCAGCCCCCTAGTTGGGCGCCATTTGTGACCGTACTAATATCTTCCGCGAATTATTTCGATTATATTTTTAAGAGATCGCGGACTATTTGTCTTTTCCGTGGTGTTCGAAGGTTGCGCGATGTTTTTCTTGCCGCGCGTTCGGCTGCTCGCGTTCGTGTGTCGGCACGCTGGTAGTGGGGTCACGACCACTACCGCGTTCTCGGGTGCGTGAGCGCTCTGGGCTCCGCACCGGGGTGGCGAGTGAGAGGAGGTACGGGCAATGAACTTATTGTTGTGATTCTAACAGGTGACAACGATGTATATTCTGTGGATGTCAAAGGTACAGCTGTTATTCTTATGCTACCGCTCGCTTGCGCATCGATGCGCTTTCGCTTTTATAATTCGTACTTTATATTGAGGTGGGCTACTGCAGGCCTCCAGCTCCCTGCAGCGGTTTTAGACCGTCTACACACAAGACCTCCCCCGGTGCGTGGGCGGAAGAGACTTGGTGCTAGTCGTTTTCCCAAAATGATAAATGCTATCCTGGAGTGAATTCCAATAACGGTCAGAGCTCCACGGCCGGTGCGTGAGCGGAGGCGAAGGTCGTCCGTACTGGTATTCAATACTACTTCTTCGTCGCAGATACTGTCGAGCTTTGGCTAACGTGCACGTCCCCACGGCCGGTGCGTGAGCGGAGGCGGGGTCGGCGCGTGCGTTCGCTTGGCTTCTCTTTTGACGGATCGCAAGTCCTCAGGAGAGGTGCGCTTTTCGGCATGCGCTGGAGATGAAGTCTCCGGTACGTCGCTCGTACACCGATCAGACGTGCTATAGGCACGGCGCTAATCTGGCACACAGGCCCCGATTGTTAGATCTAGTCGGCTTTTATACTAGCGGGGCGGTGTTTGCCCTCTCGAGAATATTTTCTCCTACCGCACCCTATCGGGAGATGTCTACTTTGGGGTCGTTCCCCGCCCGGTGGTGGGGGTACCTCCGCTACTGAGGTCTCTCGCATTAGCCTGTGTGGCGTATGTACGTACGGTCACAACCTTAAAATCTATTGTAAAACTAGGCGCATTCCTCCGCATTCATCCTTCTTCATTCATCCTTGCATGCCTCTTATATCTACTATATTTACATTATTTACATATATACAACTTTAGCTGCCACTTCTTCTTACAATTTTTAATTTTGCTCTGAAGGCCTCGACAGCATTGTCATTCGAGCCACCAATATAACTTTTTCTTTTTCTTTTCGGATGGTATCATTTTTTTATCATATATTGTCGGGTTGTCCAAATATATTATCTTGCGCGTGTCTCTAAGTGCATTGGGACTGTGCGCTATACTAGTGGCGTATCTTTTTTTTTTTATGTGGTATAATATGGGTATAAATTCCTTATTATAAATATATCCCTTATTATCTAAATAACAGAACATCTCCGGGGGGACGTAATTGGAGGAGTTCTTAATGATATTTTCATAATATTTATCCTGGGGAATTGTTGCTCCCGAAATGAGACTGTTTTCCAGAGTTAGTCTTGCGTATGCAAAGTGGTTCCTGGTTAATTTTAATATAAAATGATCTATTTTGGGTATTTTTGCCTCTTGGTAAACTATAATATTTCTAATATATTTTTTACTTGAGTCATTTGGGATCCTATATCTCTTGAGACAGATGCGAATACACCTTCTTTCGAAGGCCCTCAACGCTTCCATTTGATAGGGACTAATATTATACCATATCGGCCCACCGTAACTTAGAATTGGTCTAATTAATGCAATATAACATAAAATTTTAATTCTCTTTGGGAGCTGGCTCGAGTAAAAAATGTTGTGGTTGGCAGTAAACGCTCTTTTAGCTTTGTTAATTGCATTGTCTATATGTATTTGGTAATTTAAATTCGTTGTTATATATAATCCTAAGTATTTAACCGCTTTCTTATTAGGGATTTCACTTCCATCTGCCCCTTTTATTTTAAACTTTTTCCAATTTTTTGTTATATTCCTGTTTGCTTTAATAATTCTATCTTTAAAAAGAATAGTTTCACATTTTTGTGTGTTTATTTTGAATTTCCACGTGAGATAGTATTTTTGTATTTTATCGAATGTTTTTTGTAATTCATTTGTCATCTTTGACACATTTGTGTCCGCTGCGTAAATTATTAAGTCGTCCGCGAATGCTATCGCCGATTTTTGAGGGTTTTCATTAAGATCAAAAAGTTTTAATATGTCGCTAGTCATAATATTAAATAATAAAGGGGAGTTGACCGTGCCTTGTTGGAGGCCGTTTTCTATGCAGAATTCTGATGAGCAATTACCCTTGTTGTCTATTAATTTAAATTTTTTGTTTTTGATCATTGCTAGAATGATCTTAATAAGATGTATTGGGAAGTTTTTTTTGTGCAGTTTATAGATTAGGCCTTCGTGCCATACCGTATCGAAGGCTTTTTCTAGATCTATCAGAACGGCCCCGACGCATTTACCTCCATTGATGTTCCAGCAAATATCTGATATTAGTTTATTAATTGCATGTAACGTTGAATGGTGTCTTTTAAAACCGAATTGTTGTTCAGGTATGATATTGTGAGTATTGCAAAAGTTGCTTAGCCTTATGTTAATTATTGTTTCAAAAATTTTGCTCGCGTTGTTCGTCAAGCTTATGGGTCTAAAATTTTGTGGTTCTGTACAGTTTTTATTTTTTTTAGGTAACGCTATTGTGTTAGCTTTTTTCCACTCCTCTGGGAAGTAATAGTTGTTTAGTGCGTTGTTAAATATTATTGTGAAGGTGTGTACCAAATGTTGAGGTATGTGTTTCAGTATTATGTTTGGAATTTGGTCGGGACCCGCTGATTTTTTATTATTTAGATTTTTAAAGATTTGCTTTACTTCCTGGTAATTTGTGAGATATTGTTGCTCGTTTTCAGTCTTTACGGGTGCGTCTGCTGGGTTTTCTCTGGAAAAATTTGTATATTTTATATTTTTATTATTATCCTCGTTAATCTGGTCGGTAATTTGTTTTGTTTTTTCTAAAATTATTTGTTCGTGCCTCGTGTTGAGGTATTTTAAGTTACTTGTGTTTATGGATGCGAAATGTTTACCGAGTGTCTCTAAAATTTCTCTAGGGCTTGTAATTGTGATATTATTATTCTTGTCTCTATGGAGTTTGTCTATGTCTATGTTGGGATTGTCTGCGAGGATTTTGTCGTCCTTGTTTAAAATGAGCTTATTAATATTCATCGTATGTTTTGTTTTGAGAAATTTATTTAAGTTCGAGAACATGTTGTTGTTGATTTTAATACTTGATATTTTGTTATTCCAGTAGTTACTTATCGTTGCGCTGTATTCTTGTTTGAGCTTTGTGTTTGTGTGTTTAATTGTGGTTTTTAGAAATTTTATGCAGTTTTGTTTGTTTTGTTGCTGGCTGTTTTGTATTTTATGTAACGCTGTTATGAGGTGGCTTTTATATTTGTGGAGTTGTCTAATACTATTATTTTGGTAACCCTTTATGTTATCTTTTTGGGTATATTTGGGCACTGTTTTGTCTATTGCTTTTAGAATGATTGCGTTGATATTGTTTATTGCTGCATCTAATTCCGTGTTTGTGAGGTTCCTATGTTTATCCAACTTCATTATTGCAGTTTTATTTATTTGTTTAAGAAACGCCTGCCAGTTGGTTTTATTATATAAATATTTATGCGAATCGATTGATTCTATTATTTTTAAAAGAGATTGATTGTTGTGGTGATATGCGATTTCGAATTTTATTGCATTATGGTCACTATCATATGGTAGTACTTCGATCGTGTTGTTGTTCTGTCTATTTTTATTTCTTTTGATCGTGAGTCTATTGTCTATAAAAGCTAGATCCAATGTAGATTCTTTGCTCGGGAACGTATATGCTTCTGGGATTAATGTTTGAATTCTGTATGTTATTTGGTTATCGTTTAACCATTTGTTAAGTGTTTCTCCTCTATGGTTATTGACTTTGTTATTCCTGTTCTTATGCTTTGCGTTAAGGTCCCCTGCCATAATGAAGAGGTTGTTCGTATTCTGAATGTTTAAGGAGCTAAAGAGGTCTTGAAGGTCTTTGCTGAATGTAGGTGTGCCTTTGCGAGTTGCGTACATGGATACGATAATAAGATTTTGATTGTTGGTTAGCTTGATTTGAATCGCTGTGTTCTCAATGTTCGGGCTTATATTGCCGCACGTGTTATTTGATGTTAATAATTTATAATGTAAGTGTTTTTTTATTAAAATTGCTGTTCCTCCTCCGTACGTCACCTCCCCGCGATCAGTTCTGATGCAGCTATATCTATCAAATACGATTCTGTGCCGTTGATCTAATTTAGTTTCGGTTATACACATAATGTCTGGGTTTTCTTTATCGAGGATTTCTTTTATATTAGCTCTTCTAACTATTGAGACTATCGAGTTTACATTTATTGCTATTATTTTTAGAGAATGAAATGTTTTTATTTTACTATTAGTGTATCCGTCGCGTGTATTAGCCATTTAGTCTAGCGAACAGTCCCTCTATTTTTTGTTGATTTGACTCTACTTGTATAGTGATTGCTTGCATGTGTCTATTTATTTCGGATAGGCTATGTTGCAATCCGCTAACTAATTCGCAGAGCTTTTTTAGATCTTGTCCCCCCATTTCTTGTTCTGGCGGTTTTGTGAATACTATATTTGGCGTTGTTATACTTGACAATGCTGCCGAGGCTGTTTTCATCATGTTTTGTTGTCCTTCGTTTCCTGAAAGAAAATTTTTTTTTAGAATTTGACTAAAGGTAACGTTACTATTGACGTATTTATTTGCTAGATCTTTAGTGAATTTTTTCTGTTCTGCTAGTTGTTCCTTTTTGTTTTTCAGTTCCTTTTGCATTAACAAAAATTTCGGGCATCCTCTGTAGGAGGCTGGATGTCCGTATGCTTCGCATGTGACGCAGTATAGTTCTTCCTTCTTGTTCGTGTTGCTGGATTGGTTGAGGTGGCATTCTCCTGGTTTGTGTCCTTCGTTGCACTTAACGCATCTGTAGGGCAGGTGGCAGTTCCTTGCTGAGTGGCCGAATCTCTGGCAATTTTTACATTGCATGACGTCCCTTTGGATAATCTTTTCCCATGTGATTCTTTGGAACAGCAACGTTTGTATTTTTTTAAGTCTGTTGACGTCGCTGCTAGGTTCTAATTGAATAATAAAAATTGGCAGTAATCTGCCCTCTGTTTTTGATCTTACTGTAGCTAGGCGTGTTACGTTCTTTACGTTTACATTTTCCAGATTGAGGTCTGCTATTGCATTTTTTACATCTTCCGGTTCGAAGGTGATGTCAATACCTTTTAATATTATATCAATGTGTTTTTCGTTTTTCGGCGTGTATGAAAAGTAATCCGCCTCTACCTGGTGTAGGGCTGCTTTAGTTTTATTAAAGTCTTCTAATGATCTTGTTATTACTATGTGTTTATTGTTATTACTTCTTTTTATTGTAAAGTCTTTTATATTGAGTCTGTCATTTATAATTTTGATTGTATCATTTACCTTCTGGTTGTGTATTATTATTGGAGGTACCTTTCCAGTTTTTGATATGATGGGTGTAACTGTGCCTTGGTTGATATGCGTGGTTGGTGCGATGTTTAGTTGGGTTGGCGGCGTAGTTTTGTACACGTTTTGTCCGCTTCTTTTTCGTGTCGTTTGGTGCTGGGGTCCTATTCTTCTGCTTTTATTCCGCGCCTTGATTTCTTCAAACACGTCGGTATCCTGCTGCTGGGTGCTGTCCTCGACGTCGACGGGTGTTGATAAGATCCAGTAACGGTTGTTCATCGGGTTGTGTGTGTCTTTATCTGTGTGTGCCTTTGATTCCGTGTGACTTACTTCTGTTTGTTTGTAAGCCTCTGTGTTTCTTGCTTCTTCGTAACGCTCCTCTCTATACCCTTTGTTTCTGTCCGTTATATTCGAATTATCCTCGATTAATTGTGCTATTTTCATTTTTAGATTTAGGTTTTCCTGCCTCAGGGAGGCTAACATATCTTCTCTGTCTTCCTCGTTGGTCCTGCTGTCTGCAGGGCTCAGCGGGGGAGTTTGAGACTTTGCTGAGCTTTGCTTTTTTTTATTTTCGTTTGCCATTTTTTTTTTATTATTATTCATTTTTGCTCCGGTGGACGTAGCTTCTTCTGCTTTATCTAAGGAGTCGATTTGCTTGAGGCTATCAATTGCCTTCCTTTTCGCTCCTAAATTTGGTTTCGGATTAAGTTTTGTTTTCTTGTCTGGATGTCTTGTAATGTCAAAGTGTGTGACTAGCTTATCAACTTGTCTTTTAATGCTTACGTCCGTAAAGCTTATTTTTTTTTTGCTAGCGGTGCATTGGACTATAGTTGCCTCTGGCTTGTCCGATGATTGATTTTGTACTTTCTCTATGTCACTACATGGTGTTATCTTTAGTTTGTCCTCTTTATTGGATTTCTCCACTCCTGATCGGAAGCTGGTCGCTTCCTTAGTTATTTCTTGCGACACTTTGATTAATCACTCGCTATCACTTTCTTTTGTTAGGAACCTTGCGGCTAATAGTATTAGAATTAAGCTGGTTACTGTTATAATGCTTTCTTCTGCTAATACGGCGCGCTTACACTGACGAGGTATACACGTATACGCCTCGGCTGCTCGCGCGAGAGTCAGGCAGGCGCGCTACACACTGCGCCACCGACACCTTACGTCTTAAATGCGTCTTTCGGCTTCTTAAGCCGCTCGCGCGCGCTCCTTTGTTTCCCTCCGATCCCCACCGTTCTTTTTATAGGGGACTCCGTCCCCACACTCGACCCCCCTGCGACGACATTTGCCCTCAAATGTCCTTGCACGAATCACTAATCGTCCGTCTTCTTACGTCTTTCGTCTTTTCGCCTCAGACCATTTGGGACATACACCGTGTATGCCGCCCAGGAGCTTTTCGAGCGGGTGAACGGAGGAGCCCCTCTCCCGGACGAGCCCCCAATGGGGCCCTTGCTCATCGGGGTCGGCCGTCGCGCCGTCGCGGTGTCGCCTCTCTGTTCTCTCCCGGTATCCACACACAACCTTTGCAGTTTTATTATCCTAGCTTACTAAGTTTAATCTTATCCTGATGGACTATTCGTGCCTGTCCATTTACATCTATTTTAACATTATTCCTAGGTAATATATCGAGCACTGTATGGGGGCCCGTATATTGGTCGTCAAATTTCCCCTTTTTTGGTTCCTTTAATAAAAATACCTGAACTCCCGGTTTAAAATTGTTGGGGTTCGCCCGCCGGTTATAATAGGCGGCAGATCTCATCTTACTCGCTATCAGGTGCTCGTGAGCAAGTTCTTGCGCATCGCGAATCTTATTAAATAGTGCCTCTAAATATTCTGTATATGTTATGTCTAGCCCGTCTTCGACATGCGGCACGCTGGACGGGATGCGCGCGAGTTTCCCGAATACCAACTCGTGCGGCGTGTGTTTCGTGCCTTCGTGCACGCTAGTATTATATGACAGCATCGCGAGCTCTGTCCACTTATCCCAATCTTCGTGGGACTCTAAATATTGTTTTAGATATTCGGCAAGAACGTGATGCGATCTTTCCAAAGACCCGTTGGTTTGCGGGTGGTACGCGCTAGTCCGAAATTGTTTTATTTTAAATCGTCTCGCGATGTGTTTGAACACGGATGAACAAAATGGGGTGCCCTGATCTGTTACTATCGCCTGTGGTGCTCCGAAGCGACAAATAAAATTTTTTGTTACAGCATCTGCTATTGGGATTGCCCCTCTGGAGGGCAAGGGGACGGCCACACAGTATTTCGTTAGAAGGTCTTGCATTGTTAGTATATAGCGGTTTCCGCGCGGGATAACCGGGAGCGGCCCGACCATGTCCAGCGCTATCTTATCGAAAGCTGAGCCCGGTGTGTCTGTAATCACCATGGGCTGCTTAGTCTTAACTCGAGTCAATTTCTTTAGTTGACAACTCCGGCATTGTCTTATATACTCTGTGACCTCCTCTTTCATGCGCTCCCAATAATAGCGCTCGCGTATTCGGCGATACGTTTTTGTCACCCCATTATGTCCTCCTAGCGCAGAGGAGTGGTATTCTTTTAAAATTTCCGGGCGAAGTTCTCGGGGAGGGACTGAAACCCTTGCGCTGCAGATAGTAATCTCGCGAATTCTGCCTTTTAGTCTTCGGAACATCACGGTTTCAACGATCATCCAAGTCCAATAATCACTTATTTGAGCCGTATGGGGGGCGATACTAAGAGTGTCCAATTGTAATTTCAATACTGCATCGAGCAGCGAAGCAGCGGCCTCGTTCATAGTCGTCTCGTCGGGACTGTCGTTAGCGTTTGCTTTAATAGGAAGTGCTATCAGTTTTTTCGACTTAAACTTGTTTACTTTTGCACGGCCTAAAGTTAGTTCTGTATATTCTGGAAGGAGGTTATTTTCGGCTAAATTTTTACTACCGTCATCGCAAGGCTTTCCCTGCATGTCAATAAAAATCACGACGTTGTCTTTACGTATAGAAATCGGATCGTCGGTGTATTGAATTTTTGTTTCGTATGGTGTAACCTCCTGTCCCTCATTTGGACTGTCTGAATTTTCTTCCTCTTCGGAACTCATGTCCGGAATTGAGTCATCGTCCGTCATGTGAATTGGCGACGAGGCGTCAGTGGGTGGTGGAATGTCGCGAGGTCGCGAAGGACCGGGTTTCGGGACCCATTCGGGGTCCGATGCGCGGGTGACGTTCGCGAATTCGATGGAGTGGTCAGTGTCGTACGTGTCGTAGAACTCTCTGTCCGCGGCTGTCGGGGGTAGGATTTCGTCCGTCGATTCAATGGGTGGTGGCGCCACGATTGTAGCAAGACCTTCGAGGTCGGTTGAATTGTCCGTCACGTCGGTAGTTTCGTATTCCTTTGTTTTCTTTGCATGTGGTCTTGCCGTGTTTTCGGAGGAAGAGGTAAGGGGATGGGGTCGCTTGGCTTGTTCAGGATCGTCGGTGGGTGGGATTTTTGCCCTAGGAGGCCGATTTGTGGCTCGAGTTTTACGTCTTCGCGGGGACGAATCTTCCATTTCGGAATCGGAAGTCGAGGAATAAATGCGGGTTCGATGTGTACGCGGGCGTTTCTTGAGGTGAATGGGAAGAGTGGTAATTTGTTCATCAGTCAATTTTTCTGATGTAAATTCGGATGACGAGGATGACGAGTCTCGTGTCTCCGTTTTGAATGAGACGGTACGTCTCTTGCCTTGAACTGGCAGGGTAGCCACGATTTCCGTTGTTGACGTCTCCGGGGGGGTTCCTAGAGAGCGCATCCGCGTTGGAATTCGCTGATCCTGATTTATGTTCAATCTTATACTCAAATTCCGCCAATTTTAGCCTCCACTTCCAAAGTCGGGACGACGGGTCCTTGACTGAGTGGAGCCAAACTAGCGGTTTGTGGTCGGTAATGATGGTGAACTTCCGGCCGTATAGATATGGCCGGAATTGCGACACACAGTACAAGATCGCCAGACATTCTTTTTCGATGGTAGAATATTTGGATTCTGCATCGTGCAGTAGGCGCGAGGCGTATCCAATTGGGAGGTCCTTTCCGATAGGACCTTGACTGAGGACGCCCCCGATCGCGTATCCGGACGCGTCGGTTGTTAGATTAAACGGCTGCGAAAAATCTGGGTACTGCAATATTGTGTTCGAACAAAATGCATCCTTGAGTATTTCTAATGACTTTGTTTGCAAATCTCCCCAGCTGAATGGGTTATCCTTCTTCAGAAGGTCGGTTAATGGTTTTGCTGTTTTTGAAAAGTTCGGTATGAAACGCCTGTAGTATCCTGCCAACGCGAGGAATTGTTTGATGTTTTTTGGTGTTTTGGGCGTCGGGAATTCCTTAACTGCCGTGATTTTACGCGGGTCGGGCCTGACACCGTCTTCCCCGATTATATGCCCTAGGTAATTGACCTCATGCCTTAAGAATTCGCATTTGTCCGGTTGTAATTTCAAATTGGCTTTTCGCAATCTGTCTGCCAAATTCCTGAATTTGTTCTCGTGCTCATGCAAGGAGCTCGCGTACAGTACTATATCGTCCAAGTACACGAATAATTCCTGCCCTTGCAAGCCTGTCTGTCAGCACGTTATCCATCAGTCTCTGGAATGTCGCGGGCGCGTTTTTCAAACCGAAGGGCAATCTTTTAAAATGATAGTGCCCATAGGGGGTCGAAAATGCCGTTTTTTCGGCGTCGCGGTCAGACATAGGTATCTGATGGAATCCTGATTCTAAATCAAATACCGAAAAGTACCTTGCTCCACCGAGCTGGTCGAGAATATCCGTGATATTCGGCAGTGGGTACGCGTCGCCAATTGTTTTTTCGTTTAAGGCTCTATAATCTATTACCATACGCCACTTTTTATTTCCCTGGGAGTCCGGTTTCTTCGGGACTATCCACAGCGGTGAATTGTATGGTGATAGCAAATCTTCAATCGTCCCGTTTTTCAATAGTTCCATTACCTGGTTGCTAATTTTTTCCTTATGGATCAGCGGAAATCTATACTGTTTCGTACTCACTGGAACGTCGTCAGTGGTATGTATTGTGTGTGATGCGAAATTCGAGCACCCGAGTGGCTCGTCCGGCAGATCGAATATGTCCGCGGACTCATGTAGCAACGTTTCCACACTTTTTCCCTCTCTTTCTCCTAGATGTTCTAGTCTCAATAATTCCTTCACTCGTTCGAGTCGCGAATTCTCTCCCGGTTCGCGTGCGGCAGCGGCGCCGATGGTTAGACAAGTATTGTCGGTATTCTCTTTCGCAATCGAATTTGCTTCGTTAATTTCGAATGGTTCAAGTACAACTGTGGGGACTACTAAGTCGAAATCCAAGTCAGTTGTATTAAAGACGGGGAGATAAGCTCGTCCCTTGTCGTTAATGACGGCGGCGTCTCCTAAATAAATTCCATCGTCCACTTTTATTCGCGGTATATACCCCGAGCGAATTTCCGGATTCGCGATATTGACGTGGAAAGGTGCTCGACTGCGGGGGAGAATCTGGACAAGCTCCCGCTCGGCGAAGGGAACATACATCCCGTTACATTTAATTCTTTTCTTAAAATAGTCGATTTTAACTAGATTTTTCGTGAGAAACGCGGATCCCAGGATTCCATTTTGCGAAATGGGAAAATCTTCCGGGATGACTTGGAAATCGGCGTTCGTCCCTAGTACCCCAAGTTGTACGCTACCCAATGTTTGAACTGCGCCCTGCGAGATACCCTGGAGGTGAACTTTTTCCCTTTCATTGACATGGGTATTGTTTTTCAGCGAACTCCCTTTTATGAGATTGAGTTCCGATCCTGAGTCGATCATTAACGTCGATACAACTTTTCAATTTTCGGAGGCAAGTTGAATGCTGGGCACGTATTTCGTCTTGTCGAGCGTTACTGTGGCGATTCCGATGATTCCAGTGACGTCGACGCGGTCGCTTCTGTTATCATCACCCGACGCCCTTCGTTCGGGGCGCTCCGCTGGGCGTTGGGGTGACCCGGAGCGCCCGGTGCGTTTCCCGGATAGTAGCGTCCCGCTTGCCCCTCGTATCCTTGGCCTTGCTTGTAGGCCAGTTTATCGCAATCTTTCGTCGTGTGCCCGGGCGTTTTGCAATAATTACAAATAAGCTCACCTCTCGCTACCGTCCCGGGTGGGATTCTTTCGTTTGGGGCCCCGCGGTGGGCCGACTGGGAGTATTGATTTTGCGGTGTCAATCGACGTGGTTGGGCCATAGCTCTCGCTTCGTTTTGGCGCGGGGGGTATCGGTCTTGACGCTCGAGTTGATATTGGTCCCGATACTCGTATTGATATTGCTCCGGATACTCGGATTGACTCGACCGGCGCGGGAGGTACTGATTTTGACATTCGAATTGATCCGGTTGGTACCGATTTTGATACTCGAATTGATTTGGTTGGCGCGGGAGGTATCGGTTCCGTGGCACGACGCGCGGTGTCCTCGGCTCTTGCCCAGGTTGCCCGCGGGGCGGTGGCGCTCCAAAACGTTCGTTCTCCATCTCGACCGCCCTGGCGATTTGGGTGCTTTTCACGAAGACATCGTCGTGGCTTTCGTAACCCTGTACCCGCAGTCTCAATTGAATTTCTGGCGGCAAGCCGTTTATGAACCCGTCTAGTGCGTCTACTTCTATACTTTCCCTTATCCCGAGGTCGAGGTTTCCGTGGAGTGCCCGTTCTCCCTCGGTAATAACGGCTTTTAGTTCCTTTGCGCGTGCCACGTAGTCCCACATGTGTTCGTGGGGCCCCTTTACTAAGTTTGCCAACTCCCTGCGATATTGGCTCGTCGATTTTTTGGGTCCGAAACCGCTCTTTAATTTTTCCGTCAAATCCCTAATTGCGAAGATATCTGTATCCTCGACCGCGTGAGACGTGTGTCCGCGTAGCTTAAGTAGTATCATTTGCGTTAAACTTGCTTCCAAACGCGACGGAAGCAGGTCGCGTGCCCGTTCGCAGGCACGGCAGAATTGGAGCACGGGCATTGAGTAACCGTCGTAGATCGGGACCATCTCTAACGCCTCCTTGATTCCTATCGCGGCGGCGGACACAGGGGATTGGTGCCTTCTAGGAGCGGCCCTACGACTTCCGATGTCGCGGACATCAGGCATTCCAGGTTCTCGCCCTGGAATCGCCTGTGTCTCTTCTCCCGAGTGCTCCGTTGCTTCACGAAGTAGGAGCTTCAAGGAGCTCACTATCTGTGGGAGACTGGCCTCTACGGATTTCTTCGCGGTACTAGTTTCGGCCCGTAGTTCTTGTAACGCGGCGGTTTTTTCAGCCACTTCTCGCTCTTTGGCATTTAGCCTTTCCTGCAATTGGGCTACCTCCTCATCGGTGAGGTACCGTCCCTTCGCGTGATTTTGTTCTTGCGACATTTTATTTCCTTTCCCGAGCAAATGTTAACCGATCAAATCGTCAGATCCCACTTCTGACACCAACAATTTTATCCCTGCTGTTACGTCCTCCGTTTTTCGGCACCCTGCGTACAGCGGGTATACCGGGGATCGGAAGACAGACGAAGTGACCGGCCCGATAAGAGATTTGACGTGTCAGCGGAGCGGCTCGCTGAGACGTCGCACGCGCCTAAATATACTCGGTGTCCTAGATTCGACGCTAAACCTACGTGTATTCTCGCGTCCGACTGGTTACGGCACAAAAAGCGTTAGCGTCGCTGGTAACTCGGAATTACACCAACCTAAGAGTTTTCTTTGGGTCCGAATGGTTACGGCACAAAAAGTGTTAGCGTCGCTGGTGACTCGGAATTACACCAACCTAAGAGTTTTCTTTGGGTCCGAATGGTTACGGCACAAAAAGTGTTAGCGTCGCTGGTGACTCGGAATTACACCAACCTAAGAGTTTTCTTTGGGTCCGAATGGTTACGGCACAAAAAGTGTTAGCGTCGCTGGTGACTCGGAATTACGCCAACCTAAGAGTTTTCTTTGGGTCCGAATGGTTACGGCACAAAAAGTGTTAGCGTCGCTGGTGACTCGGAATTACACCAACCTAAGGGCTTTCCTCGCGTCCGTGCGGGTTACTTAATCTATGATTTCGACGTCCGAATCTTCGCGAATCTCAGTTACCACGACAGTAGATGGTACGATTTCCGGTTCTAGAGGCTTGAAGTAGACCGTGAACTGATCTTGCCCTGGGGGTAGTTCGAACGGACAAGGCTGTTCTGGAGAGGTCCAGACCGGTTGCGCGTGTTGTCCGTGGTGCGGGTGGATAGGCGGAATTGAATTTGCGGATTTGCTCGCTGTTTGTCGAGATAGCTGCGAGCGATACAAGCGAGCTGCTTCGCGACGTGCCCAATGTTTTACTCCGCCCCGGCGAGTTCTTTTATAATCCTTACGTGGCTGGCGACGTCGGGGTGCTCTCTGGTTATGGGTTTGAGTGGGAGAAGAGTTACGATCCGTGGAAATGATCACTGGCCTCGGGGCCGAACCGTCGGGTGCCGGAAATGGTTAAGGAGCCACGATCGTAGCGAGGGGGCCCGCCGCGGACCAACGAAACCTGTGAGCTGAAGCCGCAACGAAAGATTCGCAGGGGGATCACCGGAACTCGGAGGTTCGACGGTGCCGGCGGGATATTGCCCGCAAGGCGACTCAGGCACAGGCTCGATGACGGCAGCAAGGACCACTCGATTTATGCGCCCGGCGGTTTCGGTATCGCGGGGAAGAAAAGGGGTGAAATCCCCTGCCTAATTACACTCAGAGAACACTCCGATAACCAGGTTTTACGCGGGTGTGCGTGTCGCGTTGCGAGGATGGGTGTGCAGTAGGTGATTCACGAGACTGTGTACATGCTGTTTATTAGTTGATCGAACCCTACAATCTGGAGTCGAACCCTACAATCTGCAGTAAGTGCCTGTAGAAGGCAGAAGTTGGAAGCAGTGTCAGCATATTTGGACCAACTCCATCGGAGTGGTAACCTCAGCATGTTAAACACCTGCTGAGGCTTGCCCCACCACCTGCACCTCCGATGGAGTTGGCCCAAATATGCTGACACTGCTTCCAACTTCTGCCTTATGCAGGCACTTACTGCAGTGTCCCCTGTGGTAGTACAGTAGATTAACATTGAATCCATTTTCATGGAAGGAATGCAGGTGGTGGGGCAAGCCTCAGCAGGTGTTTAACATGCTCAGGTTACCACCGGCACCTCCGATGGAGTTGGAGCCAAATATGCTGACAGTGGTTGGAGGCCTTGTTTGGCGAACTGTATAGGGTGCCACCAGGTGCCAGCCGGTGCCAGGCCAGCTAACCAAGCAGCCACGGTTGGGAAGAATTTATAAGATAGGTTAGTTTGTAGTACTACAGTAAAAAACGTATATTATATAAGAAATGTTGAACTATCCGCGTGACGGATCGGCATTTTCGTCCGGTTCCGGTTGGTCCCAAAAATTGTCCCTTGGCCGGAACCTTTTCGCCCGGATGCGCAACCGCTCTTTAGTCGTCCGGAGGGCGGACCTTATGGCAGCCGCTACCTCAGCCCTTGAAGGTTTTTAAAAATGTTGATTCGTTGCTAGTGCATCTAAAATAAATAATTATATTGAAGTAAAACTTAGTTTGCATACCATGTAAAGCAATAGTAATATAAATATTATATACACAGTAATTCTTACCATGTATGCACGTAGCAAGTTTCGTAGTATTAAATGCTTCGTTGTCATTATTCCCATGCCAGGAGTACTTTTTAACGAGGTCATCAGCGCAGGCCTCCTTCAGGGCAAGGCTCACTGCCTCGTTCATATTAAACCCACCAATGTGTTGGAGATATATGACCTAAACAAAAAACAAAGTGAGTAATAACTTATATAAGAATTTTTTACACATCAGAGAATGAAATTACACTTACAACTTCGTTGTACTCCTCTCCGGGGCTGCGTCGAATCGTCTCATGACCTCCAGCGTACTTATGGGAAAGCCGGCTGGTTTAGTGGGTACTCTGACTTGCTCCTGACTTGGTTTTTTGAGGAGTTTCCTGGACAAACAAATAACAATTTTACAAGGTACTGATATTTTAAAAGTAAATGTTAAAGTTATCTTGACTTACTGCAGCATTTTTTCTATGTTTTTTTGCCTCTCAAGGATTTGTCTGTAAACGTTCATATTTTATCATATTTTATAATGAAACGTTCATAGTTTCAGTAATTCAGGGTGTTTGATCAATTGCCTTAGCGACAATTACTTTGAATTACCAAGACACTATTCTATTGTCTTAATATTTTAGTATAAGTATAATAATGAATGCAACTCACACCAACAAGTCCCGATCACTAATAGCTATTGTGTCAGGTGGTGTGTACGTGTGTGGTGTTTGTAGCAGTATAGGTGTAGCATGTTGTGTGTACGTGTGTGGTGTTTGTGGTAACGCAGGTGTAGTGTGTGGTGTGTACATGTGTGATGGGCCAGGTGCAGGGTATTGCCATTCGCCAGCAATATTTCCTAATTTTCGGGGATATTGCCGATGTGCAGGGTTCCTGACGGTAGCCGCTGATGTTGGGGGCCGTCGTCGGAATCCGTGGTCTCGTACCTCTTCGGCTTTCCTGCCGATCTCTTGGGTCGCACGCCGTCTGGTACACTCTGCAATTCAACAAAATGTTTAAAACCCGAATAAATCTTAATGCCGATGGAAATGTATATAAACCGCAATTACTTTGTCGGTCATATCGGCGATCATCAGAATTGGTGGTTTGTAGAGGTGGTTGCCACAATATGACTCGAGATCAGTTTTCGCGGTTTAGCCATGGGCCTTATGGGCTGCAGCCCAGGCCCTGGAGTTATCGGTATGATGCAACGTCATTATTGATGCTTAAAACAATTCGGTGACGTGCGGTTAACAATAAGTTGTCTGTTACGTCCGGGCGAGGCTTTTCACGACTTTATGCTTGTCTAGATGGTCGATGAGTATCCGCGAGCGGCCTGCCGTGCGCCCCGGCGCAACGCTTGAATATTTTTATTATCCAGTTACAATAGATAACGATAATCTAACTAAAGATCAATATTGCAAGATTCTAATTCCTTCCTGGAAGAGGTGGGATTTTCTAGTTTATTCGGTATAAGCTAAACGGAGAAGTTTATTTAGAAATTAATGTCGCGTTTAGTTATATGCAGGACTAATAGGATTCGTGTGTCTTCCTAAGACCCGTACAGGTCCCCAATTGTTCGCGCGAGGTTATGTTTTCGGCCGGTGTACGACGCTATGGTGGACGAGGTGTGACGTCACAACACAGATCAAATCAAAGAGAGTAGTATAAGGGGAAAACAAAAGTAGATATATTCAATTGAAAAATAGTGATATAAAGAAAATAGAATAGATAATAGTGAAGATAGAATAGATATGTTATGAATTCGATAAACAATGAAAGAATTACTGCAGTAGATATTATTCGCAGTATTGAGAATTGTTTGATATTGCTGCGCGACAATTATGCGCCTTAATACGAGCGCTCTCGGTAATTAATAGTTACGCCTTTACAATCGAAGAAGAGTTTAACGGAAGGAACGTGCACGGTCAAATGATCGTGCCCGTGGGATCCCGCCGTGGCCTAAGCTCGGGCATGGTCATACAATAAGTCGTTAATATTTCGTCGTGTTTCGCGACTGGAGGTTCCTACCGTGTCGCTGGTCTTCGGCTACTGTCGTGAATCGGTTCGGCTTGCGCACGCGCTCCTTCTCGCTCTTTCTCTCTCTCTGTCTCCTTCGCTCACTCGCTCTCTCCTTCTTTCTCTCTCTCTCTCTCTCTCTCTCTCTCTCTCTGTCTCTCTCTCTCTCTCTGGCGTATCGTCGGTGGAATTTCGCAGGGTTTTTGGTGGAAAAACGATGATAGTACCTTCGAATCGGAATATAATTTTAGTATGAAACCGTACGGGGTGTGGAGTGAGTGGTTATCGTATGCAACGGACGCGAGTGGTTTCGAATTCGCGATCCGGCCTTCCGCGTTGGAGGGAATAGGTCCTCCTTCGTGCGGGCGGGTTCGTTCTGAGTTTTCGCGGTCGCGGCTTAAGAAGCGTTCGCGGTCGCAGTGATCAGAGCCGGGAATGTTGAATCGGGAATAAATATGTATATATGTGTCAAGGAAAGTTTTATTTTTGTCTTATGTCCTTTTACAGTCTGAATGTATGTACTGTCGCGTTAATAATGTTATTCGAGTATATGTGATATCGCGTCGGTGATTTTATGCGCGTGTATCGCCAGTCGCCTTTGAACTACGTACTGGAGGTCGGTGTTGGTAGGATGTTTCGTCAAGGATTGTTCTTCAGACTGACCACTCGTATCCGTGACCGGTACCAAGAGCGGGGATGGTATACCGTGGCAGTCGTCAGAGGTTCACAAATTACTCGCAGCCGTGGCCGGTGCCTAGAGCGGGGGAGGCTTACGGCGAAGATTGATATAGATGAATGTATGATAATGATGTAGGAGGATGTTTATTTAATTTGGCGAGTCAAGCGTGTCGATTACGTAGAGAGGCAGTACCGCGTATATGTGACGAACGTGGCTGTGCTTTACTAGCCACGAACCCTCGGTGGGCGATCGTAGTCTTTGAATCGGTAGAGGATTTGTCTTCGCAAAAGTCTTCCCTAGCGTCGCGGATCGTACGTCGTTCAGATATCGTCAGTTAAATGCGTGATCTACGGGTCTCGATACTCGGAAGGATCACTCCTGGGATCTCTTCAACGAGTGTTGGCTCGAAATAAATCTCGCCTCGAGTGGAGCTTCTTCTCGCCTTTTATACCCATTTTGGTCAAAGGGGAAGTTCCACTCGAGTGATTTTCACTCTCCGGTGGGAGTCGCTTCTCCTCTATCGCCGGAGCTCGATACCGTTATTCTATTCTAATGTATGAAAATGATTGATGGGTGAATGTGTGATTGCCGCTGTTACATGTATTTGTGTCGCGTTTACAAGTGTTTGTATATGTGTTCGTCGCGTGTACAATGCTCTTGTCCGAGTCCTATATGAGTTGTGTATGTCCGTTCGTATATGCTGAGTGGTGTGTGTTCGCGCGTGTACGGGCTAGCGTGAGCGAGACGGCAGGTAAGTTAGAAAGAGACAGCGCGAAAATAAGACAGTCAAGTAGGTGAAGCGAGAAAGGTAAGTAGAAAGAGAGAATCGCGATGTCTGGACGGTAGTTAGTGGAAAAGTAAAGAAATACGGCCTTGAAGTAGAAAGAAAGTACATGCTATGACTGAAATTATAAGTGAAAGAAGTTACTGAGATATATATTTGTTAGACAAGGAGAAAAAGATGAATTGCGTCCGGTAACTGAGTGAGATGTCCCGTGCACGTGCGAACGTTTAAGTAGATTCGTCAAGGAGGCTCTTTTGTACGGTTACATTGCCCCTCTCTCAGGCGGGAGGTGCGGGGTGGCACGCAGATAGCCACACCGTATCTCGCGTCGTCTATGTACAAAAGAAAATATGATTAAGCAGAGATGCTGGAGTTTTGTAACCGTGCAATTCTTACGCTATCTTATTATATTCTAATTTAAACCTATCGAGTCCAATTCTTATTTAACTAATATTTACACGCTCGATTAACTCAAAAATAACTATTTACATTTATTGGTGCCTGCTGCGCTGTGATCGGGCATACATACAGTTCCATGTGTGTTCGTGTGTCAGTGTGCTTAAGTAGATAGCCGTAGATATATAAAATAAAAATGAAAATAATGTCTCTTTGTTTCTTACATACTATCACACCGCACTTTTACCGTTCACACTCACTTTCGGGTTTTTGGGACTCGGGTTTTGTTATTCTGCGGGACTTCGGGTCTGTGGAGGGCAGGGGTCACTGGGGCGTTGTGAGGATGTCCACTGGATCCTGGTCGTCCGCCTGCGTCCTCGTTGCCTCCCTTCTGTCCACGGCGCCGTTGGCAGCGCTCCTGTATGTACCCGTCCTCCTCTTCCTCCTCGCTCGTCGTCAGGATCGGACCGAAACATTGGCGCATCCGTTTCCGTATCTGCTCCTCCGTGGTGGTCGTCCCTTGGTGTTTTTCCGGCGTCGTAGCAATTGGAAAGGGCAACGGGTACTCCCTTCGAAGCTTGTTAATAGCTTCCTCGACTTCGATGTCCAGTGCCGACGGTGTCGGTCTCGGGGCTTCCTCCCACGCTTCCGGCGTCTGGGTTCGTTTCGTCCGTTTTATTATTTGTATCAAAGTGCTCCTTCCCGGAGCAGGCCGCTGCGTGGTTGGCGGAGGATTCCACGGCCGTGGTGAGATGGTTTTTAGATTATTATCCGGTATCGGACGATATTCGTTGTCGACTCCCGTTTGTGTCGCTCGGGAGATCATTCCCCACGCTACGTAGCTTTGCGTTCCCACCGTTTTCTTCCCTTCCATCCTGCTTGATTGCCGGTTGCGCTCTGATTGAGCGCCGCGTGCGTTCGTCCTCCCGGTCCTTCCCGAATTTTCTGTGTTTTGTTCTGTTGTTTATGTCACATACGGTCGTACATCGGTTACGTGGTATGTTCCCTTTTCCCGTCCATTGTCCATATGTGTGAGTGTGACCGTCGCCGGCCCCTTCCTCGCCGATATTATATATGGACCTTCATACAGATTGAAGAACTTAGCCACGTGTCGGTCAGCCGCGTTCGATACTGGCTTCGTTTTTATAAGAACAGCGTCTCCGATGTCGAATCTCGTCGTTTGTTTTCCCATGTTGTGTCGAGCCATTCTCCTTCGGGCTCTCTTCTCTGTATTAGCATACGCTAGTTGTAATTGTCGTTGCAGCTCCTCTCCTGTCTGCCGATGATCTTCCGTTTGCAACGGCATCCATCTCTTCCAAGGGCGAGATGGTGCTTTTCCGAACTGCAGCTCATACGGTGTGAATCCCGTGCTCTGATGGGTCACCTCATTGCAGCACGTTTCTACAAGCTTCGTCCAACGCGCCCACGCCGCGTGATTTTCGGCTGCGACCGTACGGATGATACGTCCAATCTCTCGGTTAACTCGCTCGACGGGATTGCTTTGGGGATGCCTGATCGAAGATAGACAATGTCTAATTCCCTGCTCTTGTAACATATTTGTCCAGCGAGTCGCCGTAAATTGCGTTCCATGATCCGTAATGATTGCATCTGGTCGGCCGAATGTCGGCACGTAGTCCTTAAGGAATTTCGTAATCGTTATGATTGTGGTGGCGTTCCGGACGGGGTATAATTTTACAAATTTCGTAAAAAGGTCTTCAATGACCAGCAGGTATCGTGCGCCTCCTATTGAGCACGGTAATGGGCCGTAGTAATCGACTGAGAGAAGTTCCCTCGGTCGCGTCGGTAAGATCATCTGCATATCGGCATGCGGCGGATGTGTGTTTATTTTCACCCGCTGACAGGTATCACATCGTGCCGTAATTTGTCTTGCCGCACGGTTTAGTCCTTTAATGTAGAACGTCTCGTTGATTAGGGCAGTCAGTTTGTCGCTGCCTGGATGTGCATATAGGACATGCACCTCCGTAAGGAGTTCGTCCCGCAGTGCCCTTGGCAGAACGACCCGCGTTCTTCCGTTTTTATCGTCGTGGACGAGCATATCGTTGATGTACCGATATCTGGTCCCTTCTCCGTCGGCTTCTTGAATCTTGTTGATTTCTGTTTGTATTGTCGCGTCCAGATCTTGCCATTTTTTCAGGTTCTTCAGTGCGTCCTCCATTCTCGGTGACAGATCTCTTGTGAGGGTATGCATTACTGGCAGGTTTTTTTCTCTTGCTGGCCCTCGGGTGGTCGTGGGGTCTGCAAGCCGACTCAGCGTGTCGGCTGGACCGTTTTCAGCTCCCTTGATGTGCTTAATTTTCACATCATAATCCTGAATGGCCAATGTCCATCGTGCCATTCGCTGGTTGAGAAGCTTGCTCGTTTGCAGGAATGTCAGAGCCTTATGGTCAGTGAGGAGCGTAATGCTGCTTCCATATACGTATGGGCGAAACTTGCTTAAAGCCCATACGATGGCAAGAAGTTCTTTTTCGGTAGTGAAGTAATTACGCTCGGGTCCACGGAGCGTGCGGCTGGCTAGTGTGACTGGCCGCCTGTTTCCCTCGTCGTCCTCTTGTTCGAGGATTGCACCGAGTGCATGGTCACTGGCGTCGGTAGTCAGGAAAAACGGTTTCTTCGGATCTACGTATTTTAATGTTACTTCCCGGCAGAAGACTTATTTTGTTTCTTCAAACGCTCGCTGTTCCTTGTCGGTCCATTCCCATTTCTGACCTTTTTTTAGAAGTTCTTGAAGTGGAGCAGCTTTTTCTGCGTATCTGCTTGTAAACTTGTTGTAATAGTTTACTAGGCCGAGAAATCCGCGTAATTGTCTCTGGTTCGCGGGTTCTACAAACGTCCGAATGGCTTCCAATTTCTCCGAGTCCTGCCGTATGCCATGTCGTGAAATTATATGTCCGAGAAACTTTATGTCCTTCTGCATAAACTTGCACTTTTCTTTATTTATGGTCATATTGTGTTGGTCGAGTCGCGCTAGTATTATTTTGATATGTCGCTGGTGGTCTTTATATGACTTTGAAAAGCATACAATGTCGTCAATATAGTTTATGCAGAACTCATCCAGTCCCTTCAGGACGATCCGCAGGGCCCGTACGAGACTGGCACTGCTCGATTTTAATCCGAATGGAGTGACATTATATTCAAAGCATCGGCCTCTATACAGGAACGCCGTATATTGCCTAGATTCCGTCGTCAGTGGTATCTGCCAGAAACTTTGGCTTAAATCGATACTTGAAATATATTTTACTCCATGGAACTGTCGGAAGATTGCTTCCGTTGTTTCCGATGTTTCATAATCCTCTTCAAGATGTTGGTTGAGATACCGTGCATCGAGGCATAAGCGGATTGACCCGTCTTTTTTTGTCACGGGCACGACTGGATTTATATATCGGCTCGTGCTGGGTCGAATAATCTGATTGCGTAGCATCCGCTCAATTTCCTCATCTGCGGCCTTTTGGTATTTAAGAGGTATCGGGTAGGTCATCCGAAAGAACGGTGCATCCTTCGATAGTTTTAAATGATGGTGATAGCAGTTTATGCGGCCTATTTCGGCGCGCCATAGTCTCGGGAACTGCTCCGTTACAGTGTGTAATGTCTGTTTTTGTTTTGTTGCGTCGTCCTCTTGTGCAATATCATTCGTCACTCTTGTATGGGTGTTACCGTCGATCCTGCGAATCTCCGCCTTTTCTTCTCCCGGCTCCGCCTTTATGGGGATCTTAATCCATTCTTCCTTAAATTTAGCCGTTATCGTATTTGTCCGGAAACAAATCGAGGCATGCAATTCCTGGAGTGTGTCTATTCCGATAATGCAAGGACACACGAGTCTTGGGATGATTACGAAGGGTATCTCCATGTGTCTACCCTGACATCCGATGTTTGCCCAAATTTGTTTCTTTATTTTCGCGGGACGGCCTCCCGTTGCCCCAATAACGTTTGTGGCCGAGACGGGAAGTGTTGGACAGTTCTTAATGTCGTTGGCTTTGAGTTGTGCCCATTCCTCGGATATTGCGGTGACGGTGCTCCCAGTGTCGATCAGTGCATCGACCTGCACATTCTGAATGGTGATTGTGATGACCGGACTCTTAGTTGTTGTCAGAATCGTTGTTGAGTCCTCTTCCCGCATGAGTTCTTCTCGAGGATTTTCAAAGAGTGTTGATATTGTAACGACTTCTTCCCTGTCGATTTCTGGCAAGACTGCTTGCATTTCCCGGGGAAGAGCGGGACACTGCATTACTCGCAGTCTTGTCTGTCGTTTTCCGGATGTTCTTCTTCCTCAGGTTCTTCCAGCCGCCCTTGATCTTCTTCCTCCTCCGGAACAATCTCCGTGGCACGTATCCGCCGGGTCTCCACACCGCGATAATTGTTATTATTCGGTGCCGTTCGGGGCTGAGATGGTCTGCTCCTCTCCTGTGATCGTTGCGGACGCGCATTTTCCTCGCGAACGCGCCATGGTCTTTCATACGATATTCGTGGTGGCGCGGGTTGATTGACCGTAGATCCGCAGTCGGCTCGTTCTAGTAGCGTTATTAATCCCTCTGCCGTCCGGATCCCCTGGTTATGTACCGTGTCATTAATTTGTTGCGAGAAATGCCGGGCGATCAATATAATGATCTCCTCTTCCGAAGGACGTGGCCGTAGGTCTCGTGCATTTCCTATCAATCGGGTTGCATATGCGACCCTCGTGATGTTCTTGCTCGGCTGGTAATATCCCGTGTAGAGATTGTCGCGTGTTTGTCTCTGGATGCTCTGGCTCCAAAACCGTTGTAAAAACTGATGTTCAAAATCCTCCCACGAATGTACCTGAGGAGCCACAAGATCCCACCACTCACTGGCCCAACCTTTTAGCGCTTGTGCCAGGAGAAAGGGGATTTCTTCCTTGTCGATCTGGGTGACCTGCGTATACAGTTGCAGATCACGCAAGAATTTTGTCGGCTTCTCGTGTCCCCGGCCTTCGAATGTTGGCAGCTGGGGCTTAAGAGCGTACTGTCGTGGCGTTGTTACTGGTGCTTCTTGTCGCGGTTGCGGAGCATTCGGTGCGCGTGTCATTGGATCTCTTCTTGGGGCGTCGTTCGTCGTCTCCGGAGTTGCCCATAGCGGTGATTGCCGCCTGAGTCGATGCGCATCTTCTTCTTGCGGGTATAACCGCTGCACAATCGACTGCAGTTGCTGCGTTACTTCCTGTTGGAACGTTTCTAATCGTTGTTCCAAATCCCACTCCCGCGGGTTGTCCTCCGTGTCAAACCTCGGCAGATCGTCTTGATCTCGATTTTCGGGAGAGTAAAATCCCCTTTCGTGCCGTTGGGCTACTAGCTCTCGTATTCTCTCGCACTGAGCGGCGTGCTTCCGTCGTAGATCCGCTATCTGTTCGAGGACTTTTTCGTGTGTTCCTCGGCTTACGCCGCTAATCTCCTCAGTACGAGCTGTACTCGATCCGGCGGTCGCGTTATTCTGCGTCATTTCCGTTTGTCGCGTTTCCGCCGTGTCCCGTTTGATCGCCTCGCCTATCCGGAGTTGTACGTTCGACGGTGATCTTAACATTTTCCCGCTTCGCGTATTCGCCGGCCCCACGTTGGGCGCCAATTGAAACCGTACGGGGTGTGGAGTGAGTGGTTATTTCGTATGCTACGGTCGCGAGTGGTTTCGAGTTCGCGATCCGGCCTTTCGCGTTGGAGGGAATACGTCCTCCTTCGTGCGGGCGGGTTCGTTCTGAGTTTCGCGGTCGCGGCTTAAGAAGCGTTCGCGGTCGCAGTGATCAGAGCCGGGAATTTCGAGTCGGGAATAAATATGTATGTATGTGTCAAGGAAAGTTTTATTTTGTCTTATGTCTTCTTACAGTCCGAATATATGTACTGTCGCGTTGATGTTCTTATTCGAGTATATGTAATATCGCGTCGATGATCTTATTCGCGTGTATCGCCAGTCGCCTTTGAACTACGTACTGGAGGTCGGTGTTGGTAGGATGTTTTATCAAGGATTGTTCTTCAGACTGACCACTCGTATCATACAGTCCGCAGACTGCATCTATGGCCACTATGCTCTTCATTTTTTAAATAATTACAACCAATTACCCATGCCGCTTTGGACCATTCGTCCTACGGCATGGTTCGGTAACCAGAGGGACTTTAAAACCTGACTCACTAATAAAAAGTACAAAACTCTCGCAACCAAACTCTCCCGACCAAGCTCTGCGGATCGAACTCTCCGGACCAAACTCTCCGGAGCAAACTCTCAGGAACGATCTGTCAGCGGTAGGGAGTCAGCTCAGGTAAAGTTCTTAATTCTTCGATTCTTCAGGTTATTTGAAACGAATTCTGAAACAAGCAAAATGGGATGGTCAATGATGCACTGCACGTTTTCTTGCTCAGCCTTAAATAAACAGTAGAAAATATGGAATAGGCCACGTACAAATTCATTTGTCATTGAAAAGAAGAAATCAATTCTGAAGACTGCAGCACACTGACTCTACTTCCGTATACGATGGTAAAATCGCGACCGCATGTCCGGGAAAACTGTTTCGGATTATTACTGCCGCATTGTGCGCGGTTAATTAAATACTTCGCGAGATCGCGGTCGCCACGGAGCGTCCTCGGGGAGCTCAAATGATTCGAGTAAACGAAGCAACCTGCATAAAACACTGATAAACTACACTAATAAATCATACTGGTAAACCATACTGATGGACCACACTGATAAACAACACTGATAAACCATACTGATAACCACACTGTATAAACCACACTGATAATCCAAGCAGGTAATCCAAACGGGTAATCCAAATATGGGAAGCTAAAAATAATGGGAGTGGGCACACGAAAAATCAATAACACCACACAAAAGCAAAAATAATGAAAACATCGTTTCCTCTTTCGGTGACAATGTAGGCATCTTATGTAATAACACTGCACAACACTAAATTTGACTTTTGAACGAAAATAGCCAATTTCGATTAATCTTGATCCGCTGAAAACGAATCTGAAACCCGTTTTTGAAAATTGGCTCGAGATTTTGAGTAATTGAATTTCGAAAAAAAAACAGCCTTTTTTCGACTTTGAACAACAATCAGGCCGTAGGTTTACAAGTTAGACAATTTTCATTTGTTGCAAAAAATTCCCCAGACTTTTCCGAATAAAACGATATCAACTGCTCTATCGCGTTGAGGTATTGGATTCCTCGTCGGACTCACAGTTTTTTTTAAAAATTGAAAAACATCTCGAAAAATAGGTGCGCAAAACGTGTCTTATTCACTTTAACTAATGTTTAAACATGTTTGCAAGTTTAAATTGCAAAAGTGTTTGATACCCTTTTATTCATAAAAGTCTGGAGAATTTTTTGCAACCAATAAAAATTGTCTAACTTATATACTTACGGCCTGATTGCTGTTCAAAGTGGAAAAAAGGCTGTTTTTTTTTTCAAAATTCAATTACTCAAAATCTCGAGTCAATTTTGAAAAACGGGTTTCAGATTCGTTTTCAGCGGGTCAAGATTAATCGAAATCGGCTATTTTCGTTCAAAAGGCAAAAAAAAAGTTCAATTTTGTTCTTAATTATCCAAATGTCAATGAAATGCGAACATCATGAAAACGACGTTAAAGATATCTCATTCTGCCAAGAAACACAAATTGAAAAACACATACTACTTTATGCTGCATATAATCAACGATATGTTGGTGGACGAAAAGGGAATCCGAAATGGAAATAGGCTCATTATTTATAGCGGCCTTATTTTCTACGTTATTGAAATAGCTAACGTGTTCATATTACACGTAATACCGAAAAGCAATTGTAAAATTCAAATAATTTGATGGGGTCGCGTCATAATAAAATAAAAAAAAGACGCGAGTCGCAGCCTTTAGCACACTGTGATCCTTGATGCGGATAAAAGTATCCGACTCAAGCATAACAGGGCCCAGATCACACCACGTGGAGGTAACTGCGAGTGGTGACCCACCTGTAGGAAAGCTAAGTACTAAGTATCAAATGTCGCCACCTCCGATGCAAATTGGAACATCTGCTGAAAGCTAAAAGCGTTAAATACAAAAGTAGTACTTACTGAACAACTGATAAATTATACAACTGCCATAAATTATATTGATAGTGGAGGTACATCCCGTGCGAGACAGATAAAACATTTATCGCCGCAGGTACCTACTTCATGTACTCGTATATGTTCTAGTATTATCAATGGATAATTGAATGAAACCTTACAAAAGAATACTCCACCGAAAATAAACTGCAGACTAGATTAACGAAGTAGGAAAATTTATGAAAGATTAAAGCTGAAAAATTTGTATAAAAAGGGGGACAAAACAAAAATGTTGGAAAGTGATTCCGTTCAGTAATCACCACAAATGCCGTCATTATATTTGCAAAACAAGTGCAGTAACAGCAGTGTTTAATATGATTAATATCACGTTAACATTCACAAGTGACGTACTGCGAATGATATATAATTGCATGAAACATAACATACTGAGCATAGTGACTAACGTGGTAGCTAATCCTACGACGAAAGCCCAGTGTAGCCAGATCTGGCTCTTTTACACCATCGGTGTCCGCGGGAGTGGGGATACGGAAAAGTATGCGTGCCTTTTCCGTGAGAGCTGCGCGCGCCGTTTCTCGCCGAATCGAGCTCGGCTTGGAGAGAAGGACGGAGCTATGCCGCGTCTCCGTTCCACTACCGTCGCGTGACGTCAGGCATCGTGACGACACGTAAGAAGGACAGAACTATGCTCCGTCCCCTTTCAACCAACATCGCGCGTTGCGTCTTTGTTGGACATGCAGTCGCGGCGTCGCGTCTTCGTTCCGCACACAGGCCGGTGACAGCGGTGCCAGATTTCGCATAAGGCATCGCACGTACCATTGCGTTCTGTCAGCCGGAAGGCAAATCGGGCACCACCGCCCTGAGCAGAGCCCGATCCACAGAAAAGTGAATCGAGGAGAGTTTGGGATTGAGATTCGTCGTACTCATCATCGTCGCTCGTCCACGCGTTGGTTTTTTTCGTAGGTTCGCGCCAAGTCATGGTTCAATTTTTTTTCACAGAATAATTTTTTCTTTTAATTGTTTATCACACGGCAACAAATGACATTTATTTACAAATATTTTAGTACTTACTACGGATAGTTTTTAATATTTTGTCAGCGAAATAGATATGTCGTATTGGTTTATAATAGATATGGGCAAAATATATATTTCATAAATTTTTGTTTCAGTAACATTAATCTTTCTGTGGTAGTAATAAATAAGAAAGTATATAATAAATGTCAATTATTGCGTATTATGCATTAACCGTGAAACAAGTTATAGGAGCTTCTTGCACTAGAACGGTATGAGGGATCGTACTAACACGCGATTTTAACACACGACAGCGTACGTCAGGAAGAATTTGCTTGACACGACGCGACGACAGTGCGAATGTTTCTTTGAGTTGTTCTCTGTGATTTGTTCCGCATAATTTCTTTTCTAAATAGAAGGTGATCAAATTGTGTATATATTCTAACAGTTCTGAGCAAGTCCCATGACATTGATTTGAAACGTTTTTCTTACTTCGCACGTTTAGTTGAAGAACGCTCTCCCCATTTCGTGAAAGAAAAAGTTGTTCGGTTGAAGGCAATTCACCGTTCATACTGTAATCCATATGTACGTGCATTGTCGCATTCTGCCCACGAAATGTCGCAACGTGCGTATTGTCAAAGAAGGCATGATAAAACACGACAATAATAACGAAATCCCTGTGAATTGAAAACCGAAACTTTTATTGTGCCGCTCCCGACCGACCGCGGGTCGCGGTTGGACTAATTGAAATATCTGAAAAGTCTAACCATTCTTAGCACGTATTTCACGAACGTACTAGAAATGATTCCCCCGGGACTGTAACCGACTTTTCCAATGTCATTTACTCATCATTATGTACGATATGTATTACATTTAAATGCACATGTACAGGGTGCACAGGTTGTGATGGTCAGCTTTGTTCCTGTAAACGGTAAGTATTACACAAAATTATAGAGGAAAGCGTTCCATGGGATCGCAATATCTATATTCTACGAGACTTCATTCAATTGGAAAGTGCAACGCTGCACCCGACCAATGCAAATGCGTATGTCCACTTTTTGTTTATAAAATATAAGATACGTGGACTTCCACGCCACCCAAGAGGTGCCACGACTAGCGCGTTCGGTTTTTCAACGTGGACCGTCGCCTATAGCCCTATTGTACCACATTTTATGATAATTATACAGCGTGCGGCAATACCTCTGTCCACCTTCAACGACGGAGATATTCAAGGTGGACAGAGTTATTGCCCGACGCTATAGAAAGAAGAGTGACAAAACAAATTAGTTCATTTTTTTTTTGTTTATTTTATTTCATAGTTATCGTCACATTATATTTTTTGTTTGACAATACTTCCTCCGTAGTGCCTGCACGGCCGCCGCCCCCGCGGCGCCCGCCGCGACGCCCGCCCCTGTGGTGGCCGTCGCCCCACCTGGTTGCGCAGCACGCGCATGTGCAATGGCGTTTGACGAGCCCGGAGGGCTCGCGCCCTACCTGCCCCCCGACGTTTTGGTCCTAAAGAATGAACAATATATACATGTCATTAATTAAATCAGATTATAATAGATTTTATCGAATAATGTTAAAATACGATATGTATGAATATGTATGAACTTACTGCAATGCGGATGAATGGCCGGTGCCGCTGGTGGTGGCGGGGGTGCCGCTGATGCCCCTGGTGGTGGTGGTGGTGGTGGCCGTGGTGGTGGTGGTGTGGGTGGTGTTGGTGGTGGTGGTGGTGGCGGTGGTGGCGGTGGCACCGCTTCTTTTATTACCGCATCGGTTTGTTTTTCTGCAGAAAGCAATCAATTTGTACATATATGTAAGTTAATTCAAAATGATCGTAAAATTAACATCGTTATTTACTTATATTACTTACTTGTATTTGTACATAGATTCTACTGTCGAAAGTTACTCTTTTGAATTTATACAAATTAACAAATCTCTGAATAAAAGGAACAGATCTGACAAAGTACATTTCTGCAGTACGTATGAATGGTATGTATGAACGAATTGTAGGAATCTATGGAAACCTTATTACTATAACAATACGATAGGCGGATATGTACGTAAAAATCTAATTTGAAATATTTTTGGCTATAAAGGTATCTGAACTGTATCATCAATGTACAATTTAGTTACAAACGGTTTCATCTCACGTCATGTCGAAAGAAAATGGAATGTATGAGAAAATGTGTTATGTACTTACGGGCTGAATCTGCCATAATTTTGTAAGGTGTTGCTAGGTCGCTGCGGGCTGTCTAACTGGCGTCCAGTGTCCAGTGTCGTCAGAAATAGCATCCTGCCACATGTGGCATGCGGGGTGCGGGAAGAAAGAGAAGTAGTATGTGGCGTGTCCGTGAGAGCTACGCCCGCTTGATTGGCTCGTAGCTTTCACGGCCACGCACGCATACTACTTCTCTGTGTGGCAGGATGCTATTTCTGACGACACTGAGGCGTCCTGTTTGGGAATGCCGCGACGCCGACCAATCGTCGTCGCGGCATCCTCAAGGCGGCCTGAGGGCCGAGTCACACGCGGCTTTCATGCGAGCGCGCCTTTAACGTACGCGGCACGCGGGCGGCGTTTCCGCCGAATCGGTCGGCCATTATCGTCTTAGCTATTACCGAGAACGCACACGGATTATTGCATTTACGTCTTTCTGGTTTATCTCACGCATTGCTGCACATTGGATCGACTCTTAATATCACGGACTTGCACACATAAATCCCGGACTAAACGCCGAGAAATACACACGGTACATCAACACCGACGACGCAGGCTCTGTACGCGGCGCGAATCGTGCACGTGCACCCGTAACAGGTACTACTCATTGTAATGCGGATACAATTAATACAATTGTCTATCTCGCTCAATATGACTGTTACTTTCACTACCGTAGAGCACCTGTGACCGCTATTTTTACTAATAAAGACTCTGTTAAACGGACATTATGTAGACCACGTGGAAACATAACCTCTCCACCGCCAATAGATCTTCTCATTTCCCCCCCTTCCTCTTTCCTTTCATTCCCTCTCATCTCCTCATAACGGGAATCGCGAGATTCTCGAACACGTCCCATGTGTGTTTTTCGGCAGGCGCGCATTGCCCTTTCCTTGTCGCTCACGTGCTTTGTTATCTCGTCGGTAGACAATCGGCTATCGCCGCCGGCATTCGCGCGTTATACATATGTTATTCTTAAAGTAGATATAAATATATATATAGGTGTTTCTTCGCGAGTCGGTGGCCGCGTGTGCGGAAAGCCCGCCCCTACTGCCGCGTGATCTCTGCGTTCACGTGTTCTGTTCTTACCGGACAAACAGTGAATTTCACGCAGCGGAAGACGTAGCAGCGCCCGTGCTGCATTTCTCCGTTGTGTGTGAATTTTGAAATTATTATATTGTACATTATTTGTCGCGTTTGTTCGGTGTGTATTTGTGTGCGCGCGTGAGTGTGTGTGAGGGTACGTTTTAGTGTGTGTTTGTGTACGTGGAAGAGAAGGGGGAGGGTGAGTAATTTTTCTTTTCAATTTGTTTTCTGTCTGTTTCTTGCGGGTTTACACATAAATGCAAGAAAATTTGCAAGAAAAGAAGTCTAAGCGCAGCTTTTGCGAAGCCTGGCTTCGCGACGACAAATATAAGTCATGGGTACGAAATGTGCCTTCTGACATAAGTTTATTAAATTGCTTAATATGCAATTAAGATTTGTCCTGCGACAATCGCATTTCCAGACATGCGAAATCTGCGAGTCACATCAATCGTTTGAATTCGAATTCTTCTGGCGACAAAACTAGCCGCAATGTAGAAGCTGAAACGGAGAAAAATTGTTCGACGGCCCGCACATTTCGTAAACATTGGTTAGATATTGAAGAATTTCAACCATGGTTACGCGAAATGTCGGACGACGAAACATTGTGTCTTTGTTCGTATTGTGACAAGCCAATGACGGCGAAACTAGCTAATATTTATCGTCACGCAGAAACCGCAGTTCATACGGCAAAACGAAGATGTATAGAAACGCAAGAAACAGACCGGCAAAATCATATCACGGACACATCGAAATTGTCGTTAGATGCACGACACAAAGCAGCAGAAATTCAATACGCCGCTGTTATCGCGGAACACGGCATTTCGTTTACGACAGCAGGAAAATTATTAGAATTTTTCCAAAAAGTAGGAAAACATTGTGACGTGTTGCAAAATATGACTATGGGCAAGACCAAATGCGGTCACATACTCGCAAATGTCTTGTGTCCGGTAGAAACAGAACGTGTTTCGGCCATCCTACAAAATACAAAGTTCAGTATTTTTATAGATGTAACGTCAGACATTACTAATACAAAATGGATGACGTTTCATGTTCGATATGTGCATCCGAAAATATTAAAAATTATGTCGCAGTTAGTAAAACTAATCGATCTGGATGCAAAAGATTGTGGTGCAGAAATGATATTTGACGCATTCCGAAAGGAAATGTACAGGTTAGAAATTCCATTTAATAATATTGTTGCTTTGTCGTGCGACAATGCGCGTGTTATGACCGGCAAACATTTATCATTTCAACAAAAGTTGTAGGAAAAATGTGGACATGTACTAACACTGCCATGTCCATGTCATTCCGTCGCGTTAGCCGCAAATGCCGCATCCAGAACGATTCCTAATAACTGCGAAAACTTTGTAAAACAAATATCTAGTTTTATAAATTGCAGTCCCAAACGATCAGCTATCTTTAGCGATTGCTGTGAGGACACAGACCGGAAAATTTTGAAATTGGCTGAAACACGATGGCTTTCCCGCCATTTATGTATTAGTCGAATTCTAGAATCATGGAATAGTATTGACAAGTTTCTGAAAGAGTTAATTTCTATAGAAAAGTCTGCAAAAGCTGCACTATTTGTAGCAGTCATGCAGACTCCTGATGTTAAAGCATACCTATTATTTCTTCAATATATTTTACATTACTTCAATGCATTTACGATATTTTTCCAAGCCCTGGAAACAAGAGTTCATACTTTGCAGCGTAAATCGCTAAATTTATTGCAAATAGTATGCAAAAACTTTTTAAAACCAGAGCTTTTAGTATTACAAAGCAGTAACGTAGATTTTGCAGATAAAAATAATCAAATATCAATAAATGAAATCACATTAGGCATTGATTGTGAGGATTATTTAAATAAATTGATCACAGAGGGGCCCACAGATATAGTTGCAAATGTTCAACAGAATTGTTTGCAATTTTATGTATGTGCCGCTCAAGAAATGTGTAAAAGACTACCAATCAATGATCCATTTTTATGTAAATTAAAAGTTTTTGAACCGGCCACAGCTTCACGCGATATTGACAGAGAAACTTCCTTTGATAACACTGTACAACACGTATTTTGCTTCGTGACATCTGTTGGGTGATTCTTGTAGATTTCGATGCTCTAACACCTTTTTTCATATTTGAACAACAATTCTGTTGAAACTAGGAAAGATAGACTGATTCTATTAGTCGCAAAAAATTCAGTAGACATTTCTGCATAAATTGGTATGAATCGTTCTTGCAATATCAATTTACAAGGATGTTTAAATAATAGTTGAATTGGGCAAGACACGTTTTACGCGCCTATTTTGGGACACTTTTTTCAAATTATCGTTAAAATCGTGCGTCTAGGGCGAATTTCAATTACACTGAGCGATAGAGCAGACATTTTTCTATGGAGATCCATCATCAGATTTTGCGAAATACGTTTTGGCTTCCCACAGGAAAACGAAATAGACGTGCGTGTCACGCAACCAGCGCAGTGGTTCTCCGACCTTATCGTATTGACCGCGCTCCGCCGCGGAGTGGCCCGAGCAGCCGAGCGCCGCTCACACGCGCGCCAAGTCCCCTGCGCACGTTGCGTGACACGCACGAGTAATTTTAACATTTTCCTGTGCGAAGCCAAAACATATTTCGCATAGTCTGATGATGGATGTTCATAAAAAAATGTCTGTTTTATCGCTCAGCGTGATTGGAATTCACCCTAGACCCATCATTTTTACAAAAATTTGAAAATAGTGTCCTAAAACATGCGCGCAAAACGTGTCTTGTCCAATTCAACTATTATTTAAACATCTTTGTAAACTGATATTGCAAAAACGATTCATGCCAATTTATGCAGAATTGTCTGCTGAATTTTTTCCAACTAATAGTATCTGTCTATCTTTTATAGTTTCGACAGTATTATTGTTCAAATTTGAAAAAAAATTGGTTTCTTTTCAAAATTCATTTTTTCAAAAACTGAGGGTGATGGAAAGGAACGGGTTACAGATTCGGATTTAGAGCATCAAAATCTATAAGAATCACCTAACAGATATTGCGAAGTATGAAAAAATGTTGCACTGGCAAGTGAAAGAATTGTGCGAGATATGTAATATCACATCTCTTTCGTTTTTCTCTGTTTTTATATACGAAAATACTAGTGCAACTATAGTTACATAATGTTAAAAAAGCAAAATAATGGCAAATGATCGTTAGGTAGTGGGTAAGACATAACTTACTCATGCTTAGAGGAGATTTTATCCGTTTGTAACATTTACAATGGTTTGAACAAATTTTATTTATTTTTACGCTGACATAATTGTGATTTTTACATAAAATGGGATGTTTAAAATCATTTCGTACAGGAACTTTACAACTACGCTACAATTCCACGTAATAGAACCTTACCCCTGCCCTCTCGTGCACAGGAAAATCATACAGAAACAGATATTCTTCTCGGTGAGGAGATTGCAGGTTCAAGGTTTACTAGAATAACTACCTTCATTATTAATATTTTTGCAAATTGCCCTCCGATTCCACCACTCAGCCCTTCCGCGGCACGCTTACGGATTACTACGCGGAAGGGTACTGTGCTCTCCGCCAGTATACAGACATCCTGCGTCGTCCAGAAGGGAGGTTCGGAGCTGCTCGCGACATCCCTGGATCACTAACTAATGCTGACGGTTACCTATCCCATTCGCGAGTGGTAACCAGGGTGTATCACTCTACCGCGCCGCATTGAGTAGTCAGCCCCAAGTAGAAAGTGGGACTACTACTCTGCCCGTGTTTCCCGTAGCCTCGAACACCGAGGTGTCGATTCACGGTATTCCTCGGACACGCCTCCATCCCTTCTGGTGTTTCTTCATCCGATGAGCGTACTTTCGCCAACATCTATAATAAATACATGCACACTTATAAATCTGTAAGCATATATACCTACAAATACAGTATTTATGCGCATAGACGAGTACACATACCTAAAAATAGAGTAAGTATGCACATTATCCTCTTCTTCTTCATCTTCTCCGGCTCACATCACATGTCGCACGTAGTCCTAAAACATAAATTATAATCTTAATGTAACTCCTAAATTATACCCTAATACCTCTCTTTTGCAATTCCCTCGGTGGCAGTCGAAGATTGCGTCATTGATAACATCCTTCTGCTGTCCGCATTGATTGTTGCTGTCGTCGGCTCCTGGCACCAGGGAATGGGTTGTCCGTCTTCCATGGCTGTTGTCTGTAAGGATCAGGGTGTGTAAATATAATTAACTTACGTTCAGAATTTGAAATTATGTAAGAGTAACGTAGACAACCGTCGGTCTCGACAGTCGTCCTCTACTTACTTCTTCTTCTTCTCTCGTGTTGTCCGGTTCCGTCCGGCCACGTAGTCGGTGTTACAATATCCCACTTCGACTCTCACTCGCGGCTTATTTGCCAAAGTTAATACTGTTACTGCAGCTTTTTGTGCCGGTTGGTTCCAAATATTCTTCCGCTCGTTTGTCAGTTACTAATCCTCCGTGGTGTCCTCAGCCGATGCCATTTTTGGCTAGGTCCGCCAAAGCTCGCCGACTTCAGCCCTCCTATGGTAGGCATCAGCTATTCCAATAGTGTCGCCATCTTTGCAGCCTTTCCCGCTGCTTCCTTTCCATGTAGTTTCTCGCTACTCGGAGGAAGTATGCTTGAGTTAAAAATGCTTTCTTCTTGAGTGGCGCTTATGAGCCGTTTTTTCGTCCCTCATAAGATTCCAGCAGTAATCTGCTAACATAGCAACACTGCTTTTGCCAGCATAGCGTTTCTCGAGCTTGGAGATATCCTGGTAAAACCTTTCCCCGTGCTCGTCACTGACGTGACCAAGATTCTCGGGGAAAAAGTTTAAATGTGAGTCCAGAAAATGTATTTTGAGGGACATATTGCACCCAAATTTTTTGTAGGCTTTGATTAAATTTTTTACTTTGTTGACGTAATCCGCGGATCGATGTGTTCCAAGAAAATTGCTGCAAACTTCTTGAAACGTTTTCCACGCTTGTCTTTCGTCATGGCTCATAATTTTTAAAAATGCTGGATCATTTATCACGGTCCTTATTTGTGGTCCAATGAAAATTCCTTCTTTTATCTTTGCTTCAGATATCGAAGGAAACTTAGTTTGTAAGTATTTAAAAGCTGCCCCATTCTTGTCCATAGCTTTGACAAAGTTCTTCATTAGTGCTAGCTTTATGTGCAGAGGCGGCAAATAAATTTTGTTCATATCCACCAGGTTCTCAAATTTTACATTTTTTTGTCCAGGAATAAAGTTATTCCGTGGCGGCCAACTCTTAATTTTGTAATGTTGTGATCGTGCGCGACTGTCCGATTCACACAGAAAACAACAATACTTCGTGTAACCGCTTTGGAGACCCATGAGCAATCCTATTACTTTTAAATCTCCGCATATGTTCCAATTGTACCGGCTGTAATTGATATTGTCTAGCACCATTTTCAACACGTCATATGTTTCTTTTAGCTTGGTGCCATACGCAACAGGAATTGATGGGTGAACATTACCGTTATGTAGCAGTACTGCCTTTAAACTCGTTTTTGATGAGTCTATAAACAGTCTCCACTCCGTTGGTTGATGTTCCAACCCTAATTTTACGAACAATGACTGCACGTCGACGCAGTAACACAACCCTTCGTTCATTGCGAAGTATTCGGTTATTTCGTGATTTCGGTCACGGAAATGCGTGACTCTTGTACTAGGTGTTAGTAAGTTCCATCCTTGCAACCTAGACGCCAAAAGTTCTGCGTTATCTTTTGTCAGATTCAGGTCTCTTACTAAATCGTTCAAATCGGCCTGGTTTATTAAATGAATCCGTGCATCAGGCATTGATTCAGACGTTTCTTTCGATGTATCGCCACTAACATCCGAAGATTGTATTGGATTGATATCCTCCGGAACTTCCTGACTGTGATGTTCCTGTGCTCGAACAGGTCGTTTAGCAGAAAGAACGTTGGCGTATATAATCATTTTGCTGTTATGTTTATTAAATCCTCTAATTTTTGATAAGCAGAAGTAGCAGTCCGTTGAGTGGTCCGTTGGTTCTCTCCATACCATTGGTACGTCAAACGGCATTCTTCGTTTTTTATTTCTTATCCACGCGAGGAGAGTCGTTGCACATTTTGCACAGCACAAGTGGGGGGCCCAATTTTTATCTTGATCACCAACGGGGCAACCAAAATACTCTTGATACGCCGTCTTGATATTTTCCGTCAAGTTCTTTTGCGCACCTTTAAACAACACTTCGCCACACACGTAACAAAATGAGTTAGGGTTATTTAGGCACACGCGAGACTTTATTAGTCCTATCACTAATTGGCTAAACCAATGTTACTAAATATAACTAAACTAACTACCTAACAACTATACAACACTATACGTAAAACACTTATAGAGCAACCGTTGAAAATTGCTCGTCCCGATCTGGTACTTGGTGTGTCCGATGCCTTTACCAGACTGACAATGTGGAAACAGTTTCTAGAATTCTACTGTTTCAAAACTGTACAGCCGAACACGCACTATGTGTGTGAAACGCACAGTGTCGCATTAAGAAAGCTGGACACCCGGACAGAATATTATGCGCCCTCGCCCCCTCATTTTTATAAGAAAGCTTGATACCCGGACAGAATATTATGCGCCCTCTCCCCCTCATTTTTTTGAGATTGAAATACGATTTTAGTTTACAACCTTCAAATCAACAAGGCTTCTATAAATTTTGTAAAGAGAAACAAAATTCTACGAAATTACGCAGGAATCACCTTTTAATTGAATTACAAATAAGTGAAACTACACAATATTTATTTTACACGTAATTGCGCGTAATATCCTTCCGCGACACCCCGAAATACCCTGGCACCCGCGCCGGAAAGAACGATCCGCCACTGAATACGCACATAAGGGCTACTACCAAATGTATACAATGTATAATGTCGAAAGTAACACTGGCGGACAACATAGCACCGTTCGCGTAGTAATCTGTAAGCGTAGCCGGGCAATTCAAATTCAAAAAATATTAATACCGAAAGTAGACGACTTAGTAAAACCTGAACCCGCAATCTCCTCACATAGAGAAGAATATCTATTTCTACATGATTTTCCTGTGCAGGAGATGGCAGGGGTAAGGTTCTATTACGTGAAATTGTAGCATAGTTGTAAAGTTCCTGTACGAAATGATTTTATACATCCCATTTTATGTAAAAATCACAATTATGTTGTCGTAAAAATAAATAAAATTTGTTCAAACCATTGTAAATGTTACAATGGGTAAAATCTCCTCTAAACATAAGTTATGTCTTACCCAGTACCTAAACGATCATTTGCCATTATTTTGCTTTTTTAATATTATGTAACTATAGTTGCACTAGTATTTTCGTATATAAAAAACAAAGAAAAACGAAAGAGATGTGATATTACATATCTCGCATAATTCCTTCACTTGCCAGTGCAACATTTTTTCATACTTCGCAATTTCTGTTAGGTGATTCTTATAGATTTTAATGCTCTAAATCGGAATCTGTAACCCGTTCCTTTCCATCACCCTCAGTTTTTGAAAAAATGAATTTTGAAAAGAAACACATTTTTTTCAACTTTGAACAATAGTTCTGTTGAAACTATAAAAGATAGAGAGATTCTATTAGCCGCAAAAAATTCAGCAGACATTTCTGCAAAAATTGGTATGAATTATTTTTGCAATATCAGTGTTCGATCAAATATCAACCTCGCTTCTGCAAGCGAGAAGCGGTGAATTCTCTTCGATCTTTAACCCTTTCGCTACGGACACCGACTATAGTCGGCGGACGCGAGACGTGCTGTGTGTACGGATGCCGATTATAGTCGGTGTCCGCGAGACGTGCTGTGTGTACGGGTGCCGACTATAGTCGGTGTCCGCGAGACCAGACAATATACCTACGTACATTGTGGGTATTCTGAAATTTCAGAATTTTTATGTTTTTCTGTATAATATGACGAAACAGTTGTTACATAACTCTTAAAAAAGTATACATACAAGACAATTCCAAAGTGCCATTGAAAGACGTAAGTGCGAACATCGAAGACTACCGATGCGCAATGTGCACACTGCGCGGCGCGGTGCCCCGTTCAGTGGCGCTACTCTCGCGGAATGGACTGCCGTAGCGAAAGGGTTAAAAGAATGCGCGGATTCCAGAAGACTAAGAAGTAGAAAGAAACGCGGGAAATAATTGCTAAAGCTAATTTTATTCTAAAGAAATATAGTAATTTAACAACGGCACGATACAAAGTTAAAGCTAAAACGATCACAAACTCTAAAAGTAGGACGCGTACAGGACGTAAACAAGAACGGCACGGTTTAAACTTAACGGATTACGAGACGCCACGACCTAAACCTATTGTATTGCTAATGTAATTAATCCTAATCGCTATAAAGTAGAATATAATGAAAGGACGGCACGCGTTATTCTAAAGTAAAGAGAATCAAAAAGTCTAAAGTAAAGAAAATTAAAGCGCTTTAAAGCGAGGCCTCCGACGGTCCGGTCAAAACGACTGGAGTACGTTGTGCAAGAAAGGTACACGGTAATGAGCCAAGGCTATACGTATCACTTTACGGATCGGAGTCGCGTAAGAGAAGAAGGAAGACCGCACCGTCGTCGGCCTAATTAACGCGCTCGCGGCGGCCCCCTCGCCCCGCTCCGCCCGGCCACCGAACTACTCGGTCCGTCCGATGCCGAACGGTTCGGGCCGAGGCGAGCCGAAAGTGCGAGCGGTGCCGGGCGGCACGTCACACGGCGCGCGAATTATGAATTCGCCGCAACAATCAGTTTACAAAGATGTTTAAATAATAGTTCAATTGGGCAAGACACATTTTGCGCGGCTATTTCGGGACACATTTTTCAAATTGTTGTGAAAATAGTGGGTCTAGCGTGAATTCCAGTTACACTGAACAATAGAGCAGACATTTTTCTATGGAAATCCATCATCAGACTATGCGAAATACGTTTTGGTTTCGCACAGGAAAATGTTAAAGATACTCAGCGTGTCACGCAACGAGCGCAGCGGACTTGGCACGCGGGTGAGCGACGCTCGTCCGCTCGGGCCTCTTTGCAGCGGAGCGCGGTCAATATGGTAATGTCGGAGAACCACTACGCTCATTACGTGACACGCACGACTATTTCGTTTTCCTGTGCGAAGCCAAAACGTATTTCGCAAAATCTGATGATGGATCTCCATAGAAAAATGTTTGCTCTATCGCTCAGTGTAATTGGAATTCACCCTAGACGCACCATTTTGACGATAATTTGAAAAAAGTGTCCCAAAATAGGCGCGTAAAACGTGTCTTGCCCAATTCAACTATTATTTAAACATCTTTGTAAATTGATATTGCAGAAACGATTCATACCAATTTATGCAGAAATGTCTGCTGAATATTTTGCGACTAATAGAATCAGTCTATCTTTCATAGTTTCAACAGAATTGTTGTTCAAAGTTGAAAAAAGGTGCTTTTTTTCAAAATTCATTTTTTCAAAAAACTGAGGGTGATGGAAAGGAACGGGTTGCAGATTCGGGTTTAGAGCATCGAAATCTATAAGAATCGCCTAACAGATATTACGAAGCATAAAAAAAGTCAAAATTTGTTGGACAGTGTAATGTTTCTTTTATCGCTGAAACCTTTGGCGGCTTCGATAAAACTAGTTTAAGAGAAGAATGGTTTGCTTTACATAACGATTTTACAGAAATACAAATTCATCATTTGTCATTAAGGGAATTTGATGAAATGTGGGAATGCATCCTAACAAGTAATCGTCAATATCCCAATTTGAAATCGCTCGTCAATGCTGTTCGATCGTTGCCAAACTCAAATGCTGATTCAGAAAGAATCTTTTCCTACTTACCAGACTTAAAAACAAAGAAAAGAAATAAGCTGTCGTCCGTGAATATGAATGCTGTTTGTGTCCTTAAATCAGCATTGATAGCGAGAAGGGAAACAGCCATAAATATGACGGTTAATGACGAGCATTTGTCTCGAATGCCGGATAACATATTATATTCTACAGGTCCAAATACAAAAGAATTCAGACAATATGATACTGATGAAATGGCTGGTCCCTCCTCGTCCAATGCTTTTCCAATAAGTATGCATACAGTACCGTGTCATTTGAAAAAGTAACGTACAGCACAAATAACGTGTGCGTCAAAAATCAAATGAGTGAAATCAATGTCAAGTGAGTCTGCCATTAGTTGCATTTGACAGATCAGTCTGGCGTTAGTCAGACTTGTCCAAGCAGTCTGGCGTTAGTCAGACTTGAACCAGCAGTCTGGCGTTAGTCAGACTTGAACAAGCAGTCTGGTGTAACTATTGTCAGACCTGACATGAATAAAGAAAGAGATATACCTTGGGCAGCATCGTAACGTAATTATCATAAAATGTGGTACAATAGGGCTATAGGCGACGGAGCACGTTGAAAAACCGAACGCGCTAGTCGTGGCACCTCTTAGGTGGCGTGGAAGTCCACGTATCTTATATTTTATGAACAAAAACTTGACATACGCATTTGCATTGGTCGGGTGCAGCTTTGCACTTTCCAATTGAATAAAGTCTCGTAGAATATAGATATTGCGATCCCATCGAACCCTTTATAATTTTGTGTAATACTTACCGTTTACAGCAGTGCGGTCCAAGAAAGTGCCCCGGGCATTTTCGGTTCCCCCACCGCGCTACCGTTACTATGGAGGCGAGTGACGCACGGTAGAACGCATGATCGGTGTAGACCAGGCCTGGGCAACTCGTGGCCCGAGTGCCACATTCCCCTTCTTCTTCCACTTCTAACCGACCCCGACCACGAGTTGCCCAGGCCCGGTGTAGACCAGTGTAGGCCAGTGTTACCGTTTGGGACACTTTCCCGCGCATGCGCATTAAATTTCGCTGAAATCTCGCTTAAGGTACGTGCTAAATTTAGAGAAAAAAGGGTTCCGTCAGGCCCTCTGCTCAGATAGTATTAAAAATAATATAAAATACTTTACAAATTAAATAATTAAAAATAAATAATGAACAATTAAAAAAAAGGCGATGTTACGATTTGTTCACAAAATTTGTGGCATTATTTATGTTATAGTAAAGGAGTAAAGGAGTAAATAGAAAAGGTCTGGGTTACATAACAAAAGAAAAGAATAAGAGAGAAAGAAAATTGAGAATCTTCATATAACAAAAATATTTTATTTGACAGAATCATAACGAATACCAACATTTGTTGCAAGGGTAAGGAAACTGCCAAAAAACTCACCAATATTCATAACAAAAAATATCACAATTTCATTTTAAAAATAAAACACACTAGATGACAAAATAAATAAATCAATAAATAAATATGCAAAGATAAATAAAAACAATTAATTAATTTAAAAAATAAAATACAGGTACTAAATGCAGGTATATAATTTTTTAGGAACTGTAACCGTACATTTTGAGGACCGCGCCCGAGTAGGGAAAGGAGACCGACACGCGCCCGGCGGCGATACGCGAAATGAGGAGATTAGCCGCACACGCACCGCCACACGCGTGGCCGGTAAGGCGACGAGCCGAGAGACCGCCTTACCGGCCTGACAAGACCTGTAATCGCGTGAGGGGAAGGATAACGGTACTTCCCATCACCGATTACGTACCTCCCCTCACGCGAGCGCAGTATATAAGGCGCTGCTCCGCGAACTTGATCATCGTACCTTCGAGTCCACTCTGGCACGTTCTACTAGCTAGAATATCGGATCTCGCGCAGATTAGGGAAGATCGCCCTACGAAAAGGCCGCTCTCCGGAAGACTCCGCCACGACGAGCCCGGGCTTGGACAGTTCGTACCGCGCCACAGAGGTATCGCTATAAAAGCGGTAACTTCCCACCGCGTACATCCACAGAGGGATTCACGGAGATCATTTAATACGGCACTCACTGCCGAAATATATTACAGGAATCCACCCAGCTGCACCTACCCATAGATCCGACGGATGAGGTGGCCTGCCCCGCTCTCGTACCGGTCAAGGCCACGCTCATTTCGCCTGCATAACACCCACATACCGCAATACCCGGTGGCAGTGGTACACCTCACCCGCTCTAGGCACCGGCACAGGGTACGCACTGCTCACTATCCCTCTCAAACCTCTCGAAAAAGCGACAAACCATCACCCACGGTCAGGGCAGCCTCACCCGCTCTTGGTACCGGCCAAGGCTGCGCCTGATTCGACATCCTCCCCGACAGTGACGACGATAAACCCTGTGACAAGAGAAAGATACGCCACTAAACACGCGATACCTCGGGGGCAACAAAGAGCCACGCGACGCCCACGCACACACGCGCGACTTCACATATAAGATACACCAGCGGAGCCCGTGTCTACTGTAATACAAACCGAGGAGAATATACGACCATACCTTACAGCAATAAACAAGTACATCAATTCATTTAAATTTCCTTCGCCCACTCCGAAACTGCTGCCGATCAAACCAGTAGGGCAGCCCAAGAGCGAACTCCGGCCGCCTTCTACAGGAGCGGACACCCGTACGAGACCGCCAAGGAGGGAAGGTAGGCCCGTGCGCCGTCAGACGCGTCACCACTGACGGACCGCCCAACGACGCACGCTTTCTACTCCCGTAAACGAAAGCGTACGGTGACAGAACATATATATATATACTAAAAAAAAACAATACAAAATATAACATATATTTATATATATCAATAAATTCTAACAATCCTAAATAAATATATATATATACATATATAAATATGGGCTAGATGGACGTGAAACTAAATAAAAATTATGAAAATAATATTAAAATACCATGAGATGTCTTCTACTACTTGTTAGAAAAATTTGGAGAGCTGTATAATTCTAAATGTCGCGAGTCAATTTCGAAATTTACACAATTAATTCCTGCGGCTTGAAAACTTGACCGAGCTATAGAAATTGCGGAAATGGTGCTTGTTGATAACCGGTTCCGTTTTTTATTTTTTACGTCAGCTATTATGGAAAAGATTCTTTCTGCTTCGGCATTTGAATGTGGAAGAGAAAGAACCGCTTGGACTAGTAATTTAAAAGTTTCAAACATAATGTCGTTATTAAAATCTTTAAATTCAAATATTTTTTGCCACATATCCGGAATTTTTAATGAAGCTAATGTTTTTTTTCAGTATCGTTATATGAAGATGGTAGAATTCGCCATTCGTACGCTAATTTAGAAATGTCAATATTACCAAATCGCATAGCAATATAAGTCAAGTCTTCAATTATGCTTCTTGTTTCATCAAAAAGCGCAACTTTGGGGTCTAAAAATGATAGATGTTGAAAAAAAATATCTTTATACGGCAAACGCTTTAACATTTTCCCAAGTTTTATAAAAGTCTTAGCAGTTTTATAAAATTCTAAACAGGTTAATTTAATCGTTTCAACGGAGTCTAATGACATTGTTGCCAAACAGTAGTCACATTCAGGCCCAACATATATATTTTCTAATTGTTTAAAATTATTTTTATCATGTAAATTTAAATTATCAATGTCCTTCAAAGCTTCCGGTGTCATAAAATTTAAAGCAAATTGCTGGGTTATTTTGCGACTAATTTCGAATAATTTGTGTATTAAAAATTCGCGTGATTGAAATAAAGCATTAAAGCTATTAAAAAAATTTAGAGAATATTTAAAAAATAATAAATATGCTTTAATATTGTCGTCGTTTAAATTAGCCAAAACCGTCTTCTACGACGGCGACAATAAAATAATGTTTCAATACATCCCAATTTTTTAAAATTCGAATCACGCAATTATGCATTACAAGCCATCTTGTATTTGCCAATTTTTAAATTTTATTTTTTTCGACGTTGAAAAATTCTTGAAATTCACATAAAATAGCACATCTCTTTGCACTGCCCGAAATATAAGTCGCAATACTACGAATTAAGTTTTCGCATGAATTCGGCAATTTTTCGCAAGCTTTACTGGCGATAATGGCAGACGAATGGCAAATACAATTTAATAATATTACGTTAGGAACGTCTGATTTTAAATGTGCAAAAAAAGAATTGGAGCAACCTATCATTACAGACGCGTTATCGCTTGCCATTCCAACTATATTTTTGATCGGAATTTCTTGCTTTTCTAATAAATCTTTAAACGACTTATAAATATTACTAGCACAACAATTTGTCGCGTCTAATGATATTAAGTCTAATAATTGAGTTTTGACTTGATTATCTACTGTTAAAAATTGCACAAGCACACACATAATTTTAGTGTCCGAAATGTCTGTGCTTTCATCAATTAAAATTGAAAATTTACGTTTCTTTATAATTTCAATTAATTTATCACGTTCATGCCTTGCAATTACATTTTTAACAATATTAGTGCACTTTGTTCGGGCTAATGCAAGATCTTGTACGATTTTCGAATCGATGCAAATATCCTTTAAGAGAGGAATTAAATGATCTGCGGTATAAAAAGCAACGTTATGTTCTGCAAAAAATGCTGCTAATTTTATTTCCGCGCGTTTAACTTTATCACTATGCAGAACATTGTTATTGTTATGATCGGGGCTTTGATTGGCATGGCTAATTAATTCTATATGTTTGGCCCTCTGTGAATGCCGTATTAGATCCGATTTCAAACATCTGATGGTAACTTGACAAACATTACAAACGGCTTTATTTTCTGCAGGATGGGGAGCCAACCAACCTCTAAAAACATCTTCATCTAGCCACGAATTAACAAAACTTCTTTCCTTTTTAATGGCTCCTTTCTTATTACTTTTATCCATGATGAGTTTAATAAGTAGAGCTAACTACCTACCTTAGCCACCTCGCTCTAACTTGGTAGCACTTATGCATCCCGCATCCCGCCAAGTTGCCGCGCCGAATTACCGCAGTCTCCACATATTCCGCATGCGTCGTCCCTGGATTTTTCTGTGAATGCACTGCGCATGCGCGAGAAAGCGTCCCAAACGGTAACACTGGTGTAGGCAGAGAACCGTGAGGCGCGTGGGGCGACAACAGTAGCGGCGCGCTCACCGCCCCATACACAGATGCGATGCATGCATACAATATACACTTTGCTCCTTTTTTCCGTTAAACTCGATGGGAGAGTGTTCGCGTTGCTACATGCAGCGGAACAGTTTCTCATCAGTTTCTTCTTCGCAGCGTTTGCAGTAGGAAGTCTTACCGGAGCAGCCAAAGAAGATTCATAGGATATTCGTGATATTTTACAGGTTTATTATTATATAAGTTTAAGGTTTAAAATCATAAGTATAAACATAAGATAAACCATGTCGGAACTAGCCACGCGGCAAAAACGAATTTCTGCTCGCGAAGAAAACTATTTAGCCGTTGAAACCGGAGAAAATGCCGCAACATGCGTATTGTGCGGTACAACGTTCGCGTGTGAAAAATACAATATCGTGCGGCATTATTTTAGATGCCACAAGGAATGTAGTAATTATTCTAAAGAAAAGCGGCGTGCGATAGTTAAGGCATGGAAAGAAAAACGGGAAAATGAGTGTTCGACCGCGACAAGCATATTTCGCGTCGAAACCGTTACAGCTGCGTCTGCCTGTACCTTGCAAAGTACGACAGCTTCGTATGCTGTAATGCTCGAAATTCTTCGGAGTAAAAAGTCCTTTAGGGACGGAGAATTTGTAAAAAATTCTGCCATCGCAATGGCAAAAGCTTTCGGTAATAATTTAGCTGCGAAACAGTTTAAAAGTGTTTCATTATCTCACCAGACGGTCTCCAGACGGGTCGATGACATTGATAGTTTTTTGGTAAAACAATTACGTACACTTATCGAAAAGTGTACATATTACTCGCTTTGTTTAGACGAAAGTACGGATGTAAATGACGTTAGTCAACTTGCCATTTTCATCCGTACCGTGGATCAAAATTTTGCTATAAACGAAGAATTGCTCGCCTTAGTCGCATTGCACAACACGACGAAAGGCGAAGACATATATGCCGCGTTGATATCACAGATGGATAAATTTGGAATTTCGTTTGAAAAATGTACATCCATCGTAACCGATGGAGCGCCGTCAATGAGTGGGACCAAAAAGGGATTGATCGGTCAATTGAGTCCAAATTTAATAAACTGTCGCGTCTTCCACTGCGCCATACACCAGGAAGTGTTATGCGCAAAATCTTTAAGAAATTCGTATGCCATGGCACTCGTAACAAGAGTGATTAATCTTGTTAGGGGCGGCACTCACTCTCTCACACATCGAAAGCTGCAATTATTTTTGAAAGAACATAATGCAGCTTTCGACGATTTGCTAATGCATTGCGAAACTCGGTGGCTAAGTGCGGGAAAATCATTAGAACGACTTTTTGCAGTTCGTAAGGAACTAATTATGTTCCTTAAAAGTGAAATTAAAGTAGATGTAGCATTTACGATTATAGAATTGGAAAGCCCCGAATTCTTATGTGTATTAGCTTTTCTAACAGACATGGCTTCTTGTGAACAATTTAAATTTAAATTTGCAAGGTAAGAAGCAAAATATTGTTCAATTGTTCGGTCATATCAGCAGTTTCAAGAAAAAACTTGCATTATTCGCAGCGCAATTAAAAAAAGAAAACTTATCTCATTTTCCGCGATGTGTAGAAATTAAGTCAGAATTTCCGGAAATGGATTTTACATCTTTCCAAAAAAAATGTAAATGATATTGCCCGGGAATTTGATAGTAGATTTAAAGATTTTGAATTATTAAGCAAAGAAATGCATTTATTCGCAAATCCATTAACAGCCAATGTCGAGGATCAGGACATTGATTTTCAATTAGAATTGTGCGACTTACAAACTGATCCCTATTTAGCTGCCTCCAAAGAAATCGGCGAACACTTTTTTAAATTGCTACCTGCGGATAAATACCCCAAGTTACGCGATTTTAGTTTAAAAATTCTATCAATGTTTGGTTCCACGTACACTTGTGAAAGTGGATTTTCGGCCATGAAACAAATTAAAACAAATTATAGAAATTCCTTAACCGACAAATCTTTAGCCAGCGCGTTACGTGTTAGTTTAACAAATATTCCGATCGATATATCGAAAATAATTAACAACAAATAATGTTTATATAGACGGGAACAATTGAGCAGTCTGTTTTGTATTCGAATTTTTTTATTGTTCAATCTAGTGTGTGTATTTATATTGCGTTTTTTGTTTAATTTATAATATGTATTTTATGTTACGTTTTTTGTTTAGTTTATATATTTTAGCCCGCAGCTCGGCCCATTTCAGCCACCTGCCAAGATGGGATCATCAAATATTTTTGAATATTTTTCTATTTTTAAAGATAAGTGTTTTAGATTTTTTAATTATTATCATTACGTTTTCTACGAACGCGTATCTATAATACCGCCATCGCAACACGACGTCGGGAAGCGCGGGCAGCAAGTTCGGCCCCGTATGAAGCGCGGAGTTTAAGGAGTCCCCGGCGGGCGTAAGGGACGAGCCATTAAACACGACGCGAAGTTTCCCGTGCGGATCGGATTGTTTTCGCACGCCGTAGTGAGGTAAGTAACATTCGCGGCCCGCCGTCACTCTTATCCCGGGGGTAACGAGTGACATGTGTCCAAGGGCCTCGTACTCGGCCATAAATTGACGGTATTGGTCAGCCAGCGTGTCATCTCGTCCGAATCTTCTTAGCAGCACGGCGAACATCCGCTCGGCGGCGCGACGAGTAGAGGACAAGTCTGGGGTGCTCGGACGGAAGGGGAGGCGAACCTGAAAGCGCCCGTCAGCAAGCCTCGTGCACGTGAGCAAGAATTGCCGCTCGCACTCCTCATCGTCACGCGTGAGAGGCAACAGGATTGGTTGTGGCTCCTCCCACTCCCAGAATCGGCGAAGCGCGCCTGACAGATCCGCGGCGCACGAACACTGCAGGGCCGTAGCGACCGACAACGGCTCCGCGCCCCCCACGGCTCCTAGCAGAATCCAGCCCAGCTTCGTCTGTTGCGCGACGGGTTCCTGAGGCCCCCCCCCCCCCCCTGCGCAGGCCTTGCTCGACCAACGATGCCCAAATCTCAGCGCCGAGAAGGAGTTCGACGGGATCCTTGGCGGCAAACTCGGGGTCGGCCAGATGGAGGCCCTGAACGTGGGACCACAAGGCGGAGGAGCTCCGGACGGAACCGCCGTAGGAAGCGAGACGCGGGAGCACCAACGGCGACACGGTAGCGGTGTACTGCTTATTCCGCGCGACGAACGTGAGAGAGACGCGGCCTCGCGCGCGTCCCGCATCTTGGCCTCCGACTCCGAAGATCGAGGCGGAAGTCGGGGTACGCGGAAGTCGTAACCGCTGCGCGAGGGACTCGGAAATCAGCGAAGTTTCCGAACCCGAGTCGCGGAGCGCCCGAACTGAGTGTTTCGTACCGGCAGAATCAACGACGAAGACACGAGCAGTGGCGAGAAGGACGGAAGAGCACTCCGAGGAAACTGGCTTCGCGACACATACCGAGGGCGCGGGAAATGAGGGCGCATTCGGGCGCAGAGTGGGTACGTAGGCCTCGTGCAACGAAGTATGATGTTGACCACGGCACTTAAAGCAGGTTTTTTCCGAACTGCAGGAGCTTACCTCGTGTCTGCCCAGGCAGTTGCAGCAGCGCCCATGGTCCTCGACTGCCTTGCGACGGGCCTGAGGAGTCTTGCGCATGTAAGTGTTGCACGCCGCGAGGTAATGCGCCCCCTTGCAGAGCGGGCATGCGCGGTTCGAAGCGGACTTGGGCGCTTGCAAGATGGCGGCTCGTGCGGTGCGGGACGAAGATCGCGCTCCTGCCGAGGTAGCTGTCGCCTCCGACGTCGCTACCTCACTCCCCTGCATCGCCACCTGAGTTCCCAACTGCTCCTTGAGGAAAATCCGCAGAGTCTCGAAGGATGGAGGCACAGAGGACCCTCTGAGGGAGTTCTCCCACTCGCGCCGCGTTTGTTGGTCGAATCGTTCGACCACGAGGAAAACGAAAAGGTCCTCGCTGCTCGTAATCGGGCGCCCGACACTTTCCAGCGAACCCGCTGTGGCAAGCATGCCATGGAAGAGAGAGAGGAGATCGGCCGCACATCCGGTCTTCATTTTTGGTAACGCGGTAAAGGCGGTAAGATAAGTTCGAACGAGATGTCGTGTGTTCTCGTAGTGCTCCTTAAGGGTCGACCAAGCCCGAGCGTAACTTGCGTCGACCTGAGGCAAATTGCGGATAAGCAAGGCGGCGTCTCCTTTCAGGCAGGACTGTAAATAATGGAATCGTTCCACCGTTGGCAGGGACTTCTCCTTGTCGACCAAGGAGGTGAACAAGTCCCGGAATCCAGGCCAATCTTCGAATTGACCACTGAACGTAGGCAATTGGATCCGGGGCAAGGCAGCTCGCTGCATAGCTGGCTCTTCCTTCGGGCTGGAGGTGGACGGCGCGCTCATCATTTTGCTCTCCATCTGAAGGAGCCACGACCGTTGCTCCGTGTAGGTCATCTCCACGACGCCGAGCAAGTCCTTCGTAACGTAATCGTGCTTTTCCAGCTGCGCGCGGTATTCCCTCATCAGCTCGTCGTGCTTGAATTCAAACTTCGTCCACTTGGCCTCGAGTAGGAGCAAGGTCGTTCGGAGGGTTTTGACCGTTATCTTGGCGCTGCCGAGTTTCCTCACGTTGTCGACCGTGCGGGCAATGCGCCCGTGCAATTCCCTTTGATCGGAGACTAAATCTTCCATTGTTCTTTCAGGTGCACTTACTGCCGCGGCTGCAGTCACTAAGAAGGCGTCGATTCGCGGATCCGGCTCGAAGGACCAAAAATGTTCGAAGAGTAACCGGACTCCTCGTTGTGAGCAGCTCGTACTGTTCTTTGCGGATCACGGGGAAAGGAGGGGTGGAACGGACACTGTTCTCCTTTAACACCGACACTTTATTACAAGCACCTGAGGAATTCGTCACCGACTCGAACGGGACACTAAACCTTATGAACAATGTTGCACCGATTCGAACGGGCTAAAACACTTAAAAACAACGCACCGACTTTAACGGGCTCGCACACCTCGCTAAACCGAACCTGATAAAAAGTGTTCTCCGACTCGAACGGGAATTATCACTCCGAATAAAATTAGTCACCGGCTTTAACGGGAATTGCTCCAAAACTCTTTCCTTTCTCGCTTTCTTTTCTCTCTCTCTCTTTTTCGCCTAATCGCACGTCTTTCCTGCTCGGAGGTCCTTACACGAAGGAGGAAGCAACGGTCGCCTCCTCCTTCGGTCGCATGCCCGCCGACCTCCAGGAGCCGCCCGGTCGAGCCATTCGAAAACTCAACGGCTGAAAAGCCAAAACATTGGCGGCTCCGGGAAGCCGGTGGGCCCCCGAGCTAGCGGGGTGTTGGCGGGTAAGACGGCCGCAAGCGCGTATTTCGCGCGCGCATCGCCATTAGGCGCGTGCTTGGCAGCACGTAGCCGGCTGGGCGATCGGCGCTGTGCGCAGCCGCGGCGTGTGCTCCTCTCTACCTCGAACCGGCGCGAAAGCGGGGTTTTCGAACAAAATGACATTGGAAAATTCGGTTACAGTCCCGGGGGAATCATTTCTAGTACGTACGTGAAATACGTGCTAAGAATGGTTAGACTTTTCAGATATTTCAATTAGTCCAACCGCGACCCGCGGTCGGTCGGGAGCGGCACATTGAAAGTTTCGTGGGCAGAATGCGACAATGCACGTACATATGGATTACAGTATGAACGGTGAATTGCCTTCAACCGAACAACTTTATCTTTCACGAAATGGGGAGAGCGTTCTTAAACTAAACGTGCGAAGTAAGAAAAACGTTTCAAATCAATGTCATGGGACTTGCTCAGAACTGTTAGAATATATACACAATTTGATCACCTTCTATTTAGAAAATAAATCATGCAGAACAAATTATAGAGAACAACTCATAGAAACATTGTCACCGTCGTCGCGTCGTGTCAAGCAAATTCTTCCTGACGTACGCTGTCGTGTGTTAAAATCGCGTGTTAGTACGATCCCGCATACCGTTCTAGTGCAAGAAGCTCCTATGACTTGTTTCACGGTTAATGCATAATACGCAATAATTGACATTTATTATATACTTTCTTATTTATTACTACTACAGGAAGATTAATGTTACTGAAACCAAAATTTATGAAATATATATTTTGCCCATATCTATTATAAACCAATACGACACATCTATTCCGCTGACAAAATATTAAAAACTATCCGTAGTAAGTACTAAAATATTTGTAAATGAATGTCATTTGTTGCCGTGTGATAAACAATTAAAAGAAAAAATTATTCTGTGAAAAAAAATTGAACCATGACTTGGCGCGAACCTACGAAAAAACCCAACGCGTCGACGAGCGACGATGAGTACCACGAATCCCAATCCCAAACTCTCCTCGATTCACTTTTCTGTGGATCGGGCTCTGCTCAGGGCGGTGGTGCCCGATTTGCCTTCCGGCTGAAAGAACGCAATGATACGTGGGATGCCTTATGCGAAATCTGGCACCACTGTCACCGGCCTGTGTGCGGAATGAAGACGCGACGCCGCGACTGCATGTCCAACAAAGACGTAACGCGCGATGTTGGTTGAAAGGGGACGGAGCATAGTTCTGTCCTTCTTATGTGCCGTCACGATACCTGACGTCACGCGACGTTGGTGGAAGGGAGACGCGGCATAGCTCCGTCCTTCTCTCCAAGCCGAGCGCGATTCGGCGAGAAACGGCGCGCGCAGCTCTCACGGACAAGGCACGCATACTTTTCCGTATCCCCACTCCCGCGAGCAAAAATGGTGCAAAAGAGCCAGATCTGGCCACACTCACTGGAACTCATCAGAGCAACTTTTGCACCTCGACGACCTGCGTACCAAATGTATACGGAGGTGTTCCAAACGACGCAAGAGCCAAGCACACCTACGGATCTATTCGTCAGCAAAAAGAGGGCACTTTTGGTAGAACTCCCGGACGCCTTTTCGGAGAATAGAAATTCAGCTCGATATGGTTTACGGACTCCTACGCCTACATTTGCGGACAAAAGTTCCTCGCGAATCTGTGACTACCTTCACTGAGTTTATCAAGCGAGCACGGGAAATAGGTTTAGAAAAAAAGAGTCAAAAACAAAAACTAGGAACCAGACGAGCTGACGATAGATTTGTGGCCCCCTATCCGAGAGATCATCGCCGCTGCAATATTTGCCGCCGCCCAGGACACACAGGTATAGACTGCAGACTTAGAAAAGTATCAGAATACAACGTTCCGACCAAAACCCTACTCAGCCCCAGCAACACACGATCCAAAATCACGGCCGACCCAGGAAATCCGGACGTCCTTACACTGTTATGGTTGCGGGAAACCAAGGGTTGTAAGAAGTAAATGCCCGGACTGCTCCAAAAACCCGAGGTTACCAATAAGCCAAGCAGCTTTCTGCGCTATAAATGCCGAACAACCTCAGCGACAGCGGCCAAGTGTCAATGTATCAATTACGGGGAAAAAGGGACAGGCGTTTTTAGATACCGGCGCAAAATGCTGCATTGCAAGCCAGCAATGATATGCGTTACTGGTCGCAAGGGGCACGCAATTCAAAGAAGCGAAAATGCAGATAGCATTGGCGAACGGCCATCCTCGGGTACGAAACGTACGACTAACCCAACTGAACGTGACCCTACATAACCGTAATATTCCCTACCACGTTTGTCGTACTTCCGGAAGGAAAGGATGACCGCACCCTGCTGGGGATCGACTTCATCGAGGACGCTGGAATTGTACTAAACATACCACAGAGGACCTGGTACTTTATAGACACTCCGGACCAACAATATGACTATGCCGAAGAACCAACGCACGGGGGTGCTCCTTCCGACAAGGGGGAGGGAAATATTGGCTTATCCCCTCTAGAAACCAAAATTTTCCAAGAAATCGAGGAGTTCGCGAAGCCATCTCCTGCCCTGCTAGATCCGATCCCAGATGATCGCAACGAATCTCCTGATTTTTCTGACATGGACGAATTATTTAATAAATGTATCCGCACATATGAGACTAGGATGGATATTGCGGCAATAGAAGTAACGGAGTTACGAGAAGACGAAGCGGTAGGTACTACGGAAACGGAAAGACAGGAACTCCGCCAACTACTGAAAGACAACGCGTGTTTATTTTAAGGAGAAGGACCACCAACGACAGAAGCCTTGCATCGGATAGACACCGGAAATCACGCTCCGATTGCAGTACCCCCATACCGCATTCCGCCTGCAAGAAGAGAACTGCTGAGGAAAGAGCTTCAGAAAATGATCGAGGGGGACATTGTTGAAGAATACGAATCACCGTGGGCTGCACCGTTAGTCCTAATACCGAAAAAGGACGGTGGGATCCGAGTCTGCGTAGACTATCGTAGACTCAATGAGGTTACCGTTACGGATACCTACCCACTACCACGCATTGATGATCTTCCACATACGGCAAAGAGGACGAAATTCATGTCGGCCCTGGACCTGCAGTCAGGCTATTGGCAGATTGGCGTAAGGAAGGAAGATCAGGACAAGACTGCCTTCATCTCACCCTTCGGAATTTACCGATTCAAGCGGATGCCATTCGGTTTGAAGAATGCGCCGGCCACATTCCAGCGGCTCATGGATCGCATGAAGCCCGGACTGGGGGATCGCAATATACTGGTTTACCTTGACGACATACTAATACTCTCCCCCAGCTTTTAAGAACATCTTGCGGACATCAAGGCCGTATTCAATCGTTTACGCCTGTTCGGACTTCAAATGAACCGGGGTAAATGTCGGTTCGGGTGTTCCAGAATCAAGTACCTCGGACACGTCTTATCGGCGGAAGGCATACACCCAGATCCTGACAAGGTCAAGGCGATTCAAAACATGGCCGCACCAGTGAATTTGAAGCAACTAATATCGTTTCTGCAAACTTGCTCATGGTATCGACGATTTGTAGCAGATTTCGCTACAATTGCCCAACCATTGACTCAACTGACGAAGAAGAAAGCCATTTGGAATTGGACATCGAGTCAACAACAAGCATTCGAACGCTTAAAGGAGGCACTTGCAGCTTCACCCATCCTTCAACGATCCGACGAAACGCAGCCCTACACTATACGGACGGACGCTAGCAGTTATGCCATAGGGGCAGTTCTCTTACAGGGAGAAAAGGAGACGGAGCATCCCATCGAGTACGCTAGCCGATTACTAACGTCAGCCGAACGCAACTACTCGACCACGGAAAGAGAAGCTCTGGCTGTCGTATGGGCTGTGGATAAATTCAGGGGATACATCGAGGGAGCTCAAGTCAATATTGCCACCGACCACCAGCCACTAAAATGGTTAATGTCATTACGTTCGCCGAGAGGTCGTCTAGCTCGGTGGGCGCTGCTCTTACAGCCATACTGTCCCAATATCAAATACATCCCTGGACGATGCAATGTGGTGGCAGACATGTTATCAAGACTCCCGGTGGAACCATGGAACGAAGAAAAGATGGCAGACGTTGCTGAAATCTCGATCGACGTACCTAGCCGAGGACCAGCTATAACTCAAGAGGAGCAGATGAAGGAGGACGACTTAAAAACCATCATAGAAGCTTTGGAGACGACGACACAAGACGAGGAAATGATGAAATGGACTACGAAGGGGTATCTTACCAATAACGGCGTATTATATCGATATGCACCGAATGTGGACACCGAAGAAGCCCAGTTAGTTGTACCAGCACACGAAAGGAAAGATATCCTCCGTGCATATCACGAGGATGCTACGGCAGGGCACTATGGGGCACAACGTACCCTACACCGAATCATCAGCCGCTATTTTTGGCCGGGGATGAGCCGAGAAATTGCGGATCACGTTCGGGCATGTATAGACTGCCAAAGATACAAGGCCAACAACTTGAAGCCAGCCGGACTATTACAAACTCCGGTCATGCAGCAACGTTTTGAGGTAATGGCGATTGACCGTTTTGGAGCACTACCTACCACAACAAAAGGGAACCAATGGATACTCATTGTGGAGGACACCGCATTCCCGATGGGTGGAGTTATTTCCGTTACCACAAGCAACAGCCGAAGCCTGTGCAGAGGTCCTCATCAATGAGGTCCTCTTACGATTAGGGATGCCACGACGCATTATAAGCGACAACGGAATCCTGTTCATCAATAGACTCATGCAACAGGTCACCCATTGTTTTGGAATACAACAAGCGTTTACGCCCGTATACCATCCTCAGGCCAATCCGGTAGAACGAAAGAACCGTGATCTGAAAGCACAACTCGGGATATATGTCGGCACCGATCATTCTGGATGGGACGAAAGACTGCCGACTTTCCGGTTCGCTATGAATTCAGCTCGATGTGCGACCACTGGGTATACTGCGGCATACCTCACATTCGGGCGAGACGTGAGGACACCGGATGATGCCAATCGTGATTTGAGGACTATCATTTAAGCTGAAAACTTTCTACCAGAAATAACACCAAAATTGCTAAACTTGGCCGTCACAATGAAAGTGGCACAGCAAAACCACGAACAGCAACAAGAACACAGAAAAGAGTACGCTGATCAGCACCGACGACCAAACCCTGGATACGAGACGGGAAGACTAGTATGGGTAACCACTCACACGATCAGCAACCGAGACCGGCAGTTCACATCAAAACTGGCCCCAAAGAGAGACGGACCTTATGTAATCAAACGCCGAGTGGGACCAAACAGCTACGAGGTCCAGACTCGAGATACTCCCCCTGTGAGTATAGGGGTATATCACGCCTCGGCATTGAGGTCCTACATCGGAGAACCAGAGGAGGTACCAGCCCCAGTGGTACCCATTCGAAAGCGCGGACGACCCCGCAAACAGAAGGAAGAACGACCTGAGATCAACCAGACGAAGGGAACTCGCAGGAAGCGAGCTCGGCGTGGATAATCGAAATCCTGAAATCACTCGTCGGGACGACTTCGTATCCAGAGGGGGAGACTGTAACGAGACCAAGGACGCAGCAGCGTCCGCACCTAGCGATTCCGAGAAATCGTAAACAAATCCAACAATCGCGTTAGGGCATTGACCCGATCCGCCGCGTATCGAAAACATCTAGAATCGTCTAGAAGCGCCGAGAAGCGTCTCGAAGCTTCTAGAACAGGCCTGGCCAACACGCGGCCCGCCACGTCAAATTGTGCGGCCCGCCGGCGATTTCATATTTCTATTGAAACTTTCGTTTCTCGTTGTCTATTCGCCGAGATGTAGTTGGCCACGTGCAGTGGTGGCATCGTATGCTGTCGGCCCGTTTGTAGCCGGTATTGTTTTATGTTGTGCCGGTTTCATTTTCTATTTGTATTTCATTTTTGTAAACGCATGTTTACCTAAAGTGCGGCCCGCTGTAACGTTACGCGTCATCAAAGTGGCCCGTCAAACCATTTGGGTTGGCCGGGCCTGTTCTAGAAGATTCCGGATAACTTCAGAGCATTACCTATACCGCGCGCATACGAACGAAGACGCAGCATCCAATACAGCTACGGAGCTTGTTGATCATACGTAAAAGCCTAGCAACGAAGTAATATAAATACCGATTCCCGACTGCGACTCGTTCTCTAGTATTTCTGCGGGAGAGGACGAGAACCCAACCCAGCGAATCCTATTTCCTTCGATCACCATCCTACACTTGTCATTTATGTTCAGAATAAAAAAAAATTATCTCTTGTTCAATATTATACTTTAATTGCAACATTACTGTTTGACATTCATTATTAAGATGTAAGTATGTGTAGTATATATTTATCGCCAGCTTTATGAAAATATTCTGCATGTTTATTTACTTTTTATTTCAGAACATGGCTTATGCAGTAGTGCATTTTATTAATGATAATTTGGCATCCGAGGTTCCAACGAAGTGGTTGCAGTAGGATGGAAATAACTTCCTCTGTTGGTGGCCATCGCCAAATACCAAAAATATTAACACATTAATAATGAAACGCGCGGAACCCAACATACGGACTTGGATGCTGGTTCCCATAAAGGTCGAAAAATATTGTGGTATGAATATTGCACATATTAATACCTATATTTTAATATATATAACATGTATTGTATAATTAGTCGCATTTTTTTTTAGAAACCTTTGAAAAAGCGCGGAAAGTCGCAGAGGACGAAAACTACACATCTGCGGATGATGTACATTTAGGAAAAGGACAAAGAAACAAATTTAAACGCCCTATTAGTTGTGACGACGATACAAGCTCATCGCCTGATGAAATAAGGGAAAATAATATTCCAACAGCTTCCAAACTAATACCGACCACATTCAAGGAAAATTTGGTTGCGGAAACTGTTGAAGCAAAAACTGCTGAAGCAATAGCCGAAAGAGGGGATGCTACAATTAACGTACCCGAGTGGCCATCTACCTTTCACTTCGAAGCGGCAAATGGCGACAACATTTATGTGGAGGTACTAGAAAACACGATTGTTGAAAATGGTGAGTATTTATTATTAGATTAAAGAGAAAATTTTAATATATATAAAGCAATTATCGATTTCTTCCAGCGTGTGAGAAAGAAACTGTGGAACATACTGCAAGTAGCAGTAATTATAATAATGTAGACCACAAAATTGAGCAGCTCACCAAATGTGTTGAGGAGATCAAAATTATATCTGTATTTACGTAAAAATAATAAATGAAATTTAAATTACAACTTTTTATTTACAGTATATACAGATATTCTACTACGAATGGGTGCACAGTTGGAATTACAAGTAAAAGATATACGGCAATCAATTGAAAACATGGCACCACACACGTGAATTGCCGCATCCACACTGTCCACATAACGGGTAAAACAAATGTTGCCCATAATATCAACGCAACAGATTGAAGCATTCGAAGCATTGTTAGAAGAACAAAGCTTCCTAAATGAATATGTAAGCAAAGAAGTTAAATAGTGTATATTTTATAATATTGCCACTTTATTTTTAATTTTAGAAAACATTTGTTATAAAAATTGGTGGGAATTCACCAAAAGAAACAACACGAAATATATTGTCACGCGTATTTTCCAATGAATGTTCTATGCGGTGCTCTTGGAAAGGCCGCAGACAAAATTTTTGTGTGGCAACACTGAACCTTGTCGGTGTTGTCAAAGGTAGTATTTATTACACGTATATTTATCATATATATATATGTATATTAAATTTTATATTTTTTTAGACATTATTTTAGAACAACATGCGTCGTTAACAGAACGCGAGTTAGATGACGTTACAGCAGAATGGTTCCGGTTTGGCAAACAGCGTTTTGAACGCGAAACAAAGCATTTGCAGTGCTAATGAAGATGCCAAACAATATAAGTATAATACATAAAAAAATAATATATATACAAGGAAAATCAATATGATTTATGTTGTATATATTTAATTGTGTTACACGCCATAATGTATACATACAGTGCAATCCTATATAATTATATTACAAAATTCATTTGTATTTTTATTATTTGATCAGTCAACTGAATAAAACTTTCCAATGTTTCCAATTTAAATGTGTTTTTAAAGTAAAACCCCTCGTAGATGAAATATTGATATTTCAATATATAACGTACATATAATTAATTATAATTACATGTACATTACACAGTTACTTTGCAGTAATATTACATGTTATATCTACGAGTGGGAAAGAGCTACATACCCGTAATGTATGTGTTACTTTCATGCAATATTACCTGTTATATTTGTTTTAATTGCAGCTATATAACATTAATATAACTGTTAGGCTTCGTGTATAAAAATGATATTTAACACACATATGACATGCATATAACGTACATATAACCAGTTATAGTTACATATACATTACACGCTTACTTTTGAGAAATGTTGCATGTTATATCTACGAGTGGGAAATAGCTACATACCTGTAATGTGTATGTTACTTTCATGAAATATTACCAGTTACATTAATTTCTATTGCAGCTATATAACATATATATAACTGTATTTCCTGGGTTTCTCATAGCCGGACATTTCAAAGTCAATCTATCGGCGTGAGAAAGACGGTTGCCGTGGGAACCATGGCGGCTGACGCAATCTTTTGTCGCGAATCACTTGTACACAAGATTGGATTTCCCGGGCGCGAAAGTCCCGCTATCCTTTTACTCGCGGCTCCGTGAGGGGTCCTCGCAATGGGCCGGTGCTCCCTGCTGGTAACTGTCCGGCGGCGGGTATGGTAACGGAGTTCTTGGGGGCCGTGGCCGGTACGGAGGAGCTCCGTATAGTCAGCACCTCATCCTCAACCGATCTGAGTTTTAATACTTGCAATCGTTTGAAGGTCGTTTGATAGTGTTTGTTGCGTCCTTAGTCTTTAAGTCTGCACATTTCTTGTATAGTCGCACCGTAGCCTAATTCTATTTTTAGACTTCTTTTCCACGCGCACTTGCACACCCCTTCCTTCCGCTTTCCTCTCCTTTTTCCTCTCCTCCCATGGAACGTTCGAGAAGGTTCGCGAACGTTCCATCCTTGCTACCGACCGGGAGACGCGTCCATCACGTGACAAGGCCCAGGACTGTGATTGGCCGGACGCGTCTCCCACCGCTCGCCTTTCCTCACGTGGTCATGCTGACCGCGCCGACTGCCCGCTTTTTCGGCAGTCCACATCTTTATACCTTTGTTAATGCACGCAAAATACTGATATCACTTTCGTACGTTTTTATGCTTCGCGCTTGCTCGCCTTTTCTGTTTCTTCGCGCTCGCTCGCATCTCTTATTATTTTGTGTGTATTTCTCTATTCCGCGACTATTCGGACAAGCCGCATCCAACGTCACGTGTAGTGTGTTTTGAACAATAAACATCCTTTTACTACCACTGTAAACAGTGTTTGATAGTTAGTCGTTTATTTATAATTAAAGAAACAAATTTCTAGGGGATTTTTTTTCATAGTTAGCACCCCCATGGTCGCAAATTTAATTTTTATCTATACCAATAGATATAAAATCGTTTGATAGTGATTGATAGTCGGGTATGAACGTTTGATAGTTCTTCGTTTACTTGCAATCAAAGAAATAAGTGTCTGAGGGAAATTTTGTCGTCGGCATACTCTCGCATTTCATTATTAATCTGCGGAAATGGATGTAAAAGCGTTTAATAGTGATTGATAGGGCCGTATTCACGTACTGCGCTTAGGCCTCCGCGGACGCTTAGGACAAGGCTTAACCCCTTGGCCTACACGGTATCTGCCAATTCCGCGTGCCATAGTAAACAAGAAAGTTGATCGCGCGCCGTGCCATTCAGCTGTTCAGACTTTCAGACTCGTGGTTTTCGTTTATGACACAAATGCTTTACCAGGAGTCAGATTCGTGATTTTCGTTTATGATACAAATTCTTTACCACGAGTCAGACTCGTAGTTTTCGTTTATGACACAAATTCTTCACCACGAGTTAAACTCGTGGTTTTTGTTTATGACACAAATTCTTTACCACGAGTCAGACTCGTGGTTATAGGCCAAAGGGTTAAGCCGCCCTCCCGCATTGTTGTGATTGGCTTAAGCCTGGCGTAAGCGTCCGCGAAGGCCTAAGCAGTGATAGCATATTTGGCCTCAAAAGTCCATTGGAGTTCCCGGGGTGGGGAAAACCTCGGCAAGTGTACGTGCGTGTCCGTGAACGCTGCGCGCGCCGCTTGACTGCATGGCGAGGCGAGAAGGAGGGAGCTACACGCGGTTTTCTTTCCCCCTACGTGCCGTGAAAGCTGCGCGTGCCGCTTACACGACCCAGCAGAGAGAAGGATGGGGAACCACGTTCCGTCTCCTTTCCTCCAACGTACCGTGAAGAAGAAGGATGGTTGCACGGTTCCGTCTCCTTTTCACCATATCGCGCGACGCGTGCTTCGTTCCGCGTACGACAGCGATGTTGAAATGCTCTTTCGCATTACAATGCTTTCAGAAATCCTACGAAGAATTCACATATAATCGAACATCTATCAAATTTCACCGATCGACTTGAAATTTTTTTAGCAAAATTAAAATTTTCAACAACTAATATTTTAGCGACGTTGCAATGTACTTTACACATTATTAACAATTTGTTTATTAATTGTTTACAACATTTTTCGGGCAAAATTTAAAGTTTCGCTAACGTACATTTCAGTGACGTTGCAGTGTATTTGACACATTGTTAACAATTTGTTTATAAATTGTTTACAAAATTTTTCGAGCAAAATTTAGTTGTACCAACGTACATTTTAGCGACGTAGCAATGTATTATTTTACAGATTTTTCACAATTTGTTTATAAATTGTTAACATTTTTTAAGCAAAATAAAAATGTTTGCCTACGTATATTTGAGCAACGATACAATGTGTTTTATAGATTTCAAGACATGTTATTGCCAGTACCGTGTATAAAGGAATGCCGCTCTCTTGGCACCGAAAAATTGACCCAACGTGTTTATGCAAAGGTTAAAAACAATAATATATGTTTAAGTACCCTGCGGTATACCCTGTTCGTATCAAAGCGTTGTAGCTGAATTGGTATGATATGTCACGTTGTGAGTTACATCATCGGGAGATCAAGTCCTGTGTCAGTTTTTATTTTTTCCAGTAATATAGTTTTTCTTCTTACTACGTACATTTCTATTTTATCCGTTTCCAAAATGTATTTTTACTACAGTAGTGTTAATGCATTCATACGCCCAGGTCGCTACTGCGACCAGAGCCTCGGCCACGACCTAGGCCGTGCTACAGCCGCCACAGGGCTTTGCTGCGGTTGTTTTCACTTTTATATCTTTCTAAAAAGTAAATACGCATGTATGTAATTGATGAAATAACATTATGATATATATTACAATCCCGTGTAACGCAGTTAATGTGTTACGCATTGTGTGGAGTTGCGTTGTAGCAAATCGTGCAGCACGAGAATCGTTCTCGTATAAAACAAATAATATAAAGTACGTAACATGTTTGGAATAATTATTGTCAGGATTATCAGTTAAGTCACTGTCCGAGTCGTCCAAAATTACGTCCCAACGTTTTCGCTCAATACAAAAAATTTTTTTAACAAAATAATATAACCGACTTCAAAACAAAAGAAAGGCACCAAAAAGTATAAAATAATTCCCTTTTTTTGATGTCGGTGCCGAGATAAGAACCCACCGATGCATGCAGTCAAGGCTATTGAAAGAAAATGAGTGAGTGCATGGATGCGTGTTGAGAATGTGTGTGTGCATGCGCGGCTACGTGGTCTGGTGCCGTGAAGCGGCGATCGGCGGATTTTCGCCGATTCTTAAGATGCCTGTGTATGCGTGTGTCATGTGAGATCGTCGACACGAAACTGTATGTGGGTACGGAAAAAAAGACGCCGATCCCCGGTTGTCTCGGTTCACGACTCCAAATGTGCAAGCACTCTCTGTATAGCAGCCATAGCGAAAACAGTGAATTTCAAATCGTTCAATAAAGCAGAGAAAAAAGGTGTATTAGCGAACTTAGTTTATTACAAGCGAAACCACAGGGTTACGCGAAAGCGTCAGCTCTGACTGTCTACGCATAGACAGAACAAGGCGTAACACATTAACCGCGTTACAATAGGATTGTAATATGTATCATAATGTTATTTCATTAATTACATACATGCGTATTTATTTTTTAAACAGAGTAAAAGTGAAAAAGCTGCAGCAAAGCCCTGTGGCGGCTGTAGCACGGCCTAGGTCGTGGCTGAGGCTCTGGCCGCGGTAGCGACCGGGGCGTATAAATGCATTAACACTACTGTAGTAAAAATACATTTTGGAAACGGATAAAATAGAAATGTACGTAGTAAGAAGAAAAACTATATTACTGGAAAAAAATAAAAACTGACACAGGACTTGATCTCCCGATGATCTAACTCACATCGTGACGTATCATACCAATTCGGCTACAAGCTACGACGCTTTGATACGAGCAGGGTATACCGTAGGGTACTTAAACATATATTATTGTTTTTAACATTTGCATAAACACGTTGGGTCAATTACTTCAGTGTCAAGAGAGCGGCATTCCTTTATACACGGTACTGGCAATAACATGTCTTGAAATCTATAAAACACATTGTATCGTCGCTCAAATGTACGTAGGCAAACATTTTTATTTTGCTTAAAAAATGTTAACAATTTATAAACAAATTGTGAAAAATCTGTAAAATAATACATTGCTACGTCGCTAAAATGTACGTTGGTACGACTAAATTTTGCTCGAAAAATTTTGTAAACAATTTATAAACAAATTGTTAACAATGTGTCAAATACACTACAACGTCACTAAAATGTACGTTGGTGAAACTTTAAATTTTGCTTGAAAAATTTTGTAAACAAATTGTTAACAATGTGTCAAATACACTGCAACGTCACTAAAATGTACGACAGTTAACATTTTTTTTTACTAAAAAAATTTCAAGTCGGTCGGTGAAATTTGATAGATGTTCGATTATATGCGTATTCTTCGTAAGATTTCTGAAAGCATTGTAATGCGAAAGAGCATTTCAGCATCGCTGTCGTACGCGGAACGAAGCACGCGTCGCGCGATTTGGTGGAAAGGAGACGGAACGTGCAACCATCCATCTTCTTCACGGTACGTTGGAGGAAAGGAGACGGAACGTGGTTCCCCATCCTTCTCTCTGCTGGGTCGTGTAAGCGGCGCGCGCAGCTTTCACGGCACGTAGGGGGAAAGTAGACCGCGTGTAGCTCCATCCTTCTCGCCTCGCCGTGCAGCCAAGCGGCGCGCGCAGCGTTCACGGACACGCACGTGCACTTGCCGAGGTTTCCCCCACTCCGGGAACTCAAATGGAGTTTTGAGGCCAAATATGTTATCACTGGGCCTAAGCGCAGTACTCGAATACGGCCCATAGTCGGGTATAAACGTTTGATAGTCCAGGGTAGACGTTTGATAGTTATTCGTTTGCTTGCAATCATAGGGCCGTATTCGCAGTCACGACTTGGTGCATAAGACACTCTTGAGTCACAGTTTTGACCAATGAGCACTCTCGAAATTCGACTTAAAAGTGACTTATGTACAGAGTCGTGACTGTGAATACGGCCCATAGAAATAAGTGTCTAGGGGAAAATTTATCGTAGGCATACGCTCGCATTTCATTATTAATCTACGAAAATAGATATCAAATCGTTTGATAGTGATTGATAGTCGGATATAAACGTTTGATAGTCCGGTGCAGACGTTTGATAGTTATTAATTTGCTTGCAATCAAAGACATAAATGTCTAGGGGAAATCTTGTCAAAAATAAAATACCCCTGTTACGGCCGTCGCCAAATCGGAAGGAACATCAGACCGAGGGCAGCACCATCCACCAGCACCCACACCAGTCCACAGGAGAGATGGATGTTAGATGTGACAATCGGGCTGTTTGCGCCAGCGCCACCTGAAGGCACAGCTTTATTACCACCACCTTACCGACGTTTAAACTTGTGTATTAAGAAATAAGTAATAATCGACAATGGGTGAGTCGCCGTGTTTTTCGCGACACCCATTCCCCATCGCTCCGATGTGATGACTTTCCCACGTCCGGCCGCATGCAATTCTAAGAACTATTTACTCTTGAAATTAAATATCACACTGGATTCTGCGAAATCCTATTTAGGTCAAACTAGCCGTCCCGACTATCTACGAATAATCGTGTGACAAAAGAAGCCGCGATGCTCCGACTGCATTTACTCATCTTGATTTACTGCCGATTATTCTACGAATTATTATATAGGTCAGACCAGTCGTGTGCCGTAAATGGTCTTACCTACGTCAAATTAGAGTATAAAAGGGAGCCTGCGACGCTCCAGTTCGCGCAGTGCCAGTATAAAAGTGCCAGTCTAAAAGTTTCAGTCTAAAAAGTGCAGTCTCAATCTTCAAGTCTAAAAAGTGCAAGTCAAGTGCCGACATTTAAAACCGCAAAATAATCGTCTAAGTCATCTCTGTGAGCCAACCAGGCAAGCATCTACAGAATATTCCGCTGCAGCTACGCCTCAGCACGTCTGTCATAAGCCGCTCAGAACGTAAGACAATACGTAGGCAGAATTTTGCACCATTTCTATATATTTGTAAATAATAAATAGAGATATATATTTGTACATCTGTACCAATAACTGAGTCTCTCCATGTCTGCGCATCAGTCCTCCCGCCAGGTAAATACCTTGACTATTGCCCGTCAAGAGTAAGTTCGGGTGGTTAACATTCAAATCTCCGCGCGAATACTCGCAATTCTCGCAAAAAACGAGGTAGAAGTCGATTATTCTCGAAGCGTTTCTCGGAACTTTAGTTCTTCACCTGCAACAGCCGGATCATCAATCAGACGACAAATTCCAGCGCTAAGGAATCAAGACAACCGACAGGGAGGAGAAATTCCAATTCCCCACGGGATTCTGCGCCGGGTCGTAATAACCCCATAGTCGTGCAATCAAACCAATAACTATCAAACGTCTAAACTGGACTATCAAACGTTTATACCCGACTATCAACCACTATCAAACGATTTTACATCCATTGGTATAGTTAATAATTAAATTTTTCACAAAAATTTCGACAAAAATTCCCCTAGAAATTTGTTTCTTTTATTATAAATAAACGGTTAACTATCAAACGTTTATTTTGGACTGTCAAACACAATCAAACGACCTTCAAACGATTGCAAGTATTAAAACTCAAATCGGTTGAGGATGGGGTGCTAACTATACGGAGCTGTACGGAGGTGGGTTGCGGCGGCTCCTTAATCGCGATGTCCGTGGCCGGTATGGAGGTGGCGGCAGGAACGGGTTTCGCTCCAGGGGTGGCGCCGATATGAACATCCCTGTTTCCTCATCCAGGATCTGGTAGGTTTCAACTTCCCTGGTTTGCTTTGGGGTGTAACATCAGCGACTTGGGGATTCTGGCGGTGTTTTATTGGTCGAGCGCAATGAGTTTCGGATAGCGGCGTTCGCGCCTCTTTTGAATGTATACCGCGAACCGCGGATGGGATCTCGGCACGGTCGCGGGATATATCGGTGCTTCTAATTCCAGCGGGATAAGTTTCAACTTCGCGGATTTACCGGTGTTTACTGAATAAGCGGATGACTTTATCACTAGTACGTTGCTTACAGAAGGTTTTGCTACTTGTACGTTTTTAGTGGAAGGCGTTACTGACTTTACGTCGCTGGTGGAAGGCTGTACTACCTTTACGTTGGGTCTAATGGTACGACACTCGACTATACGCGGTTTCGGGGTTGGCGGCGGAGGCCTGTTAGTTTCTGACGATATGGCGTAGAAGTTCCTGAGGAGTTTACGTAGTTGATTCTTCCGGTCGGATCTCTTTTGTCTGGGCATTCGAGGTAAGGGTAACTTTTGGTCTCGAGGTGGATGTACATGCCGTCAAGCGAATCGTCCTCTTGTTGGCGGGTAAATGGACAAGTAAGGTGAGGGTAAGTATGGGGTAGAAGGAATACGTGTCGTCGAGCTAACGTCCTCTAGTTGACGGGGTAATGGAAAAGTCAGGTGAAGGTAAGTGTGAGGTTGTAGGCGTATATGTCGTTGAGCTAACGTCCTCTCGTTGACTGCCTCTGTAAGTATGGTGAGGGAATACTCAGACGTAGAGCGTTATGGAAGGCTTCATTTACTTTAGAAATGCGAAGGTTTTAATGAACGAAAGGGTTTTGTGTAACAAAAGGTGTATATATATATTGACTTTGGTTATATGATCCTTACAATATTGAGTTATACAATTGAACAATTAAAGGAACTAAGTTCTACATTTATAACTACGATGTTAGTGGTGAGTGTCGAACCGGCAAGTCAGTTTGCTTACCGAGAGTAGCTTTGGTTAAGTCTTCAGATGTAGTTTCAGCACTGGTTCTTTTTATTAACGATTTAGTCTTTGAAATTGAGATGTAGATTGAATGGAGTTAGAACTGAGCTGAGCTTGTACTACGACTGTTGCTTAGGAAGGAATTACTATGACTCGTCTCTAACAAGAAGTTCTTACGACTACTGATCTTGAACTAGGGAATTAATATAACTGATCTTCAAGATGGTGCGACTACTTGTCTTCAAGAGGAAATTATTATAACTGATTTTCTGGTTCGACCCGGGCTTAAATCTAATTACAAGAGCCCGCCGGTAGGGTAGGAGTACGGACCTTGGCGTGGGGGCTCGGCGCGTTGGTGGTGGAACGCAGTCCACTCGGAGCGCCGCGTACGCTTTTACTTAGAACTAATACCCTAGCGGTCGATGGGCATAGACGCAGAGATATATATACTTACAACTCGATTCTATGTTACTATGTAAGCGGGCCCAGGTACCGAGCCCTTGGCCGCTTTCCCTTTTTGACCACCCATATCGTACCAAGGGATACTTTACGACGTCCGGGTAACCAGAAACTGACAGATAGCGAAGTACATGCGGCTGTGGCGACATCTTAGTGTACACAGATGTCCAGATAGCCTAAATTCCTAGAGACTCCCTTACCAAGAAGAGAGACTTTGTGGACGACGCTTTCGCCCTTCTCTGGGCTACCGCCGCAACCCCCTCTTCTCACAAATCGTAGATATAAGAAGCATGTTCTACGCTGCGAGTTTAGTCTTAGTTTACATTTTAACACCGAATTTCTGCCAGTAACTCTATTCATTCTTAATAAAGTATTCATTATTATATTTTATTTTATGTCGTCTCATTGATTCGCGCTATCACAACTATGGCTTAAACTAGGTGAACGTGAACGAGTGAGGGAGAAGTTCTGTCGTTCGTCTCTTTAAGCCGCGTACAGACCTGAACACGAACGCGAACGACGAACCCGAACGTTCGGGCCTCTGAAATCCCGTGTAAATTTTGTTCGGAGCCGAATAGCACCGCGCGAGGCAGCAAAAAAGTATGCATGTGTGGATGTGGGGAAGTTGGCTGAGGTGCCAAAAATGACAGTGACATATTGCCGAACGAACATCAGCGATCGCTTCGGGTAGCGGTCCGGATCAAAGGAAATAGGGATTCGGCGAACGAACAAAAGACAGTTAACTAAACTGTGAGGCCAATCTATTGGTATATGAGTGGGGTAAGCGTGTCTACAGTGCCGATTCTGGGTACTTGGCTGCCCGTGTGCCAACCCACGTTTTGCCGCCCCATTATTTTGTTGTATACAGTTTTGGAAAAACACAAAAACACTCGTACTTAATATAGGGTAGGATTAATAAGCATTGTCATTTGTAAAATATCTGTTATACATTTTATTTTTTAAATTATTACATAAAAATAAGAAAAACAAAAACATCTTTATTTTGTTTAAAATATTTCAAATTAATAAAAAAGTAAGTGTTCCTAAATTTGTTAAATGTAATCTATTTTAATCATTCTTTAGATGAAACTAAGGATAACAAAAATAATCTTTATTACTTTTAAAATATTCAAAATTAATAACAGAATAGATGTACCTATGTTTACAAAACAACCCTTCTGGCTTTTACAGACGCAAATTCGTGTATCAACTTTGCCATATCTACATTATCTGATAATTTATGTTCGATAGAAATCAATGCAAGATTACTCATTCTTTCTTGAGACATCGTGGATCGCAAATAATTTTTAATAATTTTAAGTTTAGAGAAACTTCTCTCGCCAGATGCAACGGAAATTGGCAGGGTTAATAAAATTCTCAAGGCTATAACAAAATTTGGAAAACAAGTCATTAAATCGACATTTACGATATTTTATAAAATATCAAGGGGATTGTTCGTTAACGATGCGTTAGGAAAGATATCTCGGTACGACAGAATTTCATGATACAATTCAATACCATCAATATCCTTTTTTAAAATAATATTTTCATTTGACTGAAATTTTAAGTCGAAATCCATACACGATTTCATTTACGCGTCATTTGTCAATTCCTTAAAACCATATAAAAAGCTAAATAGAGTGTCGCATTCATTTAATAATTTAAATCTCTGATCAACAGAATTGCTTACGTGATCTAAAATGCTAAAGTAAAAATTTATTTTGAAATGCTGTTTTGGATTCGCAACTAGATCAGATTTAGTTTCGTACAAAAACTGTCGTGGTTTTTTTATAATGCGAGATATTGGAAATTCTGGTTGTACGTTGATCTTGTTTGCTTCTGTAACGGCATCGCCAATTAACATATTAAAAGAATCATCGTTCCTTTTTTTATTAATGTAATTTTTAAGATCTTTTAATGCTTGGACACTCTCGGCCAAACTTATTTTTGAATTTTGAAGCATTTTACTAAGAATATGTATCTTTGTAAGCAAATCGTGCCAAATAATTATAGAGGTTATAAATTTGAACGAAGATATCTTTTGTTCTGAAGAAAAGGCCATGTTTTTTGTTTTTACGTCCCGGGTGGAATCATGCATTAACTCTGTTAAACTGTCAATGATGTTCTTCAGATTAAGACGTAATTCTTCATAACATCCCATCGGTATGTGGAGGCAGAAAAAAAGTTATACAATTCCTGAATAATTTCAAAGAAATCAAAAACTTCCCTGCTACTGTTTGCCGCATCACTTACGACCAAATTTAAAGTGTGAGCATTACAGGGAACAAATAGTGCTCTTGGATTGATGTCTAAAATGCGTTTTTGAAGGCCAATATGTTTACCTCGCATGTTGGAACCGTTATCGTAACATTGCCCCCTAATATTTTGAACATCCAATTCATAATTTGATAATTTTTGCAACAGAAAGTTATATAGTCCTTCACCGGTAGTATCTGTGATGGGATAGAAATCTGAAAAAAATTCGCGTATGTCAACTTGTTTTTCTAAAGTATTTATACTTACCCATCTTAAGATAAATGTAATTTGTTCCGTATGGCTCACATCTGGCGTACAGTCTAGTATAATAGAGAAAATATTTGGAACATTTAATAACCTGCATTATTTCTTTTTTAACGCCCGCAGCTAATAAATCTATAATCTCATTTTGAAAATGATTTCCTAAGAAGTGTGGCATATGCGTTTTAAGTTCCTGTGATCTTTTAACGTTGTTTAAGTGATCTAACATAACAGGATCACATTTAGCAATCATCTCAACAGCTTTCAAAAAATTACCATTTCCCGCTTCATACAGTCCCGAACTTGTTCCTCTAAAAGCCAAACATTGACCAGCTAAAAATTGCACAACTGCAATCATTCTTTTAATTATCGCCCTCCAGCGCTCCTTTTCAATTTCAAATAAGTTTTGTTGAACTTTATCAATTGTGGATTTTTTATCCAGCCGTAATTTTAATTCACACCATTTTCTGACACATTGAATATGTTGAACACTGGCTTCGTGTTTATAGAAATATTCACTGCAATGGCGCCACTCCGAATACCCGGAATTAATTATTTTTATATTTAATGTACTAAATAATTTACAAGGAAAACAAAAAACACAGTTTAGTTTTACCGAATAAACAAGCCAATTCCTTTTAACTTTCTCCCCGTTTTGCATAATTTTGTTAAAATACAGAGGATGAAATTTCCTACCAGTTTCTTCGTCTTCAGGAAATTTATAATTACTTTCTGTCTGAACAGGTCCGATTTCTACTATCATGTCTATACATTTATTTTACATAACATTAGGCCAAGTACCTGGATCATATAAATCTAACAACATCGATGTCGAACCACCTTCAATCCCAACAACGTTGTGATCAACTTGATCTTGAACTGCGATCTTCTCGCGGGCTGAAGATACTTCTGTGTCGATGTCCATTACTTCATCAGATTCAGCTTGACCAACAAGAACATCAACATTTGTTGCCATTGGAACATTTTCCAAATTTTCCAATGATGGGGATGATGAAGAAGTACCTTAGTCTTTGTCATTTCTAAAAAATTTGTTTGCAGTCGCTTTTAGTTGCCGCTGTTCCTCTGCTTTTCTCGTTCGCTGTTTCTTGTAGAATGCTCCAGATTGTCTCTTGGTTTTTCTGTCCGACATTCTACTAATAACAAATTTATAAATATTTCGTATGTTGATTTGGCCACTGAAAACGTAAATATAAAAAATGTACGATATACAGATTTACATGATATAACACTGGACAGCACTAAATTTACCTGTTGAATGAAACTAGCCAATTTCGACTAATTTTGACCCGCTAAAAACGAATCTGAGCCCCGTTTTTGGAAATTGGCTCGAGATTTTGAGTAATTGAATTTTGAAAAAAAAAACAGTTTTATTTCGACTTTGAACAATAATCAGACCGTAGGTATACAAGTTAACACGTTAAGCGCCACGCCGAATTCACGTGCCGTTCCGTTCAGGCCACAGATAGCCGTCAGGCGGGCCCTGCCGGGCCGCAGGGACCGGCGTCGCCTGAATGGAAAGTCTAGCGCCGGTCCCTAGGGACCGGCATGGCGCTTAACGTGTTAAACAATTTTTTTTTGTTGCAAAACATTCTTCAGACTTTTCCGAATAAAACGATATAAAGCACTTTTACAATTTAAACTTACAAACATGTTTAAACATTGGTTAAAGTGAATAAGACACGTTTCGCGCACCTGTGTTTCGAGTAGTTCTTGAATTTTTAGGAAAAACTGTGACTCCGACGAGGATTCCAATGACTCTACGCGGTAGAGCAGATATTTGTCTTAAAAAAAAAAAACTGTAACATTATCAAAATGAGATTTCTGCTTCGCACAGGAAAATGAAAACGTCGTGCGAGTTTCGCAGTGTCAGCAGTGGTTCTCCACCTCAATGTCTAGTAGTAGTAACACCAGGCTTCGCTGTGGATTGTTTTCGCCTAGCGTTTGCGCGGCATTGAGTCGATGAACCACTGCTCACACTGCGTAATTCGCACGACGTTTTCATTTTCCTGTGCGAAGCAGAAATCTCATTTTGATAATGTTACAGTTTTTTTTTTAAAACTACATAGTGTTACAGTGGTTTTCCGAAGGCAAATGTCTGCTCTACCTCATAGTGACATTGGAATCCTCGTCGGAGTCACAGTTTTTCCTAAAAATTCAAGAACAACTCGAAAAAACAGGTGCGTGAAACGTGTCTTATCCAGGTTAACCAATGTTTAAACATGTTTATAAGTTTAAATTGTAAAAGTGCTTTATATCGTTTTTTTCGGAAAAATCTGGAGAATATTTTGCAACAAAAAAAAATGGTCTAACTTGTATACTTACGGCCTGATTGTTGTTCAAAGTGGAAAAAAGGCTGTTTTTTTCAAAATTCAATTACTCAAAATCTCGAGTCAATTTCCAAAAACGGGTTATAGATTCGTTTTTAATGGGTCAAAATTAGTCGAATTTGGCTAGTTCCGTTTAAAAGGCAAAAAACAAGTCGAATTTTGTTGTCTAGTGTAATCGTGGGCTCTCAAAACAATATTTTTACTTTATCAGTACTTACTTTTGTTTAATGTTGTGTCTAAATTCACTGTTCACCATTCACTTCTCGTGGTTCCACTATGATGTGTAACGCAATGCTTGTTCACTAATTTGATGTGTTTCAATAATAATTGCTGTATCTAACAATAAGTACACAGAATGGCGGTTTTGGTGTAACTGCTGAACGGTCCCTCACAGTGTATTCTTACCACAAGGCATTGACTTGCTTCGTGATCACATTTGTTTTAGGCACTTCTTTCCGATTGTCATTTTTTTTTAATACCCGAAATAGCCGTAAGCCCCTTCGACGCGTCAATGTGACAAACAAATGCCATCGCAATGTGTTGCGGCGATATTTAATAAACACAATATATGACACTCTTAAATGAGCACGCCTCGCCGACAAACGGCCCATGGCCGCTAAAGCCGCGTCTTCACGCAAAAAACCGATTGGAGCCGACTCTTGCTGAGATCCTTTACAAATAAACAGTATCCTATGAAATAATACAAAAAAAAAGGGAAGTGTAGTTTGGCATGCAATAGATATTTGCTCTCAAACAGCACTTCAACACATATATGAATGAAAAATGTCGTTCTTAAATTTTTGCGAAACATTTTAAGACTGCGACGCAAGGGCGGCCTCCGGCCGCCCCCTTCAATCGGCCGCCCGCGTGCGGGGCACGCGTTTGCCCCCCGCCAGAACCGGCCCTGCGTGTGTATGCATATGTGTGTGACTGAGCAAACGGGGATGAGTGTCACAGGTATGAGTAGGGATAGATGGAAATAAGTGAGATACGGCTTAACAGAGTTCGTATGCGATGGCGGAGGAAGAAGCTACGTATGGACGTCGTGTTTCTTTTTCCCCCACCACCGCCGGCATCGATGCAGCTGTAGGTGTAGGTGTAGGCAAAACTACTACCACAGGTTGCCAGCATAGTATGTGTTTTGAGTCTAACCCCGAGAAACACCCGATAAATCTGGTGTGGCGCGGGTGAGGATTTAACGGAAAGTTGAGAAGGGCCGCACAAAGGTCACTCGACACGTGGTCGGCACAGTACACGTGGGTGAGGAGTTCCAAAATCCGCTTTATTAAACTATACATTTAAATTACGTCTTACACTAGTTGAGGGGCACTAAAGCGTCTTTCAATAATCCCTTTGAGCTTGTCGCTCTCTATATACACTGACCCGAGAACACCAAACGGTAACAATCCAGAATTGATTCGCACGTGAGAGAAGGCACCTGTCGCTTCTGTACTGAGAATGGTAATGGCCGTCACGAGGACGTGCCGGCGCGCGCCAGAAATATTGCCCGAGAAGATCGCGATGCGGCGCTGCTAATGAGCAGGCGCATTTACATAGAGTATCGCCTGAGTATCGACCGCAATGATTGATTTGTGCGAGCGCGTCGCGGGCGCCCATTGGCCGCCCGCCCGAGACGACTATGAATACGCAACAGTATGCCAGACTGTACGGGGCTGTCCGGCGAGCAATCAAGAGGTTCGCCGAGCGATATGACGTTCGCTTCGACACTCACACACTTCCAAATCCTCTCATGCATAGGCTGTTCGTTTGGGGTTCGATTCAAGTGTGTACGCGGCTTAAGGAGGTAATACTCTGGAAATTTTTGAAAATCTTTTTTCTTTTTATTGCACAATTTTAAAGATTGACTCTGTGCGCGTGTTTTAAGTCCAATATGGTTGGAAAGAAAGATAAATTTACAAAGTTATTGTCATTTAAGCAACACCGTTCTGACTGCGAAGCAGGCCTCTCTGAGAGCAATTGAAATGTTCCGTGATCCATTTCTATGAACAACTTGATATTGCATGAATATTTGTTTTTTCAGGTGCACAATTTTGAATAGGTATTTATTTTATTATACACTAAATTTATTAAATATATTGTTACGTCCTCGTTTTTGGCACCCTGCATTCACCGGGTATACCGGGGATCGAGGACAGACGGAAGAAGGGATCGCACCGAAAATAGGGTTTATCCGTCAGTGGAGCGGCGCACTGACGTATCGCGGAATGTAAGGAGAACGCGTCCGAATGGTTACGGCTCTACTGTTTGTAGCTTCGGCGGGGATTTAACCGGCCTACTGGTTACTTTAATGCGTATGAATACGTTGGGGAGAAGGGAAGGGGAAATACGTCAACGTTTGGTGGTCTTTAGTCGGGCTTTATTGCGGAATCGCTGTTACACTTCAATTCAATATCTCGATGTCCGAGGCCTCGTAGAGTTCTGTCACCGTAACCGTGGACGGGACTCCCTCAACTAGATCTCGCAGATATGCGGCAGACGGGTACAAATAGTGCCTGCCGAGTTCGTCGTCGAATACATAGGGATCGACGAAAGATTCTGCAGGAACAGGTTCAGGGGGAAGATTTGGTTCGGGGGTGTGGATAGGGGAATAGTTGGGACTGAGGGAGGAAGGACGGGCCGCGCTGGGGCCGTAGGAGGGAGAGGGGTTGGTCAGGGGAGCTGAGACCTCGGATTCAAACTGGGCGGCCAGATACTTCCGGAGTCGGGCTCTTTCCTTTCGGGCCCGCACTCGTCGTTCAGCACGGGGGCTCTTCCGGCGAGAATTCCGGCGGGAATTCCGGCGGGAACCTACGTGACGGTTGACTCTATAGTGGTGGTACGTAAACGGCGAAACTACGGAGGTTTCGGCTGGTTCCTGTTCACTTACCCGGGGGTTTTCCCATACCCGGGAGAGCGGTCGTCGGGGCAGTAAGCGCGGGGTGCAGGAAGCCAGAAGCTACCCGGCTATCTCGCTGCTAGTCGCCCCGTTCAGAGGGCTCGACTCCGGTGTGGTGCGGGAGCTGCCGCGGGTGAGCCCGGGGAGGCGTCCACGCTCGCATGTAGCTCGACGGTCACGGGGGTCCCTGGGTAGGAACGGGTGTGTAGCCGAAGCTACCGAGTAAAGAGTGTACTGGTAGCTGAATGAGTTATCGTGGAGATTTGGTGAAGTCGCGGTGGTTGTTTGGTTGGAGTGTCTCAGAGGATGGTCGAATGGTTCTTGGAGGTTGTTGTAGGGTCGGAAGATTGATAGCACTGCACAACACTAAATTTGCCTTTTGAACGAAAATAGCCAATTTCGACTAATATTGACCCGCTGAAAACGAATCTGAAACACGTTTTTCAAAATTGGCTCGAGATTTTGAGTAATTGAATTTTGAAAAAAACAGCCTTTTTTCCACTTTGAACAACAATCAGGCCGTAAGTATACAAGTCAGACAATTTTTATTGGTTGCAAAAAATTCTCCAGACTTTTACGAATAAAACGATATCAAACACTTTTACAAATTAAACTTGCAAACATGTTTAAACATTAGTTAAAGTGGATAAGACACGTTTTGCGCACCTATTTTTCGAGATGTTTTTCAATTTTTAGAAAAAACTGTGAGTCCGACGAGGATTCCAATACCTCTACGCGATAGAGCAGACATTTGTCTTTGGAAAACCACTTTAACACTATGTAAATTATATTTCTGCTTCGCAAAGGAAAACGAAAACCTCGTGCGTGTTACGCAGTGTGAGCAGTGGTTCTCTGACTCAATGCCGTGCAAGCGCTAAGCGAAAACAAGCCACAGCGGAGCGCGTGTTACTACGTCACGCGCACGAAGTCCTAGTTAGTTTTCCTGTAGGAAACCGAAACTTGTTTTACATATTATCATGATGGTTTTCCGATGGAAAATGTCTGCTCTGTCGTGTAGTGTCATTGGAATTCACGTCGGAGTCACAGTTTTTTCCAAAAATTGAAAAACATCTCGAAAAATAGGTGCGCGAAACATGTCTTATCCACTTTAACTAATGTTTAAACATGTTTGCAAGTTGAATTTGTAAAAGTGTTTGATACCGTTTTATTCGGAAAAGTCTGGAGAATTTTTTGCAACTAATAAAAATTGTCTAACTTGTATACTTACGGCCTGATTGTTGTTCAAAGTCGAAAAAAGGCTGATTTTTTTAAAACTGAATTACTCAAAATCTCGAGCCAATTTTCAAAAACGGGTTTGAGATTCGTTTTCAGCGGGTCAAGATTAATCGAAATTGGCTATTTTCGTACAAAAGGCAAATTTAGTGTTGTGCAGTGTTATGATTCAGTAATTGATGAATTTGCTTCAGCTAAAGCAAGGAAAGTGTAATTTTAAATAGTGGACCCGCTAGAATTAAAAATGTTGAAGTTAATGTTGTGTTTTTAAATTTATTAAATTTTAATATAATTCTTTTTTAAATTGGTTTATTTGCTTAGTTATAGGAAAATCATTTAGCAAATGGGGTCGCAAATTTGGGCTTTTGCCTCAAGGGTTTTAGACCCTAGATCCGGCTCTGCCGTAACCATTCGGACGCGTTTACTTATAGAGCCGTAACTATTCGGACGCGATTACTTATAGAGCCGTAACCATCCGGACGCGATTATACTTATAGAGCCGTAACCATTCGGAAGCGATTACTTATAGAGCCGTAACCATTCGGACGCAACTCTACATATATAGTTTATCTATAAAGCCGTAACCAGTCGGACGGTTGACCATCACCCGAATTCTCAATGGACGCCCCGGTAACTTCGGAGTCGCCCCTTTTCTTTCTGCGATACGCCAGTGAGCCGCTCCACTGACGGATCGAAACTTTTTCATCGGTGCGATCCTTCCGTCCGTCCTCTATCCTTGATATACCCTGTGCATGCAGGGTGCCGAAAACGGAGGATGTAACAATTGATACAAGAATTTTATGCTGACAGCGGTGGGATCTCAACAGACGGAAAAACCCGGTCGGACCCCATCTGTTCGTGTAACCTAAGTTACGACAAAATGGCACAAGAACTAAACACATCGAAACGCCTCTTGACGGAAAATGAGGTGAATTCCTTGCAAGAAAGGTTGGATGCAAAGGAAAGACAGATTCGACAGCAGTCTGCCGCTCTCCAAGCGCTGAATAAAGAATTAACCGCGAAGTATGCAGACGAACAGACACGACGACCTTCAGTCACTGAAAAAACTAATAAACTCCCGGATTTCCACCCTAGGTTCCTCGATGAAGATACCCAACGGACGGAAAAAACTCAAGACGTGATTGTGAAATTTCGAGCCCACCTAGAACGGGTTGGCGAACAAGTTCCACCCTCCTGCACGGAACCAATGCTGGAAACTCGAAGGAGAGCATCATCACCAACTTCTTCGATCAGCCTTAAGGACACGTTAGAGTTTATTCCGACATACGACGGGTACAAAATGTCGGTCTTCCAATTCTCTAGGGCGTGCGAACGAGCGCAAAACCTAATATCAACTCGGCAAGAAACAGCGTTCACGCAGTTGATCATCAGCAAATTGAGAGGACACGCGCTCCAGATGGCGGAAGACGTCGATTTCGCCACAATCAGAGAATTGACAAATAAGCTGAAGAGCGCATTTAGCCCGAACAAATCGGTAAATCAGTACTGGGGAGAACTGTATAACATTTACAAAAAACCAAATGAACACATAATACACTACTTTGGGCGTGTTAAGGATCTAAAAACAGCCATCACGGATGCGATGGAGCAGTTGCACGGGAGGCTGGATGCGGGAACAAGAAAAAGAATTGAGTGGGATGTCATGGATAGTTTTATAGGAGGGCTACCATCAGACATCCAAATTAGGCTCCGCCTCCAGGGATGCGAGAGTCTGGACGATGCATTCATCAAAAGTATCCAGGTTACGCGAACCTTGGGGGCCGAAGCGAGCCGCTGGGGAGGACAATCCTCGCGTGAATACGCAAGACGAGAGAATCGACCGCCGCAGTTCGATAATAGAGATTCGTACCCAGCAACACCATCGAATCCATACAAACCAATGAATCCTGCGACGTCGATCCCCGTCCGCGCACCGGCTAACGAGTTGACATGCAATTATTGCAAGCACCGAGGACATGAGATCCAGGATTGTCGCCGGTTGGCCTACAAAAGGGAACAAGGAAGGAGACAAGACTAATCAACATAGCCAGGGCCGCGCCTGGTTACTCGGCCGCCCGCGGTCTAAGCCCATTTAACCGCCCCTTTACCCTTCACAAATTTAATTTTCGGAAAAGGTTAAAAATATTGTCTAACACTAACACATGATAACTATTAAGGAGGAATCGAACACACATAAGAAAATCGCAGAATTTCTTGCAGTTTATCCACATTTGTAAATATGTATGCATTTTCGCCATGTGGCATTAACTTTTGACCAGATTGTTTGTCCCATTCCTCCTTAAATAAATTTTATTTCATTAAACTATAAAGTATATAAATAAAATTTAACAAAATAAATGTTTCAAACGCATCAAGATTTCTTTGGTAATTAAAAAATTGTGGAAAGAATAACCTATGATTTCGGTGAGATAAAATGTGTTTGACGCTCCTTCTGAAGAGAATATTTCTGAAATGATAGCATGCATGTCCAGCTTATCTAATATTTCGTGATTAATAGAAATCGTTGATAAGTTACTAAGGCGTTCCTGAAGCATTGTAGACCGTGGAGAGTTATTTATAAGTTTTAATTTAGAAAAAGAACGTTTGCCACACGCTACGGATACTGGAAGTGTAGCTAATATTTTCGTGGCTATAAAAACATTGGGATATGTTGATTGGAGCTCATTTTACATATATATTCAAGAAGTTTTTGTGGTTCCATATTTTGTAAATTCGTGTGAGTTTTCAGCGATAAAATTTCATTATATAAATCTTCTGCTAAACATGCAATTTACACAAAAAAGAGTCCCATGGCCGCTTCTTTTTTTGGCCGCCTGCGTGCAGCGCACGCCCTGCACACCCGTTAGGTGCTGCCCTGGACATAGCCGTCCGGGAAACAGTTCGGGCGCCCTGAATCACCGCGACATCTGGTCCCCAATGGACCCGACGGACGACGACTCGGTCCCAAACGTAAGTTCCGACAAAGAAGAACCTTTCGACAACCCAAATGTCAGATACGAACCTACGGAAAAAGGAACAAGAACTCGGTATACCGACGACCCGGTCTCAATCCGTAAAGATAATATCGTAATTTTCATTGACATGCAGGGAAATCCCTGTGATAACGGCAGCAAGGACTTGACGGAAAACAAACTTCTTCCGGAATACGCGGATCTAACCTAGTTCCGCGCCAGAGTAACCCCATTTAAATTGAAGACACTAATAGCACTGCCGTAAAGGGCGTAAAGAACATTGTGGAAGAGTGTAGAGAGTATTATACGAACGCATATGAGTGCGTGATAGACATTGATGTTAATTAAGTACTAGTATGAAATCAATTAAGAATGGATTCTTCCTGATCGGTGCGAAACCTCCGTCCGTCCTCTATCCTTTGTATACCCGATGCACGCTGGGTGCCGAAAATGGAGGACGTAAAAAATATGTAATTTTGATTGCGGTTGTTTCTGTTAGTTTCAATTGTTTCAGCTGTATGTTTGTTACATTTTAAAACTTACTTTTTTTTGTACCATTACTACCGTTCTGCGCAGTGTTGCATCGGGACGCTTTTTCGCGCATGCGCATTGAATCTCGTTTAAGGTAAGTGCTGAATTCGGATAAAACAGGGTTTTCTCGGGCCCTCTGCTCCAATAGTATAAGGAATAATATCAAACACACCGACGAGATATAATATCCCGTTGGCAGACACGAGGTATACAATAACCCACTCATCTTATGGAACTTTGTGTCCACGTAAAAAGTTACCGGCGGTGCCAAAAACCAGACTGATTCGAGAGCACTCTTGCGTCTGACAATAATGAAAATCAATGATGAGATATAAATCGTCGGCGTATAACGTGCTGCAGAAGTATCTGTGGCGGTGGTGCCAAATGTAACGAAAAATGCATGATTGCCATGAAAAAATGTCAAAATTCAAAAGCCTCCAAATTGCATTCAATTCTGAAGAACGGACTATATAATTTTTTTAATTGCGAGCAGGATAATCCCAGTCGTCCAAGACGCATTTAATTAGTCCCGCTAACTTAAAAACACCGCCGACTTCAATCGTCTTTTTTCGCATCATTATATGCCGCAGTACCAAGTATTTAATCAGGAACATTGGTAATATTCAACATATTTTTTGTTACAAAAGTTATTATTCCGTTGACATTGTTGCGGGAAGGAATACGATTTTGCAGTCCGAACGATCTGAACATAGCGCATACGCAACTGGTTGTGATTGGTTCCTGTATAATTGGCATACTTCACTTCTTCGGTAGTCTAGCCGGCGCGGCGGCACAGTGGCGAAAATGACCGCAAGAAGAGTATGTTCCCACATGTAAGTGATTTATTTGATAAATATTTACTGTTCCATCCTCAAATTTGTGAAAATCTTGTAAATTGAGTATCGGCCAACATGTTTGTGCAAATGTTTTAGCTTGATGTAGTGAATTAATCGAAGTATCCGATTCTGATTCCAGGCACCTTTGGTCGTGGGAGAAATCAAAGTTTGCCGTCGGTTTTAACCTCGTTTTCGCAGTTTCCGCATGATTTTCGGTGAGTTTCATACAATGCAATACTTCATTAACCCTCGGACTCCCACGATGGGTCACTTTTTCGGCGCCTGAAGAGCGGCAACCCTTCATACACAGCATTCTATAATGTTGCACGCCACAGGAGTCAATGTGACGACACAGTTCCGAAACTGTAAAGCGACGGTTACCGACTCGGCGTCACCACTGATACACTTCTCGACGTACATGAAATGATGAATTTTTTGCTTATATTATTTCTGCAAAATCTTGCATAGCCGATATCAGAAATGCGACACGGTAATCAAGATGGGTCAATTGAACCCGAAGTCTGAAGATTGTCAACCCATTTTTTTTAGCAAAGTTAACATTTTTGCCTACGTGCATTTTAGCGATGTTAGAATGTATGTTAGACGTTGACAATTTGTTTATAAATAGTTTACAACATATTGAACAAAATAAAAATTTTTGCTTATTTTCTGGCTACATACATATTTACATTCTTCGTGGTGTTTTGAATTTGTTTATAAATTGTTTACAAAATGTTTCGAACAAATTTTAAATTTTCGCCCACGAACATTTCCACGACGTTGCAAAGTATTTTACACATTATTAACGATTTGTTTATAAATTGTTTATAACATTTTTTGAACAAAATTGAAATTTTCACCTATGAACATTCCTACGACGTTGCAAAGTATTTTACACATTATTAACGATTTGTTTATAAATTGTTTACAACATTTTGTACAAAATTAAAATTTTTGCCTACGTGGATTATAGCGACATTGCAATGTTGAGTAGTTTACGAAGGAATGCACCAAGATCAGGAAAAGTAGATTCGTTACATTATTTCTGTGAATGCGATTTTACGCGGGAAACGCGGGCCACGCGAGAAGTGTGTGTGCACACACACTGCAAGCGCTACATACATGTGTATTGTTTGAACGTTCGACCGTTGGAGTCCAAAAGAACGGTAAAAGGAAAAATCAACTCGTTAGCCAGCAGCGCTCAGTTGCGGCAACACTATCACCTTATCCCAGTTTCGCGTTATGGGAGCCAAAGGATGCACGTGCGGCGATGGCGAGTCGCGAAATCGCGATACCCGGTAAGAGTCGTGATAGTGCGGATAGTGCGTTGGTGTGGAACAGTGACAGTGACAGTGATAGTGAAGTAAACGATGACTTCAGCGATGACACTGTCCACAGCGACGAAGAGCCGGAGGTGAATGCGTCGGAGGACGACGTATTTTCAGGTTCCGAAAGCGACGACGACGCGAATGATTGTAGAAATCATGTAGTGTCCGGTCGCACCTGGAAATACGTTGCTCCGGAAAACATCGATGCTGCGGCAAGTATTTCTCGCGAACCGCAGTTAACCGCGATGAGTGAAAACGTGGAAACCATCGAAGATTGTTTCCGCGTTTTCATAAACGACGAAATTTTTGATATAATCGTTAGATATACCAATCAACGGGCGCATCAGCATTTAGAAACACACCCTGGACAGCCGTAGACAGAGGTAACGCGAGTCGAAATAAAAGCATTTATCGGCATTTTATTAATGTCAGGCCGATTTCGAGAATCACGCGAGGCGCCCGCAGATATGTGGCGAAAAGACAATTTCCTATCGCGCCCGTTTTATACAGCATCGATGTCGCGAAATAGATTTACTGATATTTTAAGATTCATGCGTTTCGACGATTGCGAAACGAGAGAAGAGAGACAAACCGCGGGCAAGTTAGCACCCATTCGCGAAGTGTCTAATATATTTGCGGCCAATTGCCGGGAAGCTTATGAAGCCTCCGACAAAGGCACTATCGACGAACAGTTAATGAAATTTCGGGGTCGCTGTTCTTTTAAAGTTTATATGCCCAACAAACCCGGCAAGTACGGCATCAAAATATGGTCACTTTGCGACGCGAAGACGAATTTCTGTTGTAATTTACAAATTTATTTGGGAAAATCGGGAACTTCTCCCGAAAAAGGGCAGGGGCCACGTGTTGCTAAAGATCTTTCCGAGTTTTGGTACAATACATCTCGAACTATTACTACTGACAATTTTTTTATCGACATCACGTTAGCAGAGGACCTACTGGAATAGAATTTATTTCTTGTCGGTACAATGAGGAAGAATAGGACAGACCTACCAAAAATACTGACGGAGACGTACGGACGGCCCATCTATTCTTCCCATTTCTTATTTACGCACAATTTGTCTCTCGTTTCGTATGTGCCGAAACCGAGAAAGTGTGTAACTCTTTTGTCCACTGTGCACCATGAACACACTATTTCAAGTCAGCAGGGAAAATTCAAGCCCGAAATAATTAATTTTTATAATTCTACTAAAGGTGCCGTGGACACACTGGACAAATTAGTTAGAGAATATACGTGTCGTAGATGTACACGACGCTGGCCGTTTGCTATTGCCATGCATATTTTTGATATTGCCGCTTATAATGCTCTTATCATTTGGATGATAAAAAATCCCGACTGGGAGGCGTCAGTGACGTCCAAAAATAATCGTAGAAAGTTCTTCTTAGAAGAGCTGGCAAAACAATTAGTTTCCCAAAATATTGATGATAGATCTCAGAGCTCTTTCGTAACGCGTAACCGTCATGTTGTAGAAGCCCTTCGGGCTGCCGGACGGACGATTTGCAGTCCAACAGAGGTAGCTCCAAATACGTCCAAAAAACGTAGGAGGTGCTACCTTTGTCCAGAGTCGGACACCAAATATTCCAATATTTGCCAAATTTGTAAAAATTCAATTTGCAAAACGCATGCAGGACAAGCAGAGTTTACATGCACGAGCTGTGTAAGAAAGTGATGCATTTCTGTTTGTTTTCCATGCGATTTCGTGTCAAATATCATATTTCCGGGAAACAATAAATTAGTAACAATTTACTTTAGAAAAAGTGCTACTTTAATTAACAATTAATTGAGCAACAGCCGGCCTCGGGTGCAAAATATAAAAAATTATAAATAATATTTTGTTGTTAATTGTAAATATAATATAAGATAGTTTTAAGAGTGCGCGTGTGTGTGTGTGAAGTGCGCGAACGACCCTGAGGGAACAGTCAAGAACACCAAAGACACTGGACGACACCAGCGGACGACGGACCATCAGAGAAGAGTCACCGATTGCACCGTGGGGGTTTTAGTCGGTAAAAATCCGGCACTACCCCGCACTGTCCCTACTAGTACGGGGTGTTTTTTGAAGATTTCCGCCAGGAAAACAAAAAAAAAAAAAAATTAACAAATTGTTAACAATGTGTAACATACATTGCAACGTCGCAGAAATGTTCATAGGCGAAAATTTCAATTCTGTTCGAAAACTGTTATAAACAATTTATAAACAAATCGTTAATAATGTGTACAATACTTTGCAACGTCGTACAAATGTTCATAGGCGAAAATTTCATTTTTGTTCAAAAAATGTTATAAACAATTTATAAACAAATCGTTAATAATGTGTACAATACTTTGCAACGTCGCAGGAATGTCCATAGGCGAAAATTCCAATTTTGTTCAAAAAATGTTATAAACAATTTATAAACAAATTGTTGACAATGTGTAAAATACTTTGCAACGTCGTGGAAATGTTCGTGGGCGAAAATTTAAAATTTGTTCGAAACATTTTGTAAACAATTTATAAACAAATTGAAAACACCACGAAGAATGTAAATATGTATGTACCCAGAAAATAAGATTTTCATGCAATAAATAATATAAATGCAACCATTGCTTTATACATTTATTTTCATGCCCTTTCAGGCATCACTTTTCGCTTCAATGGTAACGTCGAGTAAAAAGTAGTTTCGTCACGAGTGGCATTACCGGCTGCATGTTGGGTTGCCTATGTGCAGGCCGGGCAAATTTAGCCCATCGCGGGAGTGCGTGTCTCATTTTCAGTCGGGAGTCCGAGGGTTAAGGTGCTAGAACCGAAGTAGCAACTAAGTACTCATAAATGTCGGGTCTATTCAACATATTTTGTGTAAGAAGAGCAATTATTGAGATTGTCAATATCGAAAATAGGAATAGGTTGGAATGAACGTACAGTCAGTCTCGGAAACATTCGGACACAAAAATATTTTGAATTCATCTCTTCGTATCTCGGTCATTTATCAATGTATTGTGATTTTTCTTGTTTCACCTGATTCGTCTTTCATTCAAGTTAACGACATGTATTTTTTTATTTAAATAATTACTGGTTTATTTTAAATTAAATAATGAATTCAATCATGTCACGTTTTCGGGTGGCTTTTGCCGCACGTCCTTGGTGACTTAATACTTCCCTCAACCGATGTAGCATGTGAAACCATTTTTTTTGTTAATATTTAATGGTATTATATCATGTTCATTTCTCCTTTAATGTTTATTTCGAGCTTATTATTGTTTTCTTCCATTTTTCCGGCTACTTTCTCCGACAATTTTTTCGTGGGTTTGAAGCGCAAGTGTTGTGGTGACGCATGGAGGACTTCGGGCCAGTGGTGCGACGCAAATTATTGCTCCCTGCGTGCTTTTTGTTTGGATTTGGTGCCTCGATAGAATGTACGACTCTCGTAGAACGCCATTTTCTCAGCACCCCCTACTAATTTTTGTATTCTTGGACTGAACTAATGAACCTAGTGCATGAGAGAATTAATAAATTCTAATTTTGCAACTCCATTGTTTAAATTATAGATTTTACAAGTTGGTACTATACTGTGGCACAGTGTCCGAATCTTTTTGGGACTTGTCACTAAGGTGTGTAAAAGCGTCCGAATCTTTTTGAAACTTTTCACTACAGGTGTATAAAAGTGTCAACAAAAATTACACATACTAAACCGAAGTTGAGCCGTGATTTTATACCACACATGTTTATGTTGAAATAAAACAAATTCAAATATTTTACAGAACATCATTTCATGGAGGATACATACATGTGTAGATATATCAAAATGAAAATTAAGAAAATGCCAAAGATGTCTAGGCCAACTAACCAAATCCAGAGTATGTCAGACAAAGGTTCAAAAATGCAGCATGTCCTGTGGTATGCAGATATGTAGACATCACTGGTGAGAGAAATCTTAAAGTTCCTCTAGTCTAGTGAATCAATCGTCTCAGAGCGCGAATTCATATTTCTCGCGTTAAATGTTCCTGAGAAATTCTAATCAAGGCCACGGTGATCGTAGATAAACTTCGAGGTGTCATGAGAAATAATACGTAATAATTTCTAAAAATTTGGCAGCAGGGGGAGAAGGCGTGCCGCGAGGCACCGGCACGTAGCTCAGTGGAATTGTGATTGTTGTCTGTGTCGGAAGCCGAGGTCGTGAGCTCGGTGTATATACGCCGACTAAAATTTCGCGATTTCAAATAAGTGTCCATAAAATCGGAGTAATGACCGTCTAAACTAGATAGAATCCATGTAGATGACAGTGTTTTATTATACACATGGCTGGTATAACGTTGTACATGCATATGTCTATCTTATACAGGGCTCGGCACGGTAGGAGAGTGGATTCTCGGATGTAGTACAAATAGCAAATGAAATTGAAAAGACAAGATCACGCACAGGGTGCTATTCAAAATCAGAGCCTGACGCATGATCAACCATCACGATTGCGCTTGATTAGTCTGGAAAGAGGACTGTTGTCAAGGGACACAGCAGTTACCCCAGAACCATCGAATTGAACGAAAGACGCCATTTTCTAGCATAAAATCTAACGACTACATAGGAAAAACGTTGTTCATAGTAATTATAACTTCGGTTATGATATATATATATTTCCACGATGAATCACAATCCACATCGTGAAAATACATATTGTCAAACAAGGTTATTGCTCGTGGACGAAAATTAATAACATAATTCGAAGTCATGATTTGTATAAACAACGTTTTTCCTATGAAGTCGTGTAGGTCCGGTCCATTTTTCGTGAAATCTTAACAATACCCGAATGATAACATTGTCCGTGATTTCAATAAGCGGCGCATCCTGTATATAAGATTTCATGTTTTATTATATACTGAACAATATTTTTATATTTACAGGCTTACAGACGCCAGCAATATTGGCAAGGTGGACACAGGCGGAAAGACGAAGGTATACCTATGCTGATATTTTATTTATAATTTTTATACGATTAAACATTTTTTATTTTGCCATTATTCCTGTTTTGAACTGAAACTCAGATAGAAAAAATTATTTCGGCCAAGCGGTGACCGCCTCCAGACCCGACGGGCATAGAAGTGCGTATAATTTGGAGCCCTATTGGCATTATAGAAGCCAGAATAACGTAAATAAATATATAAATTTTGCTTTTTTGTTATTCAATGAATAATCTTCTCATGTTTACGCAGGCTTTCAGACGGCAGCAACATTGGTTGGAAGCTGATGGAGAAGAAAGGGCGGAGACCAGACAGCAAAGAGCACCGAAATCGGCCAACACCTACATTTTTTACAATTAAAATTAAAACTTTGAAATATCAATCTTTTATATTATGATCCGCGACTAGACAGTCACGGGTGAACGAGAAATCATTTGTGTGTTGGAGATTCATTGTAGTATTGGAGAATCGGTGTAGCTTTTTCGGCTTGATCTGTCAGTCTCTGATCGGGCCGAGCAAGCTACACCGATTCTCCAACATTGGCCGCAGCTCTTACCCTACCCTACCGACACTCACGCATTCGTGCTTTACACAGAGCCATATTTAGCATTTGTTTGGTGGTCCACCGTGTACTGTTAAGGAGAAATCGGGTAATTTCGTCAAAAGTTAATGCTATATTGTGAAAATGTATACATACTTATAAATGTCTATAGTGTATTTTTAACAGGGACAAATGGAAGATTAATATGTAATTGGTACTACGAAAGATTGATTTTCGATTTAAAATGTTATTTACGGTAAAAATGATCATTTTTCGGTAACGCAGCACAGAATTTTTTATATTGAGTGTACAACTGCTAAACCTGATGACAAAGGAGCTTCAATTGCGATTTCTAGCAAACTCTTCAAAGAAGAGTATCTAGCACAATTAATAATTTTAAAACAATATCAGATTCCTTTGCCACTTTGCAATATTTGCAATAGCTGTTTAATATATGAAAAAGCAGTTTGCTGTATCTCGGACCAACCTTTAATGCGGTCTTGCCCTGTCTCATGGGTGATGGGTCCTCTATGGCCGTATTCACGTACTGCGCTTAGGCCTCCGCGGACGCTTAGGCCTAAGCGCAGTACGTGAATACGGCCCTATGTTTCGCAACAACACCAAAAATGTCATAAGACAGACAAATTAAAAAGTGAGAAGTTCAATTAGCTTATTGGGGAAAAGATAAAGCGTGCAGGGAAATGGTACAATATTCCTGGATGTGTGGCCGCGTATAACTGCGTTTATCTTGGTGTGTCTCGTAAACCGTGAGTGAAACACGACAGTAGGTGTTCTATATCGTTTCTATATTCGTTTCAAGCTCTCAACAAGTTCGAACATCTGTTCGAATATACCAAGAACATTTTGCATTCGTTTAAGCTGAACATGTTAAACATTCTTTACAGTAGCGGCTCGTCCACAAGTGCAGTCAGCTGCAGAGCCTCAACACCCACCGTAGTTTAATGATACGAAATATACTTTTATTTACACATTGCATTTGAACTATTTTCTCAGACTGAGTCTGCATCAAATGCAGATCGAAATGTTCGTAACATAATTTTTGTAGCCGCAATACAAGTAGGAAGGCCGATTTTCATTAGCGTGGCCTCAAAGTGTATGAGTAACGTATCTTTCCGGTTGCAAGCCATGCATCCAGCCCTTTACATCCGCTAGAAGGTTCAGTGTGTTATGTTCACAGTGATGGGCAGCCATGGGGAGGGGTGAAGGGGGGGGGGTCAGTTACAGAACCGTATTTATAATAAATCAACAAATTAACAAATAAAAAAGAAAATAATAATAAGAACGTGAAGTCTGCGCCTCCAAAATACATTGGCGGGTATCATCCGTCGACAAGCTCATATTCATTCTGAACATTATAAAATAAATCGAAATAAAAGTCTTTCAATTCCTCTCTTATAGCTGATGGATGATGGATTCACTCCCTTTCTATACAGAGCCTCAACCTGTTGGGGATTTAAATTCGTTCGCGCCTTGGCCTCGCTACTTACGTGTAGTCATAGACCTTATATACATGGACCGCACGTTTCCTATGCTGCCAATGCACGGATAGTGTCCCAAACAGTCTAGGACAGACGTATATCTCCATCCTCTGTTTTCCTTTATGTACTGATGGTGGGTGGTAATGCGCATGCTCCGCGCAGAATGAAGTATACATTGAACTATAGAATACGTAGAATGTGCACGGGTGCGGGAACAGCTGCGCCTCGCTGTTAGAGAGAGAAGAAAGATATTTTGGTATTCTGTCTCACTCTTACCACTGGACCTTTGGGACATACAGTCGATTTGCGCCTTTCGACGTAAGTTCCACAGAGATTTGACTAGATATGACCGGCTCAAAAAGAGTTGCTCTCTTCTATTTACATATTTCAGTAGGTGATATATGTCAGTATGTCACAGAAATTAATGTATATGATCACAAAATAAAGTAAAAAATATTATCAAACGTTTTAAAATTACACATGATTTTTTGTTTTAGAGGTTGTGAAGGTTAATTTTGTTAATACATATCGAAATTGCTTTCCTTTGGGAATTGTTCATGCTGGATGTAAAAATATAATACATGCTCATTTTTTGTTTTTTTCCAAATAGACATAGACAATAAATAAAATAAATATTACAATAATTTTGATTGATATTATTAATTTTGTTTGAGAAAGTATCCTTTTTAATAGACTTCAAAAATGTACTGAAAAATATAAAATAATGTTCAATTTTTGAAGTCGGTGTTACTTTTTTTTTAGTTTTTTATGCGTTTGCAAGTAGTGTTTCCTCGTTCAGGTTCACCCATTAACATTTTAGGAATAGAATAATACATATCCTGTTTTTATTACGACTTACCATAAACCCTTTTGTCAAAAGGATAGTACAGCAAAGATCACCAAAGTTCAGTTCCGTATATTTTAACGGCGTACAGAACATTATTGAAAGGGTAGTAGGGTGGTACAGGTAACAAAGGACAGAATACCAAAATATCTTCTTTCTCTCTCGGCGCGGCTCGACTGCAGCTCTACATACGGCCGTGCGCATTCCAGGTATTCTATAGTTCAATGGAAGTATATAAACCGAAACAACCAACGGGCAAGCTCCGCGGGCAACGCGCATGCGTGAAAGCAAGAGGCCCTTGACCGGCCCAGAGAGTATCAGAGAGAGTGGAAAGTAAGCGTATACCGACAATAGCGCCATGCAGTGGTTGAGTATAAAATTTGTAGTGACCTTCAAAGTTGAGAGAGTGCAACCTGAAGTGTTCTATGGGCCGTATTCACGTACTGCGCTTAGGCCTAAGCGTCCGCGGAGGCCTAAGCGCAGTACGTGAATACGGCCCATAGAACACTTCACTTATGTGTTTAGGAGCATCGCCCAGACGCCGCTTTATTGTTTCACATCTCATCGGCGGCATTGTGATTTAAAGTGACAAAGTTGTACTTCAGGAAGGTAAATCTGGAAAAATGCCAGTCTATTGCAGTGTGCAAACATGTAGCAATTGCTCATCGCGCAATCCAGAAATTTCTTTCTTTTATGTTCCAAAACATCCTGAAATGTAAGTATATAGATACGTATATATATTACAGTTTATCAAAATAGTTTACCCGCGGTTATGAAGGTTATAATTATTGTAACATAGCGTTTGCAAATTAGTTGGACATCCGACGAAACGAATGTTGTGTTCTATCTGTATTCGTGTAAAAAACATTATAAAATTCTAATTTTACTTTCTGACATTTCTTAGCCGTGAAAGCACAGTTACTAATAGTAAATATACAAAAAAAAATGAAATAATATAATTTCATGATCGCAGGTTCATTCTTCCTTTATGATTTTTAATAAAATTTCGTGTGTGTAAGGTATTAGAACTGGATATTTATTATTTCAAATACGTTGAAATTGTGAAACGTCGGCAATACGCTGCATCCATTAAAAAGCAAATATTTAAAATAACCGTTGTAGCCGCGGAAGTCTTAAAAATAAACTGAATGTTACGTCCTACGTCCTCCACCCGCCACAATTTTTCGCTTTTCTAAATTAGTCAAGAATAACTAATCGATCATTCTCGCCGCAGTCTCCCGTTCGCTCAGTAGTTCTAAGATTTACTCTAATCTAACTCTACGAATGAAGTGCGGTTCTCACGAACCCCCGTTAGCGATAAGACACGCCGCGCGCGACAAGTAGAGGTAACTTACACCCGAGCGATAGCCAAGACGACGCGAGTAGGGAACAAGCGAAACGTACAAGGAAAAGCTCCGCCAAATTCTCGCGCCGAGCGACCGGACAACCGCCAAGTAACGCAACCTGCCAGAATAGGAATTCCAAAAGATAATATACGTGTAGCCAAGTCCTGGGAAAGGCATCTGGCGCGCCGTTCCCAGGATATAACGCTGATGCAGTGTCAGCATGCGAATGCCGCTCAGCGGAGCACGGCGTCTATATAGGGCAGTACGAGACCCTCTTCGGACACTCTTGGTTACGGCAAATACCTGTACGCGCACTCTTGGTTACCACTTACTCTTGACCGCGACTTACTGTTCGGGACTTGTGACTTACTCGTTGAACGTGTTACTTCAATTCACTTCTTTGGGTGCAGTGCTCCGTACCGCACCGTTGTTCGCGTATAGAGAATTCAAGTGCGGGTGCGAAGCGTAACACCCGACGTAGTATTTACCTTCGGTATCTTTCAAGTGAATCAAGTGTAACGAATATAATCAGGTCAAGTCTAGTCGAGTCAATAGAATCAAGTTAAGTCCAAGTGAATAACCAACGCGGTAGAATCAGTGCCATTGTTCCTGTATCTCGTCAGGCAACACCAGGTTTGTGTAACCAAGCAGTCTTTGCAATTCAGACCATTCTAGGCAACCAGCGTGGTGAAGCCTTCGAAATTCAACTAATCATAAGTAACTTGCGTGATCGAGACACTGCGTCTAGTCTCAATCTCCGATTCTCCGGCCGCGATAACGAAGTGGAGCCGTCCACTCTAAATTGTAGGGTTCGATCAACCAATAAACAGCATGTACACAGTCTCGTGAATCACCCACTGCACACCCATCCTCGCAACACTACACGTACACTCGCGTAAGACCTGGTTATCGGAGTGTTCTCTGAGTGTAATTAGACAGGGGATTTCACCCCTTTCTTCCCGCGATACCGAAACCGCCGGGCGCATAAATCGAGTGGTCCTTGCTGCCGCCTTCGAGCCTGTGCCTGAGTCGCCGTACGGGCAATATCCCGTGGGCACCGTCGAAACTCCGAGTTCCGGTGACCCCTCTGCGAATCTTTCGCGCGACATCAGCTCACAGGTTTCGTTAGCCCGCGGCGGGCCCCCACATAAATCGAGTGGTCCTTGCTGCCGCCTTCGAGCCTGTGCCTGAGTCGCCGTACGGCAATATCCCGTGGGCACCGTCGAACCTCTGAGTTCCGGTGACCCCTCTGCGAATCTTTCGCGCGACATCAGCTCACAGGTTTCGTTGGCCCGCGGCGGGGCCCCTCGCTACGATCGTGGCCCCTCAACCACTTTCGGCGCACCACGGTTCGGGGCCGAGGTCAGTGGTCGTATCCACGGATCAGAACTATTCTCCCGCTCAAACCCATAACCAGAGAGAACTCCGAGTCACCAACTGCGCCGACATTGCCAGTGCCGTAACCATTCGGACGCGAATAGATTCTTGGGTTGGTGTAATTCCGAGTCACCAGCTACGCCGACATTGCCAGTGCCGTACCCATTCGGACGCGAGTAGATTCTCGGGTTGGTGTAATTCCGAGTCACCAGCGACGCCCATACTTTCTGTGCCGTAACCATTCGGACGCGAGTAGATTCTCGGGTTGGTGTAATTCCGAGTCACCAGCGACGCCCATACTTTCTGTGCCGTAACCATTCGGACGCGAGTAGATTCTCGGGTTGGTGTAATTCCGAGTCACCAGCGACGCCCATACCTTCTGTGCCGTAACCATTTGGACGCGAATAGATTCTCGGGTTGGTGTAATTCCGAGTCACCAGCGACGCCAATACTTTCTGTGCCGTAACCATTCGGACGCGAGTAGATTCTCGGGTTGGTGTAATTCCGAGTCACCAGCGACGCCCATACTTTCTGTGCCGTAACCATTCGGACGCGAGTAGATTCTCGGGTTGGTGTAATTCCGAGTCACCAGCTATGCCCACATTGCCTGTGCCGTAACCATTCGGACGCGAGTAGATTCTCAGGTTGGTGTAATCCCGAGTCACCAGCGACGCTCACATTACCTGTGCCGTAACCATTCGGACGCGAGTAGATTCTCAGGTTGGTGTAATCCCGAGTCACCAGCGACGCTCACATTGCCTGTGCCGTAACCATTTGGACGCGAATAGATTCTCGGGTTGGTGTAATTCCGAGTCACCAGCTACGCCCACACTTTCCGCGCCGTAACCAGTCGGACGCGAGGATACACGTAGGTTTAGTGTCGAATCAGGACACCGAGTATATTTAGGCGCGTGCGACGCCTCAGCGAGCCGCTCCGCTGACACGTCAAATCTCTTATCAGGCCGGTCACTTCGTCTGTCTTCCGATCCCCGGTATACCCGGTGTACGCAGGGTGCCGAAAAACGGAGGACGTAACACTGAATATTTATATTGTAGTCGAAAGAAATGGTTACAGTTCGCTGGTATTAATGAGAACGCTGCTTCAAATTTTCGGATATGCATAAATCACTTTGACGAGTCTTGCATCAGAAAACGACATCCAAGGCCATTGTTGCATAGAGAAGCTATTCCAACCCGTCATATGGTAAATGGTGAGTAACAGTAGGAAAGCAGCTTAATAAATTATAATTTTCGACTGAATCTTGGGGGAACAATCTATTTTATTTGATATTGACCTTAACTTTATTTTTTAGATATTTTGCAATGGAATAAACAAAATGTCATTTCATGTTTGAAAAGATAAACCATACAATTTTTTTTAATTTTAGTTACTGACACCGACCACCAGGAACATGAGAAACGGAAACGGTTAAACGAAGGGAAGGAAAACGGAGGGAACGATGACCATGGAGGGAAAAGATTCAAATCTTAGGATGTGGATGCACCAAGTAAAATGTTGCAAAAGGAAAAAGATTTGAAAAACGTTCAAATACATGGTAAGAATTTGTTGGGCATCTATCGATATTCCGTATTAAGCGGCGCGACAACGCTTCAAGACGAGCAATATTGGATGGTGGCGGTAATGCGACTTAGTCTTGCCCTTGTTTCCGTGGGCCCGTCTGCCACCACGGGTGCATCGAGGAGCTCCACGTAGGCACAGGGGTTCCCCGGGGAGAGGAGCATACCGTGTGACTTGCTCATTTCCCAGAATTCGTCAGTTCTTCTCCGATCCGGATAGCGAACGAGCGGAAATGGAACGCGCGTAGTTTTTGTAATGGTATTGCGAGCTTAATAAAGATTAAATGACGAAGGCTAGAAAAGAAGTCTATCGTTTCCCGTCGGATCCATCCCCGCCTCCCAGAACCCGACATAAATATACTGCGTCTCCACCCCACTGATTTTTACTGTGGGCGAGGGCGGTACAAATTACAAAGATACATGGAAAAGATTGCATAATCTGAAAATATTATAAATTGTACAAATTAAATGGAATCGTCTACAAATGTTGCTTGCAAAGAGGCAGCTCACAATTTTGACCTGCTTCAAATATTTGAAAGCTTAAGTTAATTTTGCGGGGTAGAATGTCAATCATAGGATTTTTTTTTATAACTGCGCATGATTTATATATTTAGTCTTTAATTCCCCATAGTAATGTTTGAATAGTATGTCTTTGTATCAGACTTTTGGAATTGTACAAAAGAAATACAATATTCTACAAATATGTGTCTTTTATTACAGACAACGAACCGTATTCCCCGAAAGAAGTACAAGAATGTATTCCCCTCTCCTTCATAAATACGCCAGAAAGTTCTTGCAAGAGCAGGCAGCGTAATCCTGCAACCTGCAGAAATTTGCTGGCAAATTTTTCTGATGATAGCCCTCATACTCCGTCTAGGCAGGGCGAAGTAGCACAATTTAAAGTTACCCCAATTGAAACAAAATTAGAGGTAACGAGTGTCCCAGCGTGTAATGCCGTTAAACTAAATACTTGCAAACGAACGATTGCATTATTACGAAGCCGCCTTACCAAATTGAAACGCAAAGCACAGAAAAGCAAGGTCCACAATAAGCATGCTATTGAAGGTGGCATTGAAAAATTAATTGAGGAGAGCACTGCGTTGCTATCTCCAGAGGCAAAAATATTATTTCAATCGCAGTTACGACTGTCAAAGCGCAAGAAGATGGGACGTAGATATAATGACGACATGAAAGATTTGTGCCTATCTATGTTTTATCTTTTTCCAAAAAATTACAGATTTTTACGGAAAATATTTGTAACCCTTCCGTCGTCTAGAACTCTTCGCGCGTACCAAAGCAAGGTTCCATTAAATCCTGGGCTCAATGAAATAATTCTATCAGAATTAGAAACAAAATTCCAAAATGAACCTATTCAAAATAGGGTAGTATCGATTTTATTCGATGAATTACATTTAGTACCAGAAATACATTACGACGCGAATAGCGATAAATTCATAGGTTTGGCAGACGACGGCTCAACCCGTCTACCGTTTGAGGCACATTCAGCCTTGGTACCAACAATTACTTGGATTAACAAACCTGCAAAGCAACCAATTGGGAATTGGTTCCTTGGCAAAAAAGGGAACTCAAGTAAAACCCATGAAATAATGCTTACCGCAATTGATGCGATTTTTGAAAAAACGGGACTTATTGTCAAAACATTAATTTGCGACCAAGGGCCACGTAACATAGGCATATGCAAAAAACTGGGTATAACAATAGATAACCCGTATTTTATAAGGCACCAGCACAAAATATTTACGATTTTTGACCCTCCCCATCTTTTAAAATCATTTAGGAATAACTTTTCAAAAAAAATATTACATTACAAGGGCGGGAAAACTTCCTGGAATGAGTTGAAAACAGTATACAAACTTAGCAAAGAAAATTATTTAAATTTAATTCCCAAAATTAAAGAGCAACATTTTGATACAGACAATAATTTTAATAAAATGAAGGTATTTTTAGCGGCCCAGATTTTTTCAGAGTCTATGTATACAGCATACCTGATATATAAAACGTTTTTCCCCGACTTGTTCAATTCAGAGTACGATATCACACTACAATTAATACGTGATATGGATAAATTATTTGATTGTTTAAACTCCAGTTTGTCTAGACAACCGGCATCGGGAAAAATGAGGTACGCCCTAAAAAATAATTCAGAAAACATGTGTTTTTTAGAAGGCATGCTTCAAAATTTACAGACGGCAAAATTTGTAGGTAGTCAACCTCCTTCCATCAAAGGCCTGAGAATGACCATTAGTGCTGTATTAAAATTAGCCGAAGATTTACGCCTTCATTATAATATACACGCGTTGCATACGAGACGATTAAATCAAGATCCATTGGAAAACTTATTTGCTGCTATTCGCCAAGCGAATGGCTGCTCTATGTACCAGTCACCTACGCAATTTCAGAACGCCATGCGTCACCAGTTAATTACACATTTAGGTAAACTATCCAAATTTACAAACTGTGAAGTTGACGAAAATAATATATTAATTAAATTAAAAAATATCAACAAGATGCCTATTCAAACACCCACACAAACAATACGGCCCATACTTATTGAAATTCCTCCAACTGACGAGAACGAACCTACCGAAGTAGAAACATTTACAACATGCAACGTTGTATATTATTGTGCAGGCTACATAGCTAAAATCTTTCTTGTTTGTAATTGAAGTGCTCGCGTAGATGGAAAGCGAGTGGATAGTGGACGGGTGAGTGGCAAGTAAGCGCAGGCGGTGAAGTTATGAGAACACAATAAACTATTTATTTACGACACTAAATAACAGCTATTTACACACTGAGTGAACCCGTGGTGAGTTGCACCGTACGAGAAAATAATGAGAGAGAAGAGTTGATGTGAAACCGTCCGAAAAGAGAAGTGTTGCTATAGCACAAGAAGTGACGTCCGCGTGATACAATGGTTGCGAGGTGAGTGAGAATAAAAGGCGGGCGCCGGAAGCGCACCGGCTCGTCACGTGAGTTCTCGATAATAATCGATTAGATCTGTATTGATCTCTGATAGGTGGACAAGTTATCGATTCGAGATCTCGCGTGAGTGATGAGCGTGAAGTGAGGTGAAGTTGGTCGGTAATATAGATTTCTCTGACATTTCTAAACCATCATAAATGTGTAACGTACCGCGCCGCCGACCAGCGCCGAGCATCGCCGAGCGCCGCCGACCAGCGCTGCGGCCCATGACGTCGTGCCTGCCTGCCTGCCTGCTTGCCGTGACGTCAGCATGCAGCGCCCAAATAGTGACGTACCCAGTGCAGTGACGCGCTCCCCACAGTGACGCGCCCGACTCTAGCGACGCGCTCGCGTAAAAGCGCCACATTCAAACTAAGCGACTGCATAGTAGCTGCATGATGGCGGCATAGCAACGGCATAGCGACGGCCGAGCGACGCGCTCGCGTAAAGCGCCGTATTCGAACCGAGCGACTGCATGGTAACGGCATAGCAACGGCCGCGCGACTGCATGGCAATCACGTGCACAGCGAGTGCAAAGGGACGGTTGGGAACGTGCGATTCCCCGAAAAGCGTGCCCCACCGCGATGCCCTATTTTTCCTCTCATCTCAGTACCCCTTGCCTAAGGTCATTCTGTATAAAAAGAGCGCTCCTCCAGGGCTCACCAGTTCAGTCAGCTGCAGAAGAGACCGTGCAAGGGTCTGCATTAGAAATTCCCGAGCGTTACGTACAAGTGTGTAAAAGTGTATCCAGGATCACTTAGTGTCTTTTCGTTGGCTGTTCTCGTTGCAAGGGACAACCTGTGCGTGTTCCGCGCGTCATTAGTTTAGTTCAAATTCAGAGTCCGGCAGCTGCAGGAAAGACTGTCTTTCCGCTGTCCGCGACTCATAGCAAGGAATAACTTAGAGTATTCCGAGCAGTCTTAGTGTTAGTCGTTTTGCCACACGGAAAAGTGTGTAGTTTTAGTTCTCTAATACCGCTCAAATCCCTTTAAACCAAAGAACACAGTCTAGTCAAAGATCGCTTTTGTAAATGTATACGCGTCGTACTTTAGTCATATTATTTGAAATATTAATCGATTTATCGTTGTGCGTTTTATACCTAATTGCTTTTTCTTGTATTTATCTTTTTCAATATATATTTTATTTACTTGTCTTCCATAATTCTTTGCTGTAGAGTTGTTCAATCGCCCAGAACTCGAATCACACGAACAAGGCTTCCCTTTACCGCACGAGGGAACCACCGAGCCTAAAAGAAAAGATACCAAATCCACTCTCCTCAAAGTTGTGCAAGGGGTGCAGCCGTGAAAAATCGGACGAGGCCCTTGCCAGCTATCCTCTCGAGCTTGCTTATCCAGGGTGCAGCCGTGAAAAATCGGACGAGGCCTGGGTAGTGACTCAAAAAACCGAATTGGTCGAAGGGTGCAGCCGTGAAAAATCGGACGAGGCCGGAGGCAATTTTCCTAACCTCCTCTCTCCTCCTTTCGACCAGCAAGACGTATTTCCGCAAGGGGATACGAGGAGCTGCGAGAGAGGCATCACTAAGAGTGGCGACGGCAGGGTGCAGCCGTGAAAAATCGGACGAGGCCTGTTCTTAGCCACTCAATCCTCTAACTGATAATTCTTTTCCTATCGGCACTGGCAAATAATCCTCACCACGCCAGGGCCGTGGCTCGTAACAAATGTAATAAATGTGAAAACTTGATACAGGCAACGGACAGCGTACAAAGATTTCCAAACTTTTACGATGCTGAAATCGTACGCCACTACTCGTGGATTAATATTTGTGAAGGAGGAAATATTTATGATTATTAAGGAGTGGGAAAAACGTTTTAAGGTAGTTATTAGGGGAGTTTTAAATCAGGATAATGTAAGCCTGATTCTCGCAGGTATTCTTAAGTTAAATTACCGTGATATTAAATTATGTTCAGAAAACAGTGCGGCTGTTTTCCTTAAAACTTTTATACGAACCAGATGCCATTGGGAGGCACGGTTTTAAGGCGCGAAATTAATGCCAAGCAAAAAAAAACAACACCAACTATTACAGATATTGATCCGCAAAATCCTGGAGCGCAAAGACACAGAAAAAAAATGATAAAATTTCTGGGACGACCATAAATGCAAAATTGCATTTAAGATAGTATATAATCTGTGAATGTATATATGACCGGTGCATTACGCCAATAAAAGGAATATTTCCACACATATTCTGTACATATAGTGTATATTTTTATAGTTTTTAATATTTTTATAATTAAAATATGAATTTTGACAGTTAATTATTATTTATCATTTTACTTCGTCTAGTAATACATTCAATATATAATTACGTGTTTTAATTTCGCGCTATAATCCGTGGTGGGGGGCTTTGTGATTCATACTCAAACGTCAGAGTGCGCTGAAACCTGTATACGGAAAAATACATTACGCTTTTATGGCACTTCCCACTCTCTCTAATACTCTCTGGGGTGAACTCATTGAACTATAGAATACCTGGAATGTGCACGGCCGTATGTCTAGCTGCAGTCGAGCCGCGCCGAGAGAGAAAGAAGATATTTTGGTATTCTGTCCTTTGTTACCTGTATTACCCTTCCAATAATGTTGTGTACGCCGTTAAAATGTACGGAACTGAACTATCTTAGCTGTACTATCCTTTTGACAAAAGAGTTTATGGTAAGTCGTAATAAAAACAGGATGTGTTTGAAGAAAAACTGTTCCCATACAAGAAACATAGACTATATATATTTCATAATTTGCAATTTGTATACAGAGAGATAATTCCAAATGTGTACATCAATAAGGCATCTTATTACAATTTCTGACTGTGGCAATAATAGCATGTGAAACTTGTTAATTACCAGTATATGTATTATTCTATTCCTAAAATGTTAATGGGGGTGAACCTGAACGAGGAAACACTACTTTCAAACGCATAAAGAACTTAAAAAAAAGTAACACTGACTTCAAAAATTGAACATTATTTTATATTTTTCAGTGCATTTTTGAAGTCTGTTAAAAAGGATACTTTCTCAAACAAAATTAATAATATCAATCAAAATTATTATAATATTTATTTTATTTATTGTCTATGTCTATTTGGAAAAAAACAAAAAATGAGTAAGTATTATATTTTTACATCCAGCATGAACAATTCCCAAAGGAAAGCAATTTCGATATGTATTAAAAATTAACCTTCACTACCTCTAAAACAAAAAATCATGTGTAATTTTAATGCGTTTGATAATATTGTTTACTTTATTTTGTGATCATATACATTAATTTCTGTCACATACTGACATCACCTACTGAAATATCGAAATAGAAGAGAGCAACTCTTTTCGAAACCGGTCATATCTAGTCAAATCTCTGTGGAACTTACGTCGAAAGGCGCCAATCGACTGTATGTCCCAAAGGTCCAGTGGTAAGAGTGAGACAGAATACCAAAATATCTTTCTTCTCTCTCTAACAGCGAGGCGCGGCTGTTCCTGCACCCTTGCACATTCCAGGTATTCTATAGTTCAATGGGTGAACTTCACCCGGTGAAGTGACAACGCAACACCTCCCCCCCTGTTCAAAAAATGTGTTACATATAGAAACACCTTTTTAAATGTCGACACTTCACTTCTATAAGACTTCCCCACTAAACTATAACGCATAAACATGAACTATAACGTATAACCATAAACTATAACCATAAATTGGAACACACAACAATAAATTGCAACACACAACCATAAATTACAACAAATAACCATAAATTAGAACAGGCCTGCCCAACGGTGGCCCCCGAGCCACACACCGTCAGCACACAACCACACATGTTCCCTTGGCCCCGCTCGCTACAGCGGACTTGCCGGCGGAGAGGTACCCCCTCTCCTGTAATATTTACAATGAGGTGACAACAGTCGAACATCGAAGACGTAGCCAGATTTCTGAGCAGTAGGCATAGAGGGGGCAGTTCTCCGCCGGCGAGACCGGCGAGAACGCGGTGGCGAGCGGGGCCAAGGGAACATGTGTGGTTGTGTGCTGACTGTGTGTGGCTCGGGGCCACCGTTGGGCAGGCCTGAATTAGAACATACAACCTTAAGTTGCAACACACAACCATAAATTACAACCCATAACCATAAATTACAACATACAACTATAAACTCGTAACATGCGTAGCTGACAACTAACCGTACAATATAATCTTATCCATTAATGTATTACAGCTATTTGTATACACATTTTTTGCTTGTCGTTATACATATTACTGTGCCTGGGGTCTTATACATGCTAATTTGAGCTTATTTGTGTGCACAATTTTATGTCTATTTGGTCCTATCTGTATTTCTACATTCAGATCATTGAATTTCCGTGTGATTTTATACGGCCCAAGCCAGTCATAATCGAACTTCGAAATTTTAGGCTCCTTTTGTAAGTAAACATCGTCCCCTGTTGAAAAGTCATGGGGGTTTACGTTCTTATCATAGTATGACTTGCTAAGTGCTTTTGCTCTCTCAAGGTTCGATGCTGCCGTGGCCTGGGTATTAGTGATTTTTGTAAATAATTGATCTAGGTAATCGACGAAGGTGAGCGGTACTTGTTCCCTGGCGAATTCCGAAGGGATTATAGCTTTGACCCCAAATACAAGCTCATGCGGAGAAAAACCCGTAGCCTCGTGTGTGGAAGTGTTATATGAACAGATTCCAAAGCGTATCCAATCGTCCCAGTCAGTTTTAGTGCAATAGAGCTTAAGGTAATTAAAAAATATTCTATGCGCTCGCTCTAATGATCCCAGAGACTGCGGGTGGAAAGCAGTGGACGTGATTTTCTGTATTTTAAAGATTTTGGTGAAACTCTTTAGGATTTTGCTGGTAAAGTTACTACCCTGGTCGGTGTGAATTACTTGTGGACAGCCAAATCTACTAATAAACTGCTCCGCTAATGCCAATGCAACAGTTGCCGAATCAATGGTAGGTAAAGGAATGGCGTCTGAATATTTTGTGAGGTTGTCCTGAAGTGTTAGGAGATATCGGTTACCTTTCTTTGTTATAGATACAGGACCTACAATATCCATTTGTACTTTCTCAAATGCTGTTTTGGGTGTGTCCGTAATACGCATGGGTTGTTTTGTTCTGGTGGAAAGGATCTTATTTCGCTGACAGCTAGAACAAGTACGTATGTAATTGAAGACGTCGTCCCTCATTTTGGGCCAAAAGAAATCCTGTCTTAAACGCGTAAATACTTTGTAAACACCTTGGTGGCCTCCCACCACAGACTCATGATACTCCTGTATTATTGCAAGTCTCTCAGATTTTGATGGTGTTTTAATTTCACCTGTACAAACAGTGATGACATACTTCCCATGGTTAAAGGTTAGCCTTAAAATTCATTCGATGCAATTCCACCCCACATGCTCCAAATCATTATGGTGACGAGCAATACTAATTGTTGTTATTTGCAGGGAGTCCATAAGATGTTTCAGGGACTCCACGGAGGATGTGACATGTTCCACAACTACTTGCTCGCCAGAGATATTTTTAACAACCATGTGAAACACGGGGTGGCTACTATTAGGAAAAACCATGGCCTCGCCCACCTTTCTATGATGCGACTTTACTTGTTGAATCGAGAATTTGTTCCGAGCCAGCAGTTCTTTACTAGTTTGCGAGGTAATTCTGTAGTCCGCAGACAGGAAATGGGCAAGGTTATCATGACGCATGTACAGATAATCTTTACAATGATTTATTATCGGTGTGGTAGAAGGCACAATGTTTTGGTCCTGTGCAGTAACGTCATTTATCAAAACTCTGTATGGGTCATAATTCACAGGCTCCACGGAATCCAAATCCGCAGAAAATCGCCCCGCCGTTGCAACACCGACAGCATCATATACCGACTTTGACATGTCAGGTCGAGTGATTGTCAATCCCGCACCCCCATCGTTCACCGCCTCCATCGGGATTTCAGCCCCTTCAAACACTTTAACCAGCTCCAACGTGCTGGACCGAGCGAGGACCGTACCTACGGCATTAACGCTCGCCGGCCCAGTCAGAGGTTGGGCTTCATACGAAACAGCTTCCGGCTCCAACGTGCTGAACCGAGCGAGGACCGTACTCATGGCATTAACGCCCGCCGATTCAGTCAGAGGTTGGGCTCTGTGATAAACCGCCCCCGGCTCCAACGTGCTGGACCGAGCGAGGACCGTACTCACGGCATTAACGCTCGCCGATTCAGTCAGAGGTTGGGCTCTGTGGGTGAAAGACACTCCTTTACCCTTCCCTATGGCATGAGGCGTAGTTCCAGGGCACGACCCCGCAGACTGAGAACTGAACCCCATAGAACCTGAGAATTCCTCATCTTCATCGGCAGTGTAGTCCTCATCGTCCGTCAAGGTATCGTCACCGTCAACGTTAATTTTTTCAGTGCACTGAGTGATAAAAACTGAACTGACTACTCTCTCATTTTCTAGTTCAAATAATCTGTCGGGGTCAGGTTGCACAATCGTCTTACAGTCCACAACAGGTGGTTTGTCGGCGCCTACAAACACCCCGTGCGGATTCGGCAGATAAGCTTTGTCAGAGACGCTCATCGACGGTGTGCACTCCTGTGGAAGGGCAGGGTCTGTCAAAGGGGGATTCCGGGACAATGCATCGGCGTTTGAATTCATTTTCCCGGGTTTGTATACAATATTGTAATTATGCTTATTTAGCTTGATACGCCATTTCATGATCCTAGTCGTAGGGTCTTTTACGTTATGCAGCCACACTAAGGGCCGATGGTCAGTAACTAATGTAAATTGATTTCCATACAAATAGGGCCGAAAATGTTCTACAGCAAAGAGAATGGCTAATAGTTCTTTTTCGATCGTTGAATAATTCGTCTCAGCTCCATTTAATGTCTGGGAGGCATACGCAATTGGAAGGTCTTTGCCAATGGAGCCTTGACTTAAAACGGCCCCCACGGCATAATTAGAGGCATCAGTGGTAACGACAAATGGCTGCGAGAAATTTGGGAATTGAAGTACTGGCTCGGAAATTATGACGTCTCTCAATGTCTCAAAAGCAATTTGTGTTGAAGCATTCCAAATCCTTCTTCAAAAGCTGGGTGAGTGGTTTAGCCATTTTAGCCATATTCTGCACAAAACGTCTATAATACCCCACAAGCCCCAGAAACTGTTTAACATTCTTTTTCGTTCTAGGTACCGGAAATTGTTTAACGGCTCTAACTTTGTTGGGATCCGGTTTCACGCCGTCGCTGGAAATGATATGGCCTAAATACGAAGTTTCGCGGCGAAGAAAGTGACACTTTTCAGGTTTTAGGGTTAAACCAGCGTTTTGCAGTCTAGAGAGAAGGTTTCTTAATTTCTTATAATGCTCATCCAATGAGCTTGCATAAATCACAATATCGTCCATGTAGACGAACATTTCGACACCTTGTAGCCCAGATAGGACCAAGTCCATGCACCTCTGGAAAGAAGCCGGGGCATTCTTCAATCCAAAGGGCATCCTATTAAATTCGAAATGTCCATAGGGTGTCGAAAAAGCAGTTTTTGGTTCGCAATTTGGATGGACAGGGATCTGGTGAAAACCCGAAGCAAGATCAAGGGTACTGAAATACTTAGCCCCTCCAAGCTGATCCAACATGTCTGTGATGTTAGGAATGGGGTACGCGTCACTAACAGTTTTCTCATTTAATCGTCGATAGTCAATCACCATCCGCCACCGGAGCTTTCCAGTAGAATCAGATTTTTTGGGAACAATCCAAACCGGCGAGTTATAGGGAGATGATGATGGTTGGATTATATTATCCTTTAATAATGCATCTACCTGGGATCTAATTTCCTCTTTATGGACAGGAGGGAATCGATACTGTTTTGTGTTTATGGGAATTTCGTCCATGGTTACTATGGTATGTTGAATACTATTGCTCTGTTTTAATGCATCCGCGGGAATATAAAACTGGTACGGGAATTCATACACAATTTTGAGAATGCTAGATTTTTCCGATTCTTCTAGATGATCCAAGTCCAACAGTTTACTAATTTGATATAGCCTACGAGCATCTGCTCTCGTCTGCTCCGGATGCGGGTTCCCCGTCCGGGCCGACCGGTGTGCATGTAGCTTTAACTGGTATGGCTCTAATTCGACCGGAGGTGTAACGAAGGTGACATTATCAAAAGTTGTATTTATTGCAAAAATTTTAACCATCCCATTTTTTGGAGTGGCCAATACTTCCCCAATGTATACTCCCGGTTGGGTTTGTAACCTAACGTATCCTGATTCAACAATGTTGTTTTTCACAGGGATAGATATCAACGTTTTGGTGCGGGCGGGTAAATGAAAAGAGGAACTACTCTAAAGTGAGAATTCCTGGCCATCAAGTTTAACAGTATTTGGGACAGAGTCGCTAAATTTAAAAAGTGCGCCTTGTCCCTTCAAAAATGGCATCCCCAATATGCCCGCCTCTTTAATGGGGAAGCTATCCTCCACTAGCTGGAATTTTGTAATCACGCCGCGGATGGAGAGAGACGCCTCACCACGAGTACGCACTATGTCAGAACCGATACCGGTAAGGCTATAAACTACGCCCATATCAATCGGTACATCGTGTAACAGGTATCCTTGTTTCGCCAGGTTAACCTGGGACCCCGTATCGATCAAGAATCTTCCGCGTCCGCCCCGGAAGAACTCGTGCTCGAGGGAGATTGCGGGCAGGTGACTAACCCCTATATTTACTCTGAAGCAGGCCCGCGGTTCGGGCGCGCAACGAGGGGTTCGCTCCGCGGGGCGCCCCTCCGCGAAACGCCTCGAAAGTTTAAATTTCCTCCCATTTTAGAATCGAAATGTCGATTGTGCATTCGGGCACCTTGCGCGGCTTGATCGTTCCTATTCCGTTTTGTAAAACATTTGTTCTCGGTATGCCCGGACTTCCTTCAGTACCCACACCGAGTCGTTCTGAAGTTCGGCGCGTCTGTTCGATTAAACTTGTTGCGCGGACAATCGATTCGCATATGGCCCGGTTGATCACATCCATAGCACCTAGGGTTGCTATGGGTAACGAAAACTCTTTTATCGTGCGTCGACAATTGGGGAATGGAGGGATCCGGCGCAATTTCATGTTCGTAGGCGCGTGCCCTGTCGACAATGTCCTCGAGCTCCTTAGTCCCCTCTCCGATGAGGGCATTACTCAAAAAACGATCCCGCAGACCCAAACGGAACCGTCGGACAGCCGTTCGATTCAGGAGCGAAATAACTCCCCGGTACTGATCCTCCGCGTATTTCTCTCTAGCCGCGGCTACTCCCTGACCCAGAATGTCGCACAGCCCCAGCCCATAATCCTCGAGACCTTCGTCCTGACCCTGGTGTAAGCCCTTCAACCTATCCCGAATCAGGTCCAGGTCGAACGACCTCGCACAAACAGATTTAAGCAGACCAAACAACTCCTCCAACGTTGTCGGCTGTCTCCTGTTTGCGATCAATCGCTCGGCCCGCTCCTCGACCCTATTCAGAATCAAGAGAAAGAGGCCTTTCCGATCCTTCACCCTGACCATGGAATTCGCGAGCTTACATTGATTTATAAATTTGTTCAAAGGACATGACGTGCCATCGAAACGTGGGATCAGCTCGGCCGCATATTTGAATGGCATAAATTCGCCTTCCGCGCTATTCGAAGAAGAACCCGTATCCATCGTTGGATATTCACGAGAAAATGGCTCGGATTGCACAACGGGGTAATTTTGAACCGGGACCAAATCTGTTCCGCTAAATCCTGCCGTAGGAATGGCCGACCGAGTCTCGAGCGTTTCCATAGTTACGTCCTCTACGACAAAACCCGAAGAACCGCTCGATTCAGATCTAACGCTAGACCGCCTGCCTCCTTTTACAGTTCACGCGTTGGACATTTTATACGGCTTTGTAGAACGCACTTTACAATATTAAATCTAATTTCTACTTTACGCTTTCTTCCGTCCTCCCGCTTCGCAGCAGCTGCGTTCCGTCTCGTCAGTGAAAGGAGCTCCCAACGTCTCGAATCTCACGATGCGATGGCTCTTCTGTGCTTGTGGATCTCAGGAAAACTCTGCACGGCCAATGAGTCCACTCGTCTCTGGCATTTGCCCACAGCTCCCGGGGAAACCGTGCCAAAACCCAGGAGAGAGAGATTGCACTGCCCTCGTCGTCCTCGATAGCTCCAAAATGCGTTTGTGAGCCGGCAAAATTCGGAGCTGACTGCAAACGTTCACGACCTCCTCCTCGGATTGTGAACTCCGAATTTCAGTATCGCACCGCTGTCACCAGTTTTGTTGCGTGGGATGATAGGAAATAGAAAAGGGAGAAACACGTCTGTGCAATTACGTGGTTGAAATAGAAGTGCTTTTATTTTCGTTCTTCTCTCGATTAAACAAAAACTCCTCTTATGACACAATCAATTATTTCAATAGATTATCGATTATCCAAGCGGCGATGGGTTCAATTCCCGCGTCGAGTTTCCTCTAGTCCTCATGGACCCCCGGGTCCAATCGAGTTGGCTGCTGATCCCCACTCTTCAGGACAGGTAACGGTGATGGCATCCCATTGGTTCCTCGCCTGGTCTTCTGCGATGGTTTTGTGCTGATCCGACCATTATCAAATTCTTGCCGGAAGCAGATGGTAGCGCCGCGTATGTGCCAAGAAGGCGTATTACAATTTAATTATGGCAGGCAGGTGGCAGATAAGACAGCGATGCCCTTTTTGTTGAGGGGTGAACTTCACCCGGTGAAGTGACAACGCAACAGTATATAAGCCGAAACAACAAATATCCAAAATTGAAATGACAAAGGTTATGGCCGGTAATGGCGTTGTCATCGGCCTCTTGCTTTCACGCATGCGCGTTCCCCGCGGAGCTTGCCCATTGGTTGTTTCAGCTTATATACTTCACTCTGCGAGGAGCATGCGCATGACCACCCACCATCAGTACATAAAGGAAGGCAGAGCACCGACAGATATCTCTGTCTTTTAGGTCTCGGAGACATCTCTTGTTTGAAACACGCGGTCCATGTATATAAGGTCTATGCGTGTAGCGGGAGCCGATTGCGTATAGGCAGAGCGGCCTACTTGTATATATAGTTTAGTTTTAAGGCTAATTCGCGTTAGTGCGCGCGCGTGGACAATTGGGGAATTGGGCTCAGTGTCATCAGAAATAGCATCCTGCCGCACACAGAGAAGTAGTATGCGTGCATGTCCGTGAGAGCTATGAGCCAATCGAGTGGCGCGTAGCTCTCATGGACACGACGCATACTACTTCTCTCTCTTCCCCCACCACGCGTGAAACATGCGGCAGGATGCTATTTCTGATGACACTGATTGGGCTTTGGCGTGTAGCCTGTCATAGGCTGCCTATGTTGCGACTTTCCTCTGATTGGCGTTGCGGCCGATCGTGTCGCCATCCGCCGTTTACATGCGTGACTAATGGAGGAGCATGGAGCAGCGGCGGCATGTCCCGCAGCCTTCTTCCTGCGTCTTCTTCTGGCTGTTGAGAGATCAACACGTGTGTGCCGCCATGTTCGTCGCAAAACTAACGAGTGAATAGCCATCTTGGTTTCTCTAGTTGAGAATCTGCGTTATTCCACGTCTATTATACGCTGGTAGTCCTTCGAGTTTCCATTGCTGAACCGAAGCTTTCTTCCTTCCGTAAACCCTCCTTCCGGGTTGCTGCGACGAATCCGATCGTGCGCTCTAAGTGACCTTTCTGATTCCTTCCTTTACACAGACTGCAACGGTCTTCCCGTGCGAGTTCTTCTCAGGTCCAGAGGCTCTGTCCCGTCTCCCTTGTTCCACGACTCTCTTAAAGCTGAAAGCTAGTGTATATCTACGACGTACGGCGCACCACGTACTCAACGCAACCACAGTCTTGTAAACGAGTGATTTGTAGAAATTCAGTTTAAAATCAGTTCGTGGCTGTGATAGCAATAAATAATGTGACGCCTCTATTTAATCCAAGTTACACGCTCTACACGATCCCGTAACTGTACCCAGTGAACTAGCTTTCTCGTTCCATCGCGAACAAACGATTAGTCATTAATATAATGACTTACTCCTTTCATTAATCGTCGTCTCAGTAAATCATGCATATCTACCCCGTGCTGCGCATCTGGAAAGAGCATGTCTGGAACTATTCCATATAGCAAACAGAAAGTGATATTCCGTGAAGTTATGCGCAGCTCATAATGCAAAATGCGTAATATAATAATATTCAGATCTTTCAATAGTGCATAGTCATTTCGCAAAAGCCGCTGCCTTGTTGCCCAGCTTTTCATTCCACGAAACCATTGGCCATTGTTGAGGATCGTAGTCGCAATAAGCCTGCGGTTATTAGCGGCGACGTATTGTATTGCCCGCGCTCGGTACACATGTACGTCACTGTGACGTAGCCAACGTGGCGGCAGCGACTACCGTCTCAGGTGTCTCTCGCCGGCGATCACGCGTATTCAGTGGTTACGAGCGATACACGTGATCGCAGAACGCGTGACGTCTCTCGACTTTTGGCCGCTAATTGGCCCTCGATGCCGCGTGTCAGGAGAGGGGGAGGCGACAGCCGGCTCGCTAGCCTGTCACTCCTGCCGACTCGCTCTCTTGCTTCCGAGAAATCGAACGGATAATACAAAAGTAACAGTGTAACCGTAGCGACCGAATTCCAACTTTAGAATCAGTCAAAAGTGTATTGCCGCGCAGAAAAGCTTAAAAGGGGACAAGATTATAAGAAAGGTGTGTGCTCAACAATATACATCCACCTAACAGAAAATTACAGTGTCCACAAGAGTTCGTTTTTTCCTCCTGTATCTCCACGTGCGCCTTCCTTCGTCTTCCGCCTATTCCTATACAAAGTCCGCACTGCTCCCCGTTTAAGGATTGCATCCCGCAATCCGACCCAGCCGCCGTTTGAGGAAGGACAAATCCTCAAACATATTTTGGTCCTTCGAGCCGGATAACGGGGATCGTTGCAGCCAAAGATTTCGAAGAAGAGGAAAGGCCACCTTGCCCTAACGGTTACTCCACTCGTCGCATCGCCGCCATTGTACGATGACCTCCACAGACGCCAAGGGTCAAACCGTTTCCCGCCTAGACCAGCTCATATCAGCGCAGCAGAATTATTTGGACCAGATTTTGAAACTCTGGCCAAATTTCAAGAAGCTGGCACTCCCGAAGAGGATTCGTGCCGCAGTGACGAATCGCATGAAGACGCTCGACACCTTTTGGCAGGGCTGTATGGAACGCCTCGATGAAATCCTGATGCTCGCCACACCTGAGGATCAGGAGAAATGCGATTATTTTATAACCGATGCCTTTTCGTCTATTACCGAATGCGCAGAAGAGGTAAGAGACGCGTTTTCCGAGGTCCTTGAGACCATTCCAATACCTTCTTCTGCTTCGCTTGGAACCGAGGCGGCTCCTGCCGCTGAAACCGCTACCGCAAGTACCGCTCGAGCACCGCCTGTAACATTGCCGCCTATTAATCTACCGAAATTTTCAGGTGAACTTACCGCATGGCCAGGCTTTCGCGACCTATTCTGTGCTCTTGTGCACACATGCGCGGATCTAAGTAACGTGCAGATACTCCATTATCTCAAGCACAGTCTAGAAGGAGAGGCGCATAACGTCCTGAAGAGCAAGGAGGTCGCGGATGCCAATTACCAGTCGGCGTGGGAACTATTGCAGAAGCGATACGAGAACCCACGGGCGATAGTCTACGCTTATTTCGATAAGGTACTTAGCCTTCCTAAAGTGAGTCCCAAAAACGAGGTGGATTTGCGGCGCCTGCGTGATCAAGCGCTAGATATATATCAAGCCATCGCCGATTTGGGTCGACCCATACAAAAATGGGAAGATCAATATGTACATTTTATTTTGACTAAACTAGACCCGCAAATGCGCCACGAATGGGAACTCACGCAGCCAGACGTAACGGTAGTTCCAAAGTATGCAGAATTAGACGAATATTTGTCGCTCAGACTCCGGGCCTTCCAAACAGCGACGCCCGCCTGTAAAGAAAATACAATTAGTCGAACCGTAACGGGAGAGAGTAAAAGACGTGACTTACGCGTGCATCAGACTAACGCCAGTAACCTTCGATGCTTCGTTTGCCAAGGGGATCATCCCTTATTTCAGTGCCAAGCCTTCAGCGCTAAACCTATCGAAAAGAGAATTGAGTTAATTAATGCACAAGAACGGTGCCTGAATTGTTTCCGCCGCGGGCATAAGGCGAGGACTTGCACTAGCAAATACTCGTGCCACGTCTGTAGATTAAAACATCATACTCTTTTGCACTTAGAACGAAGTCGCGCACCATCCGCTCAGTCTACGGATAGAAACAAGTCTCTCCAGAGACCAAATGCCGAATTAGAAACGTCTTCTATTCCCGTCTCTGCATCGAAAGAGGTGTCAAATAATTTCGCCGAAATTAATGAAGTATCGACCATACTTCCAACCGCCACCGTTACTCTTAGAAGCGATTCAGGTCGTAGAGTAAAACTTAGAGCGTTATTCGACCAGGACTCTCAAGCCACGTTTGTTTCACAGAGCATCGCCCAATTCCTAAAAGCCAAACGTAGAAGCATTAATGTCAGCGTAACCGGAATGGGCTCGAAAGAAATCGGGAAAATCAAACACGCGGTGCAACTCGTGGTAGAAACCGGTGAAAAGAGTATCGAGAACATTACCATTAACGCCATGATCCTCCCCAGCCTATCTTCCTACTTGCCCCCGCCAATTGCCCTATCTGACAAATGGGCACATCTGAAATCGCTCCGATTGGCAGACGAGGAGCCTCTGGGTCGAGAGCCTGTACACCTAATTATTGGCGCCGACTATTTCGGCTCGTTTCTCCGCGACGGCTTAATCTGCGGTCCTCCAGGCGCACCCATCGCGCAATTAACAGTGTGTGGCTGGATAATTTCAGGACGCATACCTTCCGCGGATTTCGTCCCGCAACGCGTGACAGTTAATCACGCTTCCACGTCCGAGTCACTACAGGAAGCTCTCTGTAAATTCTGGGAACTTGAGGAAGTTCCCAATTGTTCTCTGCCTACCAAAGCCGAACAAGCCTGTGAGAAACATTTTAAATTGACCCATACGCGAAATCAAGACGGACGTTATGTCGTGCACTTACCCTTCAATGTCTCTAAACCAATTCCAATAGGAGATACGGAGACTTCCGCACGCCGCCTGTTCCTACGCCAGGAAGTGCGCCTGCTTAAACAGAACGAGCTAAAATTAGAATATGAGAAGTATATGTCAGAGTATAGTAATTTACGCCACATGGTACAAGTTCCGAGTACTGAGCCAAATATCCAAGCCGTATATTTACCTCACCATCCAGTGGTAAAATCTTCAAGTACCACCACTCGTGTGAGAGTGGTGTTCAATGCCTCTTTCCGGTCGGATAACACGACCACTCTGAACGATTTTCTGCATATCGGTCCAAAGTTGCAGGCAGACCTAGTAGCTCTCGTGCTCCGTTGGCGTACACACAGGTACGTGTACGCGGCGGACCTGGAAAAAATGTTCCGCCAGATTCAGGTTCATGAAGATGACGCCGATTTTCAAAGAGTCTTCTGGCGAAATTCGCCTGCAGAAGAGCTACATACATTCCGGCTTGTTACTGTGACATACGGTACTGCTTGCGCGCCTTTTCTTGCCAACCGCGTCCTCAGACAATTGGCCGAGGACGAAGGAGATAAATTCCCGTTGGGCGCTCAGATCCTAAATTGTTGTGTCTATGTAGACGATTTGATGTTTGGAGATAGTGAAATTGACTCGCTGAACACCATGCGAAACGAGGTAACTCACCTCCTCAGGGCGGGTGGCTTTCATGCCTACAAGTGGACAGCCAACAATCCTTCGCTCTTGGCGGAAATTCCAAAAGGTGACCTAGGCTCCTATGCTGACAAGGAACTCGGAGAGGATTCTCAGCTAAAGGTACTCGGCATTTGCTGGGACCACTCGAGGGATGTATTCCTCTTTAAAACTGTGGTATCACCTCCTGTCGCCACAAAACGACAATTTCTGTCCTTGCTTGCCCGTATATATGACCCTCATGGATGGGTATCTCCTGTCACTATAACGGGGAAGATCTTAATGCAAAGCTTCTGGTTGCATAAAATAGGCTGGGACGAACCACTTCCCAGTCATCTATTAGAAAAGTGCCTCGCCTTCCAAACTCACTTATCTGAGTTGAATAAAGTTGCCATTCCGCGTTGGACAGGACAAGTCCAGGGTGAAGGTAATTTACAGCTTCACGGGTTTTCCGATGCCTCCAGTTCCGCGTATGCCGCCTCTATTTATATCCGGCTAGAAATGCCAAATAGAGCACCGATGATAACTTTGCTCTATTCTAAAACAAAGGTTTCGCCAGTTAAATTACAGAGCATTCCTCGTCTAGAATTATGCGGAGCCCATCTCCTTAGTCGCTCATTACAATTTATTTTGGATTCCATGAATCTGCCCACAATGCCAATTTACTGTTGGACAGATTCGACGGTCGTCCTGCATTGGATGTCCGCGCATGCCTCACGATGGAATGTCTTTATTGCCAATAGGGTGTCGGCCATACAGTGTGGCCTTCCTACGGCCATATGGCGACACGTGCCAACGGACTGCAATCCGGCTGATTGCAGTTCTAGGGGCTTAACTCCTCAGCAACTTTTAGCCCACGACTTGTGGTGGCAAGGTCCTCCCTTCCTTGTACAGGAATCCTCCTGCTGGCCGCCCCTCTTCCAGAAAATTCCACCACCAGAGTGCGTAGAAGAACGCAAATCCGTTCACCTCGTAAGCGTTGAGGCCAATACGATACTTGAATTAGCCGATCGCGTATCCTCATGGTCGCGTTTAACCCGGATTACCGCCTATGTACTACGTTTTATCTCTAGAATAAGCAAACGCGAATGTACTGCCGAGACATTGAATGTTACCGCATGCGAAATGGATACCGCCGCCAAAGTATTGTGTCGCGTAACTCAGACTGCCCATTTTAACGATATTTTAAGTAAACTTACCAAAACGTCGAGTGTAAAAGAAAACCGCGACCTAAGAAAACTGAGCGTCTTCCTCGATCACGAAGGGCTAATCCACGTCGGCGGCCGCCTCCGCAATGCGCCGTTATCGGAGGCTGAGAAATTTCCAATCCTTTTGCCAAACGGACGTATTTCTGAAGTACTGGTTCAGCATGCTCATATAGTCACGCTTCACGGAGGGCCTCAGGTAGTCTTACGGTTTATTCGCCAGTCCTACTGGATCTTAAAAGCGCGTATTATAGCCAAGCGAATTAGTTCTAAGTGTGTGATTTGCGCGCGCCAACGTGCCGTTATGGCAAAACAACGTATGGGTGACTTACCCGCCGTCCGCGTCACTCCCTCTAGACCGTTCTCAAATGTCGGAATAGATTATGCCGGGCCGTTCCTTATTCGTTCGTCAAAAGGACGAGGCATAAAAACGCACAAAGCGTATTGCGTGATCTTCGTCTGTCTGGCCGTACGCGCAATACACCTCGAGTGCGCAGATGATTATACAGCCGAAGGTTTCCTGGCGGCTCTGGACCGATTCGTATCTCGACGCGGACTTCCGAGTGCCATATATTCAGATAACGGCACCACTTTCGTGGGTGCCAGTCACGAGTTAGAAGACCAGTTCCGCCGGGTGATACGAGATCCAGAATGCCGAGTCAAATGCGCCAATGAGGGAATAGCTTGGCACTTTATTCCCCCTGCGGCCCCACAGTTCGGGGGACTGTGGGAGGCCGGGGTTAAGAGCGTAAAATATCACGATCGGCAGCTTCACTCCGTCGTACGAAGAATTTTCCACTCTACTCTGCAAAATAGAATGCATATTAAACTCCAGACCAATTACGCAATTGTATGACGATCCTGAAACCTATGACGCTCTTACCCCTGGCCACTTCCTGACAGGATCTTACTTGAAGGCCGTGCCTAATACTAGTGTAGCCGACGTACCCGATAATCGCCTAAGCCGGTGGCGGGCGATCCAGAAATGCCAGGAAGCCTTCTGGAAGGTATGGTCGTCTGACTACGTGAATACCCTGCGACAGCGAGAGAAGGCTCAAGTACCACAACCGAATCTGGGCGTGGGCGATCTTGTCCTGATTCGAAACCCAAATCTTCCTCCCACTAAATGGGAACTCGGCCGCGTAACGCGAACTTTTCCGGGACAAGATGCGCTTGTACGCGTAGTAAACGTAAAGACTTCGCGATCCGAATATAAGAGACCCGTCACACAAGTGTGCCGACTACCCGTGGATTCTCGTATCAGCGTAGTTCCCCCACCACGGTAAGGCCATTTCTTTGCCGCATTCCATTGAGGCAAAACAAATAGTTAGCGTAAGTTGTATATAGTAACCTGCGTAGTGTGTAAGTTCCGCGTAGTATTACTGCGATTCCATTGGCGTCTAACTTCCATGTACGCATGGCAGTGTGTGCGTACGTCCTTGAATTCATTGAGGTCCGAGAATCACGACTTTGTTCCCCGGCGTTGCTATATCTCATGAATTCATTTCGGTAATACATACGACACTGCGCCTGCTAGAAGCTTAGAAACATTTACTTCCGAAGTCACGATGATATAAAACACCGATAGGTTAGATATCAGGTAGTTGTACCTACCTTTTCTCCGTACTACTTCTTGGTTTCTTGTTAACGCCGGCGGAATCTCTAGCTCGTCACAGTCACGTCGCGTATTATAATTCCGCCAAATCCATGTGCCACTTGCAAACCGCATTACTATCGTTCTCGATCGAACGAGGCGGGTGGTATGTTGAGGATTGTAGTCGCAATAAGCCTGCGGTTATTAGCGGCGACATATTGTATTGCCCGCGCTCGGTACACATGTACGTCACTGTGACGTAGCCAACGTGGCGGCAGCGACTGCCGTCTCAGGTGTCTCTCGCCGGCGATCACGCGTATTCAGCGGTTACGAGCGATACACGTGATCGCAGAACGCGTGACGTCTCTCGACTTTTGGCCGCTAATTGGCCCTCGATGCCGCGTGTCAGGAGAGGGGGAGGCGACAGCCGGCTCGCTAGCCTGTCACTCCTGCCGACTCGCTCTCTTGCTTCCGAGAAATCGAACGGATAATACAAAAGTAACAGTGTAACCGTAGCGACCGAATTCCAACTTTAGAATCAGTCAAAAGTGTATTGCCGCGCAAAAAAGCTTAAAAGGGGACAAGATTATAAGAAAGGTGTGTGCTCAACAATATACATCCACCTAACAGAAAATTACAGTGTCCACAAGAGTTCGTTTTTTCCTCCTGTATCTCCACGTGCGCCTTCCTTCGTCTTCCGCCTATTCCTATACAAAGTCCGCACTGCTCCCCGTTTAAGGATTGCATCCCGCAATCCGACCCAGCCGCCGTTTGAGGAAGGACAAATCCTCAAACAGCCATGAATCCGGGCTAACGCTCCCCGAACGATGCCGTCAATCGCGATAATTAAACTAAGAGATCGATGCACGTTTAACTTGACAAACCTCCGATTTTGGGCATTCATCCTATGACAAATTCTATTGTCGCAAACTTATTCTTAACGGTTAACCCACTGTGTTCGTAGGTTTTCCATGAAACTGGATGATATTCGCCCGTTTCCGAACCATGTTCGTAAATAGTATGGGCCAAATTTGCATCATCAGCTAGAGTCAAATCCCTAGCATTGTTAAATTCAAAATTTAATAAGGTATGTTCATAGGCCAGAATTCTAGTCATGAAAAGCATTTTTTCAAGACATGAGTCGCAATTGTTTACTACAAACCATGCCTTAACGTCAGTATTGTAACCGTATTTTCTATTTATTCCGAAGGAATAAATTATCGCGATCGCGTGTGCATTTAATTCTCGGATTATTCTTCGACTGTGTATTTTTCAAGAGGTCGGCCCTGTGGCAGCGGTTACGAACGGTCACAGTTTTCGGTCCGTGTTTATTGTTTTGATTTGAATTCGTATTCCTGGGAGGTAGGAGACAGATCATCTGTGAAGCCAATGATTTTGAGGCGTTTGAGTGTGTATAACAATGTGTGTGTGTATTCAGAAATAAAATATGTATAAGAAAGGTGCGAAATGACTCTAATATAACGCTCTTATCTTAACGTGCACGTGTGTCGCCGCAATGATTTTCGTTATCCGTACTATTCGGCACTAGTAGAATTAGACTCTGCTGTTTTATCTTATCGATCGCAATTAAGCATGGGAGCTTTATGAGGCCTGGGCTCCTCGTAAATTAGACCATAAAAACGTTCCCAACGTGAGCGGAGGGGTCCGTCGCTAGTCGTTGTCCCTTTTATTTAGAAGTCTATGCGAAACTACTCCTCAGGCAGTGTTACCGTTTGGGACGCTTTCTCGTGCATGCGCATTAAATTTCGCTGAAATCTCGCTTAAGGTACGTGCTAAATTTAGAGAAAAAAGGGTTCCGTCAGGCCCTCTGCTCAGATAGTATTCAAAATAATATAAAATACTTTACAAATTAAATAATTACAAATAAATAATGAACAATTAAAAAGAAGGCGATGTTCCGATTTGTTCAGAAAATTTGTGGCATTATTTATGTTATAGTAAAAGAGTAAAGGAGTAAATAGAAAAGGTCTGGGTTACATAACAAAAGAAAAGAATAAGAGAGAAAGAAAATTGAGAATCTTCATATAACAAAAATATTTTATTTGGCAGAATCATAACGAATACCAATATTTGCTGCAAGGGTAAGGAAAACTGCCAAAAACCTTACCAATATTCATAACAAAAAATATTACAATTTGATCTTAAAAGTAAAACACACTAGATGACAAAATAAATAAATAAATATGAAAATATAAATAAAAACAATTAATTAATTTAAAAAATAAAATACAGGTACTAAATGCAGGTACATAATTTTGTAGGAATATATATATAAACTAAAAAAACACAATAAAAAATATAACATATTTATATATATCAATAAATTCTAATAATATATATGGGCTAGATGAATGTGAAACTAAATAAAAATTATGAAAATAATATTAAAATACCATGAGATGTCTTCTATTACTTGTTAGAAAAATTTTGCGAGCTGTATAATTCTAAATGTCGCGAGTCAATTTCATAATTGTTTGAGTTCAATTTACACAATTAATTCCTGCGGCTTGAAAACTTGATTGAGCTATAGAAATTGCGGAAATGGTGCTTGTTGATAACCGGTACCGTTTTTTATTTTTTACGTCAGCTATTATGGAAAAGATTCTTTCTGCTTCGGCATTTGAATGTGAAAGAAAAAGAACCGCTTGGACTAGTAATTTAAAATTTTCAAACATAATATCGTTATTAAAATCTTTGAATTTAAATATTTTTTTGTTATATGAAGATGGCAGAATTCGCGATTCGTACGCTAATTTAGAAATGTCAATATTACCAATTCGCATAGCAATATAAGTCAAGTCTTTCATTACGCTTCTTGTTTCATCAAAAAGCGCAACTTTGCGGTCTAAAAATGACAGATGTTTGAAAAAAAATATGTTTATACGGCAAACGCTTTAACATTTCCCCAAGCGCAGTTTTATAAAATTCTAAACAGGTTAATTTAATCGTTTCAACGGAGTCTAATGACATTGTTGTCAAACAATAGTCACATTAGGCCCAACATATATATTTTCTAATTGTTTGAAATTATTTTTATCATGTAAATTCAAATTATCAATGTCCTTCAAAGCTTCCGGTGTCATAAAATTTAAAGCAAATTGCTGGATTATTTTGCGACTAATTTCGAATAATTTATGTATTAAAATTTCGCGTCATTGAAATAAAGCAATAAAGCTATTAACAAAATTTAGAGAATATTTAAAAAATAATAAATATGTTTTAATATTGTCGTCGTTTAAATTAGCCAAAATAGTTTCCGCAGATTTTAATTTGCCTTCTACGACGGCGACAATAAAATATTGTTTCAATACATCCCAATTTTTTTAAATTCGAATCACGTAATTGTGCAATACACAAGCCATCTTGTATTTGCCAATTTTTAAATTTTATTTTTTTCGGCGTTGAAAAATTCTTGGAATTCACATAAAATAGCACATCTCTTTGCACTGCCCAAAATATAAGTGGCAATACTACAAATTAAGTTTTCGCATGAATTCGGCAATTTTTCGCAAGCTTTACTGGCTATAATGGCAGACGAATGGCAAATACAATTTAATAATATTACGTTAGGAACGTCTGATTTTAAATGTGCAAAAAAAGAATTAGAGCAACCTATCATTACAGACGCGTTATCGCTTGCCATTCCAACTATATTTTTGATAGGAATTTCTTGCTTTTCTAATAAATCTTTAAACGACTTATAAATGTTATTAGCACAACAATCTGTCGCGTCTCATGATATTAAGTCTAATAATTGAGTTTTGACTTGATTATCTACTGTTAAAAATTGCACAAGCACACACATAATTTTAGTGTCCGAAATGTCTGTGCTTTCATCAATTAAAATTGAAAATTTACGTTTCTTTATAATTTCAATTAATTTATCACGTTCATGCCTTGCAATTACATTTTTAACAATATTAGTGCACTTTGTTCGGGCCAATGAAAGATTTTGTACGATTTTCGAATCGATGCAAATATCCTTTAAGAGAGGAATTAAATGATCTGTGGTATAAAAAGCAACGTTATGTTCTGCAAAAAATGCTGCTAATTTTATTTCCGCGCGTTTAACTTTATCCCTGGCCCTCTGTGAATGCCGTATTAGATCCGATCTCAAACATCTGATGGTTGCTTGACAAACACTACAAATGGCTTTATTTTCTGTAGGATGGGGAGCCAACCAACCTCTAAAAACATTTTCATCTAGCCACGAATTAACAAAACTTCTTTCCTTTTTAATGGCTCCTTTCTTATTACTTTTATCCATGATGAGTTTAATAAGTATAACAAATATATATGTATATACAAACATATATATATATACACATATATTTGTTATACTTAACTTACACTTTTAAACTTTTCATACAGATCTCTACTTACAATCACTCTACCAGAAAAAAATGTACAGTGTATCAACAAATTAATATATACGCAATAAAATGTAAGGACAGGTGATTACATATGTTATACAAAAACAGTATTAAAAAATGTAATGTAAAGATATATTTATATTACATTAACCAGTGCTACTCTAACGATTTTATCGAAATGGGTCTTCCAAAGGGTGTGGTAGACGCTTTTTGACCCTAGTTTTCCACTCTAATCTTCTCCGACGCCTAATCCATTGTAGCAAATAACCCTGAGCGGCTGTCTGGAAAAGTCAGATTCTCAAGACCTGAAAATGACAATTGTGATTAACACCAGCATGCAATCGATTCGTGTTTTCATGTGAGTCGGAATTATTGAAGACTACTGAAAGTAATTAGGGAAATTTTCCATGTTACACCCTTCTTGGAAAGTTGAATCAGTCTCGTTGCCTCGCTTTGCGACCGGCAGGTATTCATCAACGATAACAATCGTGCGGTAGTCGTAAGCGCCCTCAGAATCACAACTCTGAACCTGTAAATGTAATTTGTGTAAAGTTGCGAAAAGTTGAAGTACTGGTTGTAGATAAATATGAGATGTTGTGAACTAATGATTTTCAGTAGTATAACATACCTTGCATGGTAATATGGTATGTAATGTAATGCGGACTAGTCGAGTGTGGCACTGCTCCGAATTCATACCCGACGTTTGGCGGTTCCTTTGTATCTCTGTAACTGAAGCAATTTTGTTAGATTTTCTATAACATACGAAATAGTAAAGGAATATTTTTTCCAAAGATTTTATCCTTACCCATTTTTCATGCTTTTGTGAAGCTACAATTTCAATGGCACTTGCATTCGCACGTGAAGTGGCCTTCCCCATAAGCAACATATTGATGTGCCGGGTCCAATCTTGCAGGGACACATTCACAGACGCACTAACGAAACCGTCGGTTATATATTGAGCATGCTCAGGGCATCCAATAAATTCAAAATCTACGTTGGCATAGAGCTTGGTCTTTAAAATCAGTACGATATCGGCTCTTTGCGATTGGGGATATAAATATTTAGCAATTGTTGCTTGTGCTTCTGCACAAGCAACTGCGAAATCGTCCTGCGTAAGGTCCCTGCACGATGTACACTGTTTGAGTGCATCGACATTGCCAAAACAACAAAAAACTCGTGAACAAAACTGATCATTAGCCGGTTCGTGCGTCTGTGAAAGTGACAGGTCATCACACACAAAGTTTCCTTCTTCTACGAGTGTTGTACGATTTTCCGAATTAATAATGAAATTGCCCAAGTTAAATAACACCTTGCCGGTGGCTTTTCTCTCACAATTGCCACCAACAGAGCGCCGAGTGGTTATGTTATTAATGATTAATGTTTTGAAGTTGCTGATAAATTGAATGACGGTAGGTTTAGTATCACGGAAACCTAAAGTTCGTAAACACCCGAAGAAGTTTTCTAATGGGTCTTGATTAATGTTCCGTGGAAACCAGTGCTTCAAACCGTTTTCTTGCAAAATTGTATTCAAAGACTGCAAGCCCTTCACAGTTGCAATTCAATTTTTTAGTACAATTGATCGTTCTTTCTTGTTTTTCTCTATTCGATTAACAAACTGCATCTGCTGCAGAACTTCGATTGCAGCGGGCCAAAAATTAACGTGCGGACTACTTTTAGAAACGGCCACACGATAATCACTTTCCGCTCTCATTGTGTGGCAGTTGCAGGAGTCAAATAAATTATTAAAAAATCGTATGTACTTCGCTGCTACTTTCGCTTCCTCGGTAGGCATTGGCAGAAGTCCACGATTCGTTCCAATAGGTCCTGAAAAACAGATATTTCAATGTACAGTACTGAAACTGTTAGGTATTTGCAATTTGGCAGCAACGCAACACAATATCAATGACATATATTTTAAGAGTGCAACATACCTTGGATAAGAGTGTGGTGGTGTATACACTGTGCAATTGTTTTACTGAGCACTTGCACTGCATGTTTAACGCGCATTTTCTTTATTTTATGTGGTATAACGTGCTGCTGTGTAATTTTACTCATTTGTTTGCCTCCCGGATCCGCATTGTCAATTTCATAGGCCAGTCGTATCGTCTTCCACGACAAATACTCCCTCGTGTCGGTATCGGTTTTTCTGACTTCTAAGTCTTTCGTTAATAAATTGTTCCGAATTCCTTTAATTAAATGTGGCGGATCATACACTGCAACGATGGTTTCACCACATAAGTGTACTAGATTACCTGCAAACATTCAGTTCGACTTTTGCATTATTCCGCTTTTTACAACATTAATATGAAATACAAGTTTTCAAATATCCCCTTACATAACATTAATATGAATGACTTACCCGAAAGTTTATCATTCCGAGAAGATTCGTTCGCTGTCTCCGCCACCAGATTGTTGATGGCCCTCACATTTGACGATCATTGATCGCAGACGTAGCTTACTATGCGCAGTCCACAACTCACGACAGCCTCCGTTACTTCTTTCACGCAAGTTGTTAGATTCGCAGAAGACATTTGGCTATCAGAGAAATAAAATGCGAGTGGAAATTTCCACCCCGTTTCGATTCCTCGCAGCATAAATACTAATGCTACGTCTGCGAATTTTTGACGTCGGACTTTTCCACTATCTTCGAATCCCACTATTCGTTGTAATGAGTGGCTAAAATCAATGTGGGGCTGGATGGCGACTTCATCCCACATAAGACAACATATTTTGTCGGATTTGGTCATACACTGGTCCTTCTCGGCTAGATAGTCCATCATATTCTGGTTGAGTCCCGGTTGCAATATAATCTTCCGTAGTAATTTTCGCAGCAGTCTTCCACTTGGCAGGTTGAAGACGATTTTCAAAAATTTATATGCCCTCCTGGATTGTTTATATATTGAGAGACATAATACTTTTTCTTTTATAGTGAACCGCCTTCTCTACAATGCCACAAAAAGAAAATGTGTTTCCATATAATAAAAGCCATGTGTGAGGTACAAAGTATTGAAAGTACAACAGTTTACGTCACAGATGCTGAATTCTTTGATTTTATTGTACTTTACCTTTGGTGCACGTTTGGATGCCTTTAGTTGCATACAAAGAAATGCTTGCTGTGTAGGAGATAATTCAGACGTATGAGAGGTGATGGATTTGGTGGAATAGAATTTCTGTGCCGCTCGTAATCTTTGTCTCACTGTCTGCAACTTATTTTCTGTATATGTCTGTCTCCTACACAACAGCCGAGCCATTCTATATAATTTGACCTTCCTGGGTGTAAAATTCCTCCTGTCCATTGTGGGGTCCAATATACACAACCGCCGTTTTTGATGCCGACGTGGTGTTGTGTTTTCACCTTCGATGGCAACAGAGCCGGAGAGTGGTACTTCTTCCGATACCTGATTGCAAAAAAAAGAACACGTCATATCTAGCATGATAATTGAACGTTTTCAAAACATATTGTGTTGCAAATGAACAGTCACAAACCTCCATTTCCAGTCCAGAAAAGTGTACAGGAACGCTTCCTTCACTGCCTGAATTTCCACCTTGCACGTCATAAGAACAGGATGGTTGCACATTTGGTGATACCTGATTGTATAACAGAATACACATTACATATCTCATAAAAGTACAAGGGTACTATCAAAAATCTGTATTGCATATTATGAATTACAAACCCCAAGTGCCACTGCTGGAGTGTCTAAAACATTGCTTCCTTGTGTGGTATCAGGCAAGGCTATGGATGGTACAGCCCCAGCGTTCAACCTTCGCTGTTTACAATCTATTATATAATCGGTTTCCTTAAAATGCGCATGGCACACGATCCTCTTCCGCAATTCATCCCCACTTAAATGCGCAATTTTTGGAGAATAAATTGCTGCCTTCCACAATAAAAACTGTTCACGATTTTTTGGAAAAACGTGGAACGAGCTTTTGTGTTTCATGGAACTGCAGCATAGCACACAGCATTCAGTCTTCATATCTACAATTAATGCGACAGAGATTTGATTAATACGCTTGAAACAAATGTGCAGCAAAATTTCAACCGTGACAGAGGTTATCTGAGTTTCATTATATTGTCTGGTGGGAATATCGTAAATTATACACTATTAAAATTCATTATATTGATATCTATTCTTTGTATACTTACTTGCACAGATGATTCACAAGTCACAGCGAAAACGTTTATACACCTGCACAACACTACAAGACTGGATAAGACGAACAGTCAAACAGTACGAAACACAATGAGACGCAACGAAAAACACCTTGACACGACAAAGCGTAAATCAAGATTGACGGGAACCACGTGTCGATCCCCCCTTTTCAACCCCTTCTTGACGCGAGGCGGACAAATTTCAGCCAATCAGCATAAAGCTGCAATCGCGACACCTGCGGACCTTCGGGTCAACGTTCCCCAAGCGAAATACAACGTTTTGGAAGGGAGAGACCAAGGCCTGGTCTCCACATATTCCGCATGCGTCGTCCCTGAATTTTTCTGTGAATGCACTGCGCATGCGCGAAAAAGCGTCCCAAACGGTAACACTGTCCTCAGGTGGGATTCACTAACGCGTAAGTTCGACTCGGCCGGAGTTTAGGCGGAGGAGTGGACTACACAAGTGAGATCCCTGACTCGATGTCTGGACTGCAAATGTCCGTACTAATATAAGTTGTTACGTCCGGGCGTCGCGAAAATCGATATTTAATAGTCGATCAAAAGTTTGTCAAGGATGGACGGTGTATTCGAACGGTCGACCGTTCCGCCCGGGAGTAACGCGTGAATACTTAAAATTATAAATGTACAAACCGAAAGATGATTATAGGCTTATTAAACAATGTCGGAAAAGAATAATAACCGGAAAGGAATTAATGTGTTCGATCTGCAGGACTTATAGGATGCCTACCTCCACTAAACCCGTACAGGTTCTGAATTGTTACGTTTGGATTCGAGTATAAATAATGTTATATAAAGCATGCAAAGAAAATAAAAGAATAGATCAGATATAGTGTAAAACCAAAAAGTGTATATTCAGTAATAGATGGATATGTTGCGTGTATAAATGTGTCGACATGCGTTACCGTTCCAGAGGTGTTTCGTTTGTTAACAAAGCAAATCCATTATTGAGTACATTTGATTCAAACGCAGGTTCTTGACACCAATTCCGCTGTTAAAAGTGGGTACAACGTTCGGTTGAAACGATGGAATATTTGTATAATGAGAAAACAGGAAAGTTAACTATCACGCAATATCGTTTTCGGTAGTACAACTTCGCTGGTATGCTACGTGTGGTATATCTCGGTTGAAACAACGGACTTCGAATGGCGCTCGCGATATAATCGGTACATGAGCATTCGTTTGGATAAGGTATAAAGACAATTTCGTTCGCCTGGCGCTCGGAGCACTCGGTTAAGAGTGTGCCCTTCCGACTGTTGCCCTAGGTTCCCCGTAATACTAGTATTGGGGCAAGAGTCGGGCCAGCAATCATGATCGAGGTAGATAGTTGGAATATTCTTACCATGTTGGATGAGTACCTTCGAATCGTAAATGTGTATTAATACTACGATTAGGCTTGAAATTGCCTGAGCTCAGATGTTATGTGAGCTGTACAAGTTACTCGCGACGAGACTCCTTAGACCAGTGTAGATGTTTCAATTCAGTCTAAATTCAACGCCAATTCCTCACACGAGGAAAGACTTATTGCGTTAACTACTAATTATAATAATACAATGCTCTTTAAAATGAAACTTAAGTACTAACGGGTTCGGCGCAATTCGCCGACCACGTGCCGGAAGTTAACGCGGATCGCACTTTCGCACTCTAGATTAAAATTCAAACCAAAAAGTAATATGAGTCCTTGCTCTTATTAATAGCTAGATTTTAAGACTACTATTTAACGAGGATTAATGAGTCTCTGATTAAACTGTAAGAATTCGCACAGATTAGCTCACAAAGAATAACTAAGATATCCTCGGACAAAGGACTACGCACCTCGCGACTATACAGCCAACTGCGACGATGATCGCGTCTCGAGGTGGTTCCTAGGCCGGCTCGGGGATAGTTTTTATGCCCTTTTTACGAAATCGGCCACATACCGGTCGACGGTATATACAAATATTCGCATGGCTATGTACAGCGAGACGTTGGTTTCGCTCGTTAGTCTCTCTTTCTAATTAACGAATTTTATTGTGAGTGCAATGCGATCCCTGCACGTAGAGACTTAGTATCTCTCAAACGCACGCTTCGGTTGAAATAATAATAACGAAAAATAGTCTAATGCCGTAGCAATGCCTAACAGAGGCGCAGTTAATAAACGAAAAGAGAGTGAGAAAGATAAACAATATTCCTAAGCGGAAACTCTTCGCTAGCCTTAAGTCTATATACACACACATGTATATATATATATATGTATGTCGCCATATTGGGTAGGGACGAGGATGATTTCAAGGCGAGGGATATTCTACTTGAAGTTACCACTGAACGGTACCGCGCATGCGCTAGGCATAGGCCGAAATATACAAGTATAGGCGCATCCGAAGCCCGGAGTGAAATGAAATGACATGATTTTAACTCTAATACTCTAACGGTACGCCGGCTGCGATAGGCATACGCCGAAATATACAAGTATAGGCACAACCGGATATCGGAGTAGCAAAAATAGGAAAAATACTAAGCAAATGAGTTAAAAGTTACGCTGGGACGTAACACCCTCCCCCCCTTAGAATCATCATCGTCCCCGATGATGCGTCAGGAGCTAATTTAAGCGTAGGGGTTTCCTGACGTCCGGTGGTAGCGGATTCTCACGTGAAGCATCTGTCGATCGTGCCGATGACGTACTGCACTGGTCCCTCCCACCTTCAAATCAAAACTATGTCCATGCGGATCTCCCCGGAGCACTTGGAGAACTCAGTCTATTAACGGTCGGCGCACGCCCATGCACCCCTCTACGTCCACTTCTCGGATGGTACTAGAGTTTCACATTAGGCCACAAATGTCTTCGTCGGTCACACCGCCGTTGTCCCTGCACTCCAATTTCTCAAGTGCGCGCATGCGTGAGAGGAACTGTGCGCCGACGGAGGGATGCATGAGGCTGCTGATGTTTAGTTGCCGCAGTACCGGCAAGTCACCAAGCGATTCCAACGAAAATTGTCCCCGGATATTACTGGACCCCGTGATGTCGAGGAATTGCAATGCCTTCATGTGGGTCCCGACCGCGTCGATGAATGCAACCTCCACCCAGCTGTTGCAATGGAGGGTTAAGTGCTTCACTGCCGTGAAACGCGGTGGAATCCACTTCGCTCCCGTAACCGAGCCATAACCCAATTCCATGAAATCGGCGACGTAACCGAGCCATAACCCAATTCCATGAAATCGGCGACGTAACCGTGTTCCTCCGCCTCCGCCAGCTCGTCATCCAGTGTCTCGTCCCTCTGGTCACAATAGCGCAGGCACATTTTCTTCATCGTTTCTCCGATCGCACGGTTGTGGCCCAGTGCTGACAGAATCTCGTCTCCGAAGAACACGGGCTGGTCGATGGTGAGCTCCGTCAGACCGACTGGCTTGGAGAGGAACGTTGCAAGGTGGGCGGGCTTCGATCGGGTCCTGGTCAGCGCGAGCTTCTCCAGGCCAGTGATGTTCCTGGGGACGCTATCTCGCGCATGCGCATTGAAATCTCACTCAAGGAGCGTGTAATTGTAGAAGAAAAAGGGTACTGTTGGGCCCTCTGCTCAGATAGTATTAAAAATAATAGAAAATATGTTACAAATTAATTAATTACAAATAAATAATTAACAATATCATAAAAAGCGATGTAAAGACTTGCTTAGATAATTTGTGGCATTATTTATACACAAACATATTTATATTATACAATATTGGCATAATAATCAAAGAGAAAAGGTTTGGGTAAGGAAACAAGAGGAAATAAAATAATTATTGAATAATTTATTCAGTTAACAACAATATTTTATTTGGCAGAATTATAACGAATACCAACATTTGTTGCAAGAGTAAGGAAAACTGCCAAAAACCTTACCAATATTCATAACAAAAAAATATCACATTTATGGTTGAACAAATATATAAAAAATAAATATGGCGTCACAATTTTTAAATCTAAATAAATAAAATTAAATAAAACAATAAATAATATGAAAGTATAAACAAAAACAATGAATTGATTTAAAAAATAAAAGCAGGTACGAACACTATCAATTATGATTAATATTAAAAAAAATATAACCTATATTTATATAACTCGTCCATAACTAAATTATAATTGTACAATAATAACAATTAGTATCTGTAACAGTAATAATAACAATTATTTTTATATTTATATATATAGAAATATATATATATATATATATACATGGGCTAGATGAATGTGAAATAAAATTAAAATTTCAGAAATAAAATTAAAATACCATCAGATGTATTATACTACTCGGTAGAAAAATGTTGTTCCTTGTATAATTCTAAATGTCGCGGATCGATTTCGAAATTTGTACAATTAGTTCCTGCAGCTTGAAAACTTGACCGAGCTATGCAAATTGCTGAAATTGTGCTTGTACATAAACGGTTTCGTTTTTTATTTTTGACATCTGATACTATCGAAAAAATTCTTTCAGCTTCGGCATTTGAATGTGGCAGCGAAAGAATCGCTTGGACTAGTAATTCTAAATTTTCAAATAACTTCTCATCATTAAAATCTTTAAATTCAAATATTTTTTTCCACATTTCATTAATTTTTAAAGCCAATTCTTTTTTTTCTGAATCATTATATAGAGCTGGGAGAATCCGCCATTCGTAAGCTAATTTTGAAATATCAATATTGCCAATTTGCATTGCAATAAAAGTCGTCTTCAAGTACACTTCTCGTATCATCAAAAAGTGCGACCTTCGGGTCTAAAAAACTTAATTGTTCATAAAAAATGTCTTTATAAGGAAGACGTTTCAGCATTTCCCCATGTGCCGTTTTATAAAATTCTAAACAGTTTAATTTAATATTTTTCGCACAGTCTAATGTCATTGTTCCCAAACATTGGTCACATTCAGGGCCTACATATATATTTTCTACTGGTTTTAAATGGTTTATATTATCGCAATTTAAATGATAAATGTCTTTCAAAGCCTCCGGAGTCATAAAATTTAAAGCAAATTGCCGAATTATTTGCTGGCTACGTTCGAATAATTTGTGAATTAAAATTTCGCGTGATTGGAATATGGCATTAAAGCTGTTGAAAAAATTTAATGAATATTTTAAAAAGAGCAAATATGCTTTAATGTTGTCGTCGTTTAAATTAGTCAAAATATTTTCCGCAGATTTTAATTTTTCCTCTACAACGGCAACAATAAAATAATGTTTTAAAACTTCCCAATAATTTAAAATCCTAATCACGCAATTGTGCAAAACAAGCCATCTTGTATTTGCTAATTTTTAAATTTTATTTTTTTCGACGTGAAAAAATTCTTGAAATTCGGCTAAAACAGCACATCTCTTCGCACTGCCCGAAATATATGTGGCAATTGCACGAATTAAATTTTCACACGAATGTGGCAATTTTTCACACGCTTTACTCGCTATAATTGCAGAGGAATGGCAAATATAATTTAATACGACTAGATTTGGAACATCTGATTTCAAATGTGAGAAAAAAGAATTATTGCAACCTATCATCACAGATGCATTATCGCTTGCCATTCCAACTATATTTTTGATAGGAATATTTTTTTTTTTCTAATGATTCTTTAAACGATTTGTAAATATTAGTAGCACGACAATCTGTCGCGTCTAATGATATTAAGTCTAATAATTGGGTTTTTACTTGATTATTATCAGGTGATAAATACCGAACAAGCACACACATAATTTTAATGTCTGAAATGTCTGTGCTTTCATCAATTAAAATGAAAAATCTATGTTTTTTTATAATATCAATTATTAATTTGCAATCACGTTTTTAACAATACTAGTGCACTTTTTTCGGGCCAATGAAAGATCCAGCACTATTTTAGAATCTATACAAATATCCTTTAGTAAAGGAATTAGGTGATCTGCGGTACAAAAAGCAACGTTATGTTCTGCATAACGTGCTGCTAATTTTATTTCCGCGCGTATAACTTGATCACTATGCAGAACAATGTTATTGTTATGATCGGGGAATTAGGTGATCTGCGGTACAAAAAGCAACGTTATGTTCTGCATAACATGCTGCTAATTTTATTTCCGCGCGTATAACTTGATCACTATGCAGAACAATGTTATTGTTATGATCGGGGCTTCGATTGGCATTACCAATTATTTCTGTATGTTTGGCCCTTTGTGAACGCCGTATTAGATCAGATTTGCTACATCTGATAGTTGTTCTACAAATATTACAAAAGGCTTTATTTTCTGTAGGATGGCGAGCTAACCAACCTCTAAAAATTTCTTCATCTAGCCACGAAGTAATAAAATTTCTATCTTTTTTAATTGCTCCTTTCATATTACTTTTTTCCATTAAGTCTATTATAACAATTATATATATATATTGATATATAAATAATTATATTTAAATATATATTAACCGCTATAACCTACCTTACCTCGCATTACCTCTTTGGGCCTTTGCATCTCCTCAGGCCGTTGCCCCAAATTGCCGCAGGATGCCGCTGCGTCGTCCCTGGATTTCTGCGCGAATGCAGTGGGCATGCGCGAGAAAGCGTCCCCAGGAACATCACTGCTCCAGGCAGCAGCTCAAGGTAACGAACGCGGCGCCTGTCATGGGTGTATCAGAAGCGGAGAACCTTACCAATTTGTGAGCGGCGAATACCCATTTCAACTCAGGATCCACCGGACGCCCACACTCCCCTACGCTTAAATGTCTTAAACTAGGGGCCCCATTCGCGATCGCACGCCATCCAGAAGGCAAGATACTAAACCCGGATAAGTCTAGCTCTTCTAAAAGCGGGGCATACGACGCAGTTAGTGTTATGAGAGACGGATGCAAGTTCGCTGCTACCTCCGAATCGCAGAGAATGACAGAACGAAGTGCTGGAGCGCACCTACGCAGCAACCAGTAGTACGCGTCATGGGTGATCACCTTCTGGTCCCGGTACTCCGGCCAGTGCCAGCTCGTCAGCGTCAGGGTGGTGGTGTTTTTGAGGTGGAGGAGCACCCCAGCCCTCCACACCTTGCTGACCTGCTCCATCTTGGACAGCTCGACGTAGGGCACGTATTTGGCGATTTCGGCCACTACGTCCGCCGGAAGCAGCGGAATCCCCCTCCATCTCAACCCGTCGAACGGGTGCATCGCCGGTGTTGACGGGACTGGCGGCGGAGTTCGGTCGTGCCAGGCGTCCGCCATCTGTACGGCGATCCGCCGCTTGTGCAGGATTATCGGCTGTTGAGCTGCGCTCTCCACCACAGCCTTCACCTGATCGACGGTGGCGAAGGTGACGTACCCGTAATTCCCATACGGGCATTGGCGTATGACCGCGTGTTCTGCTCCGGACGACGCAAAAATGCGCATCAGGTCCTTCTTCTTCGTTCCCCGTGTCAGCCGCGTCACGAACAGACGCATACACTCGAGGTTCTCCAGTCTGCTTGCCATCCTAGCTAAACTATGGTGTTAGTAGAAGTACAATTAGTATCAATACGGTGGCTGGCCCGATGAACGCCGTTTTTCTTTTTATTGTCGCAAGCGGAGGATGGCTGCGCAGCTAGCTGTAAGTGTGCGCGACGTGTATCTAGAGTGCGACGTGCCCTTAGTCTTACCTTTTACGCACCTATATTATTGATACAGGGGTTGCACTTTGTCGGTGTTACGTCCGGGCGAGGCTTTTCACGACTTTTATCTGTCAGAATGGTCGATGAGTATCCGCGAGCGGTCTGCCGTGCGACTGGGCGTAGCGCTGGATAATTTTGCTATTTAATTGTAATAAATAATGGTAATCTAACTGAAGATCAATATTGCATAATATTTTAATCCCTTTCTTGAAGAGTGGGAATAATAGTTTATATGAATAAGCTAAACGGAGAAGTTAATTAGAGTGTGATACCACGTTTAGTTATTTGCAGGACTTATAGGATACGTGTGCTTCCGCAAGACCCGTACAGGTCCCGAATCGTTCGCGAGGTTATGTTTTCGGTTTGCGTAATACTACGTTTGATGAGGTGTAACGTCACAACATAAATGAAATCAGAGAGAATAATATAGGTGGAAAACAAAATAGATATATTGCGGAAAAATATTAATATAAAGGAAGAATAGAAATGAAGTGCATAAGGAATCTAACAAACAGCTAAAAGATTACTGCAGTAGCTATTGTTGCAGTATTTGAGAAGTGTTCAGATGCTAGTGCGCGACAATGATGCGCCTTAACACTTTCACAACCGCATGTTAGCGCAGTGAAACGTCGCCAGTGGCCGGCAATATTTTGGAAGAAAAAACTTTACGTAAATTCATGAAACAATTAACATTATTATTATAAATCAATAATCAACATTATTATACAACAATATTTTCCCTTTGTGTGATAAAAAAGTATTCAATCCTTAGCGATAATATTCAGACCCTCCAAAGCGCTTCGTGATAGATTCTTTAGTAACCAAAAGGTTTTGCGTAATAAAATTTTGGCGTTTTTTTTGTGGTTAGTTTTGCAAGTGGCTTGCCACTGGTACCACGTGGGAGTCACCGGCAAATAGCGACTGGCCTATCAATGGTACCACGTGAGTGTCACCGGCAAATAACGACTGGTCTACCAATGACACCACAGTGGTGTCAACGGCATATAACGACTGGCCTGCCCATGACACCACAGTGGTGTCAGCGGTTGTGAAAGTGTTAATCCGAACGCTCTTTGCAAGTTATACGGTAGCCATCTCGGTAATTAACAGTTGTACGCTTTACAATCGAGGAGTTTATTAACAGGAAGATCTTGCACGGTCAGCGACCGTGCCCGTGGGATCTCTCCGTGGCCTAAGTTCGGGCATGGTCAGACAATAAAAGTGTTATAATTTTGTCTAACGGCGCGACTGGAGGTTCCTACCGTGTCGCTGGTTTTCGGCTACGGTCGTACGATCTCGCTCTGCGCACGCGCTCTCGCGCTCCTTTTCGCTTCTCTCTCTCTCCCTCACTTGCTCTAACTCGCTCGCTCGCTCTCTCTCCTCAGCGGTAAAATCGCGAAACACCTACGTCACCGTCCACGAAACAGTGCAACAGTTTTGCGCGCAATGCAAGTGCTGATTTCGTGTGGGTGCGACAGAGAGGAACGTGTGCCGGCCGGAGAAAGAAACTATCCGAGGTAACGGCCTGGCATTAATGCGCCAGTGAGCTGAAATTATCGCCCGATGAACCGGCGCGGATACACGAGAGGACCTCCGGATACTAATAACGACCAGAGTCCCGGTACGTGACAATGTACTGCCAATATTTTTGCAAAAATAGTTGTCCGTCTGGCATGAACTGTCGTTCGACCGAACTGATGTTCACGCTGGAGGATTATCGTGGCATGCCGCTGAGCTGTCATAGGCTCTTGGTCAGAGTGTGCAATTGTCCGAATCGGGATAAGGAGAAGGGAGAGGAGGCAGCCCGCGGGGCTATTCCTTCCCACTTAAATGATCTTCGAACCAGGATTATACGAAACGACCCGGTGCGGCAATATCACCATCATAGGACAACCAGAGGGGAACGTGCCGATCATCCGCCATCTAGGAGGGACGACGCCATGGACGATTCCGAAAGCGCCGCTCATGGAGCGACGTTTCACCGGGGGAGGATGCTGTGACGTACCGCGCCGCCGACCAGCGCTGCGGCCATGGCGTCGTACCTGCCTACCCCGCTCTGACGTCAGCACGCATCAAGAAACATAGTGACGCGCCCAATATAGTGACGTGTCCAATGTAGTGACGCGCCCGATCTAGCGATGCGCTCGGTCTAGTGACGTAGACCCCCGAACAAAGCGCAGTGGCCACTCGCGATCACGTGCACAGCGCGTGCATAGCGACGGTTGGGACGCGTTACCCCACCGAAAATACACACCCCACCTCGATGCATTACTTCTTCTCATCTTAGGACCCCTTGCCTAAGGTCTTATCGTATAAAAGAGGCGTCCGCCAAGCCTCGCGAGTTCAGACAGCTTCAGAAAAAGACCGTGCAAGGGTCTGCGTACGAAATTCCCGACCGTTTTACATATTTAGAAAAGAGTGAATCCAGGATCACTAAAGTGTCTTTTTCGCTGTTTGTTCTCATTTGCATGGAACAACCTGTGCGTGTTCCGCGCGTTTCTAGTCATAAAATCAGAATCCGGTAGCTTCAGGAAAGAGTGTCTTTTCGCTGACCGTGTTTCTAGCGAGGAATAACTTGTGCATATTCCGAGCAGTTTTAGTTTTAGTCGTTCTGCCACACTTCTGTTTGTACGTTAAATTCTCAATTAGCTCATCCTTCAAATCCAAAGAACATATATTTCTAGTCATAATTCGTATTCTGTTAATTTATTCGCGTCGTAGTTTATTAACGTTGTTAGAAATAGTAGTTGAATTTTCGTTGTGTTTGCAATATTTAACTGCTTTGTGTGTATTTATTTTATTCAATATAGTTTATTTAATTGTTTTCCATACTTCTGTGACATCTCGTTATTTGATCTCCTAGAAACTCGAATCCTACGAACAAGGTTTCCCTTAACCGCTCAAGGGAGCCAACGAGCCAAAAGAAAACACAATATCCTCTAACCTCAAATCTGCAAGGGGTGCAGCTGTGAAAAATCACTTAAGGCCTGAGTAATCGCCCGCACCCCCATACTTTCCGAGAGGTGCAGCCGTGAAAAACCGGCCGAGGCTCGAGAAAGGTAGTCCGAACCCCCTCAATCCCCCTTTTAACCGGTGACGCGTGATCTCGAAAGGGAGAGCGAAGAACCGCGAGAAAGGTATCACTAAGAGTATCAAGAGCACAGGGTGCCGCGGTGCAAAATCCGTTAAGGCCTGTGTTTCGCGTGCTCACTCCTCTCACAAGATTTCTTTCCTTCCGGCACTGACAAAAATCCTCACCACGTCAGGCCGTGGCTCGTAACAAACTGGTGACAGCGGTGGGTTTCGAGTCAGAGAAATCTGGGCGTATCGATTACCGAGATGGCTCAGGATAATGATCACAACGCGAGTAACGTCACCGCGGATATCGCTAATTTAACGCTAACGATGGCACAGTCCATGGCGTTATTTACTTTACAAAACAGTTTACAAAATGCGACAGCTAGTATTCCTACCTTTGACGGGTTTAACCCGCCCAATTTCCCAATTCCTTCAGAGTGTTGAGAACGGCCGCACATTAATAGCAGAGTCGGCCGAGGCCAGTTATACGGCTATCGTTTTGACCAAACAAACCGGGTCGGCAAGAACGGCTATACACGGGAAAAATATCACTACTCTTCCCGAGTTAATCAAAATCATCAAGAGACGCTTCACAACGAGCAAAAATCTGGCCTATTACCAAGGCGAGGTGGCGAGACTGAAGATCCGCGAGGACGAATCGTTGCGGTCCTACATCGACCGTACCAGCCGCCTCCACCAAGCGACACGCAGCGCTCTTCTGGACAGATATGGGCCGAAAAACTCTGATCTCTTGGAGGGACTAGAAACCGACTTGTTAGAAAATTTCATGGACGGGCTACCCGAACGAATCGCATGGCGAGTGGCGACCGACGACAACGCGGCTACCCTGGATGAGGCGTACGAGTCCGTCATCCAAGTGGAGCAGCGGCTGAAGAATCGTCGTGGGAATTACGGAAACCGATCCCCGACATATCGTGCCGAAGATGGCACGTATGAGTCGCGACCGTACACCGAGGACCGCCAATCACGACCAAGATACCCGTTATCGGCCGTGGGACGATCGTACGAGCAATACCGAGGAAAATCCGGATCGGAGCCCGAACGAAATCAGGAGGCTCCATTGCCCGCCATGACCGCCCGCACGAGCGATTAATTATCACCACAGTATGAACGAGACCAATCGCCACAATTCGAACGAAGGGTCTCACCATCAGCACCGAATCGAAATAGCAGCCCTTCTCCAGTACGAGACCTATATTGCTGGAATTGTGACCTACAAGGACACGATCGCAAAGATTATCGACGAAATTATCGACATCTCGACGATCGGCCCGGAACATCAATGAACACATCCCGAAGACCGGTGTCGCCGTCTTTAAACTGGCAGCGAACTCGTCACGAGAGCGGCGTGGCGAGCAATCTCTGATTTTAAACTAGAGACGCTCGGAACACGCACAGGTTGTTCCTTGCAACGAGAACAAACAGCGAAGAAGACACTTTAGTAATCCTGGATTCACTCTTTTCTAAGTATGCAAAACGCTCGGGACTATATTGGGCGCGTCACTATGTTTCTCGATGCATGCTGACGTCACAGCGTGGTAAGCAGGTACGACGTCATGGGCCGCAGCGCTGGTCGACGGCGCTCAGCGGGCGCTCGGCGGCGCGGTACGTTACAGCATCCCCCTTCGATGAAACGTCGCTCCATGAGTGGCGCTTTCGAAATTGTCCATGGCGTTGTCCCTCTTAGATGGCGGATGGTCGGCACGTCCCTTTTCTTTTAGATAATGATGACGGGGGTGTTGGCGCCTCGGCGCCTCCTCTCGGGGTCGCGGATGTTCGGCGTACCCCGCTGCCGGATGGTCGGGCGTGCTCGTGGGCATGACTCCCTCAGGCGCGTTTCTGCAGCCGGATGGTCGGGCGGTTTTCTGGTATTCCTTTGCCAGTTGATCGGGCTCAAAGGGAACACACATCACGTCATCGGCCTATATCCTCCGTAGGTTGGTGACACTGCGCCCACACAATATCCACATTGGGCACGTGAAATCGGCCATGATTCATCGGGGTGCCGTCACGATGAGCGTATGCTAACATGCATTTCGCACACTCCTCCACTGGTTGCGAAAATACAAGCGGTACTCCACACCCGTCGCAACGTATGTTCGGCCACGGCTGGAGAGTTAAGGCGTGGATAACGACTTCAGGCTGGTCTCTCCCGTATACCCTGTCCGCCCATTCGACACATTCTCCGCAAAATCCTTTCCCCCATGAACCTGGTCGATTGTCCACGGAATACGATAACCCCGTTACGCAAAACCCGCTGGCTCGTTCAACTTTCATGATTATGGTCAAACTAATTCAAATCGAGGCCTCATGCAGGCCGCTTGGACGCTGGTTCACTCGTCGATGATGGGGCAAGGCGCACTCCTCCTTGTCGTCGCGCATCGTTCTTCGTCGCACTCACGAGGAACTGAAACTTTCTTTAAACAAATCCTTATACCAACCTAGAAATCTTTGTTTAATCCTTTGGCCTTTGTTACGTCCTCCGTTTTTCGGCACCCTGCGTACACCGGGTATACCGGGGATCGGAAGACAGACGAAGCGACCGGCTCGATAAGAGATTTGACGTGTCAGCGGAGCGGCTCGCTGAGACGTCGCACGCGCCTAAATATACTCGGTGTCCTGGTTTGACACTAAACCTACGTGTATTCTCGCGTCCGACTGGTTACGGCGCGGAAAGTGTGAGCGTCGCTGGTGACTCGGAATTACACCAACCTGAGAATCTACTCGCGTCCGTGCGGTTACGGCGCAGAAAGTGTGAGCGTCGCTGGTGACTCGGGATTACACCAACCTGATAATCTACTCGCGTCCGTGCGGTTACGGCGCAGAAAGTGTGAGCGTCGCTGGTGACTCGGGATTACACCAACCTGAGAATCTACTCGCGTCCGTGCGGTTACGGCGCGGAAAGTGTGAGCGTCGCTGGTGACTCGAGATTACACCAACCTGAGAATCTACTCGCGTCCGTGCGGTTACGGCGCAGAAAGTGTGAGCGTCGCTGGTGACTCGGGATTACACCAACCTGAGAATCTACTCGCGTCCGTGCGGTTACTTAATCTATAACTTCGACGTCCGAATCTTCGCGGATCTCAGTTATCACGACGGTAGACGGTACGATTTCCGGTTCTAGAGGCTCGAAGTAGACCGTGAACTGATCTTGCCCTGGGGGTAGTTCGAACGGACAAGGCTGTTCTGGAGAAGTCCAGACCGATGGCGCGTGGTGTCCGGGGTGTGGGTAAGTAGGCGGAAGGGAATTCGAGGATTCGCGCGCTGTTTGTCGAGAGAGCTGCGACCGGTACAAGCGAGCAGCTGCGCGTCGTGCCCAGTGTTTTACTCCGCCCCGCCGATTTCTTCTATAATCCTTACGTGGCTGGCGTCGTCGGGGTGCTCTCTGGTTATGGGTTTGAGTGGGAGAATGGTTGCGATCCGTGGATATGACCACTGACCTCGGGCCCGAACCGTGGTGCGCCGAAAGTGGTTGAGGAGCCACGATGGTAGCGAGGGGGCCCGCCGCGGGGTAACGAAACCTGTGAGCTGATGTCGCAGCGAAAGATTCGCAGAGGGGTCACCGGAACTCGGAGGTTCGACGGTGCCCACGGGATATTGCCCGCACGGCGACTCAGGCACAGGCTCGAAGGCGGCAGCAAGGACCACTAGATTTATGCGGCTGGCGGTTTCGGTGCCCTAGGTTATCGCGGGCAAGAAAAGGGTAAAATCGGTTGTACGTGTAACGCGGGTGTACGTGTCGCGTCGCCAGGATGGGTGGTGGAGTAGGTGATTCACGAGATTGTGTACTTGCTGTTTATTAGCTGATCGAACCCTACAATTTGGAGTGGAACGCCTCCACTTCGTTGTCGCGACCGGAAAATCGGAGGTCGAGACTAGACGGGGTGTCTCGACCACGCAGGTTACTCATAATTAATTGAATTTCAAAGGCTTCACCACGCTGGTTGCCTAGAATGGTCCGAATTACAAAACTTGACCACGCAGGTCACTTATAGTTAGTTGAATTTCAAAGGCTTCACCACGCTGGTTGCCTAGAATGGTCCGAATTACAAAGACTGCTTGATTACACAAACCTGAGGTTGCCTGACGAGGTGCAGGACCAGTGGCACTGATTCTAGCGCGTTGGTTATTCACTTAGACTTAACTTGATTCTATTGACTCGACTCGACTTGACTTGATTCTATTCGTTACACTTGATTCACTTTAAAAATACCGAAGGCAAAAACTAAGTCGGGTTTTACGCTTCGCACCCGCACTTGAATTCTTTATACGCGAACAACGGTGCAGTTCGGAGCACTGCACCCAAAGAAGTGAATTGAAGTAAAACGTTTAACGAGTAAGTCACAAGTCCCGAACAGTAAGTCGCAACCAAGAGTAAGTGGTGACCAAGAATGCGGTGGTGACCAAGAGTGCGCGTACAGGTGTTTGCCGTAACCAAGAGTGTCCGAAAAGGGTCTCGTACTGCCCTATATAGACGCCGTGCTCCGCTGAGCGGCATTCGCATGCTGACACTGCATCAGCGTTATATCCTGGGAACGGCGCGACAGGTGCCTTCCCCAGGACTCAATCGTATGTGTCTTATCTTAAATAAGGGTCCATGAGAACCGAGCCACATTCCTAAAGTTAGATGAGAGTAAATCTTAGAACTATTGAGCGAACGGGAGACTGCGGCGAGAACGATCGATTAGTTATTCTTGAATAATTTAGGAAAGCAAAAAATTCTGGCGGGTGGAGGACGCAGGACGTAACAGTATTCATCTACAACTTTGTAAATTTGCATTTTTATAATAACATTAAAATTTATATAGCACGCTACCATATCCATGCCGTTGCATCCCACGGTATGGTCTCATAACGTAAATATGTTATAAATCCCGTGTTAGTAAGGTAAGTTTTGAAGTGTCAGGGTATTGTTGGCGATACTGGGATACAATTTGCAAAATATATTGTTTTTCCTCTTCATCTTTGGAGAGAACTTGATTATATTCTTGCATCAACTTCACAGCACGCTCAGCAGTGTCGTTCACGATCTTGAGTGTCCGAGCGCGGTCGCGTCAAATTTAAAAATCTTCGTTATCTTCCCACGTAGCAGGGTCTTTTTCCAAAAACGTTGTTGGTATACAAAATCGATGAAAAAAATTTTTGGATTTTGGAGAAATAAATTCTTCAATGCCTGCCTCAAGATATCGATGTACTTCATGTGGTAAAATTTTTAATTTTTTAACTGATTCCTCAACGGTCTCTTTTGCATTTATTGCTTGCACCATCCGCAGTTTGGTGTCAACATTAATATCTTTATCAAAAAATGCCAGCGCTGCCGTTTCCGGCGCCAAATACCACAAATGGTTACAAAATTTGTGTATAGCTATTTCCTTGATATCTTTATCAATCTGCCGATACGCATTATTACGTCCTCGTTTTTGGCACCCTGCATTCACCGGGTATACCGGGGATCGAGGACAGATGGAAGAAGGGATCGCACCGAAAAGAGGGTTTATCCGTCAGTGGAGCGGGGCACTGACGTATCGCGGAATGTAAGGAAAACGCGTCCGAATGGTTACGGCTCTACTGTTTGTAGCTTCGGCGGGGATTTAACCGTCCTACTGGTTAGTTTATTGCGTATGAATACGTTGGGGAGAAGGGAAGGGGAAATACGTCAACGTTCGAAGGTCTTTAGTCGGGCTTTATTGCGGAATCACCGTTACACTTTGTTCAATATCTCGATGTCCGAGTCCTCGTAGAGTTCTGTCACCGTAACCGTGGACGGGACTCCCTCAACTAGATCTCGCAGATATGCGGCAGACGGGTACAAATAGTGCCTGCCGAGTTCGTGGTCGAATACATAGGGATCGGTGAAAGATTCTGCAGGGACAGGTTCAGGGGGGAGATTTGGTTCGGGGGTGTGGATAGGGGAATAGTTGGGACTGGGGAAGGAAGGACGGGCCGCGCTGGGGCCGTAGGAGGGAGAGGGGTTGGTCAGGGGAGCTGAGACCTCGGGTTCACAATGGGTGGCCAGATACTCCCGGAGTCGGGCTCGTTCCCTTCGGGCCTGGATTCGTCGTCCGGCACGGGGGCTCTTCCGGCGAGAATTCCGGCGGCACTTCCGGCGGGGACCTAGGCGGCGGTTGACTCTTTAGTGGTGGTTCGTAAACGGCGAAACTGCGGAGGTTTCGGCTGGTTCCTGTTCACTTAACCGGGGGTTTTCCCATGCCCGGGAGAGCGGTCGACGGGGCAGTAAGCGCGGGGTGCAGGAAGCCAGAAGCTACAAGGCTACCTCGCTGCTAGTCGCCCCGATCAGAGGGCTCGTGTCCGGTGCGGTGCGGGAGCTGCCGCGGGTGCTCGGGGGGGGGGGGGCGTCCACGCTCGCTGGTAGCTCGCCGGTCGCGGGGGTCCCTGGGTAGGAATGGGCGCGTAGCCGAAGCCGCCGAGTAAAGAGTGTACTGGTAACTGATTGAGTTATCGCGGAGATTCAGTGAAGTCGCGGTGGTTGTTTGGCTGGAGTGTCTCAGAGGATGGTCGAATGGTTCTTGGAGGTTGTTGTAGGGTCAGAAGATTGATAGTCGATGCAGTTACCTTGGGGTTGATGCAGGGTTGTATTTTATGGCGATACACTTTCTTGAAGATCACAACCGTTTTATTAAACTAGAGGTTGGCTGCTGTGAGCCTGATAACTTAGATGAACGAGTTGCCGACAGTAAACTAAAGTGACTTGGTGCCCGACTTGAGCGTGACGTTAACTATGGAGCGGAGAGTTGTAATTGAATTGATCGCTTGCTTTGTGGCCTATTTAAGTAGTGGGTTTTGCTGAGGGTCGCCAGGTCCTTCGTGGAACTGGCACCCTAGCTTCCGTTTTGGAGTTGGCGTTCTCAGAACTATGTGTTGCCGCGGATCGCTAATCGATCGTTGAGATTACCCTATGAGCTGATTCGGCGTCAGCATTCTTACGTTTCTACTTTCATCACTATTGTGCGCGGTCATTATGCAATTCCTTCGCGTGGCGCGGATTACGTCCCGGATGGGCGTCAGTGTTACGTGAAGGAATTTCAGTGGCGCGGTGCGCCGGCTCTTGTTTCGTTTATGTACGACTTACGGCTAATTAAGTAGATACGCGGTGCGATGAGCTCGTTGCGAGAATATAGTTATAGAAAAAGCAGGTGGAGGACGTAGGACGTAACACGCATAAAGATTTTTCAGAAATTCCAAGTCTTGTCGTGGGGCTTCTATTGCCACTGGAGCTCGAATCCATGCTTTGAGATAGAGGTTGGCGAGGAAAATACATACGTCTCTGATTCCCATTTGTACCTCACTGGTGATAGTAAATTGTTCTCTAAACTAATATATTTTTAGACAATATATGGCTTTTGACATCCATCGTGCATGGTGTAAAGCTCCTGGAGCTCGGAAGGTTATATTTCTGGGAGGAGTTCCGCCTAGGAAGATTAGTACCAGCTCCAGGAATTCCCGATAATCTTCTCGCGGTTGTCGTTCCTTATTTAAAGTTTGGATTGAGAAGTCGAGTATAACACTTGCATCTTTAAGTGATTGACGGACGTAGTCGTCTTTAATTCCGGGTATAAAATTCATTTTATTAATATGAGGCCAGGCTTGTTGAAATTTTTGGAAAATTGGTATGTTAGGACCCGAAGATTTCGTCAGCTTCGCGTCATATACACTACGCAAAATAATTTCATATATATGGTGTCGGCAAGGTAGATATAAAAGGTCTCTTTCAAATTTCTGTTCGAGACGAACACATGCGCCTTGGAATCGTCCCATATTCGAGAATGTTGTATCACAGCAAAGTGCTTGCACTTTGTCGCTGAGTCGCCATTCCTCCACCAAGCTATACACTGCAGAGGCTTGATCGGTTCCACTACTAGACGAAAGTGCAGGGACTCCAAGTATTCGTTCAGACTGTTTGAAAGTTATTACAACTGGTAATCTTTCCGTTTTCTCTTTGCCCGTTAAAGATGGTAACAACTTTCCGCCACTGATGCCAGAAAGCGAAATCGTAACAGTAACACGCCGAGTGGTGGGGGCCATGCATGTGATATGTGACAGTAGTTGTCACAGTTGAACGTCGCGAAAGACGCTCGCAGACACGGCACGCACACACTTACCGCATGCCCCCACCACTCGGCGTGTTACTGTTACGATTTCGCTTTCTGGCATCACTGCTTTCCGCCCCAATGGAGCGTCAGTGCATCAATTTCGCAGTTTTCAAACGCTGCCCGGAATTTTTCAGCAAGTTCTGCGCGATGAAGCGAACGATGACGCCGAATCGACGATCGATTTATTATTAAATCGTCTAGGTCATGACTAAGAGCTTGCGCTGTCACTGTTATTAGGCGAACAGCATCACGATCGCTTAGTTTGCACTTATCAAGTGTTGCCACAAGTTTGGCCGTTATTACGTGTTTTTGAGCACGTATTTTCTTCGGTTTGCTTGGGCCGGGTTGATCCACAAGATTGTGAAATTCAATATGTTGTTCCTCCGATGACGCGAGACTGTCTTCCTCGAGGGATGATGACGACATTGGATACATACATTGGACTATAGAATTGGATTTCTATTGTTTCGTTTTGTTTCAAATGACATCAATGGGATATTAAAGATACTGCCACGAACAATACTTGGATATATAAAAATGAAATGGATAAAAAATATGTACCTTGCATATCTTGTATTTCATATTGTGTTCGCGTAGATTCTTCTTCTTGTCGCATTAATTGCTTTTTTTCCTTTGTGCATAAGACACGATCCCCACCAACCATTGAGCCAGGACGTCCCTTTTTTCTTTGATTTAAAAGAAACAATCTATCTTCTTCGATTTTAATTAGTTGCAAAGCGTCGGCGTGTGCGATGTCGAACACATCTTCCATTTTTTCTATAAAAGCCTCTTCCCGTTTTATTTGAACGTCACTACGCCGGTTTACACTTTTATGCAAAGTGGACCATTCTTGATGCATTAATTCTATTTTCGCAACAACATGCTGCAACTGTCGCATCGGGATTCGCGCTTTCGTCCAAACAACTTGTACCTCTTTGGTCACTAATTTTGAGCTATCACGCAGGTTTAGCTTTACCTTCCGCATATTATAAAACAACACCCTCAATACTTGTCCATTGGATGGTAACTTCGCCCCGATTATTTGACAATCGTCGTGGCCGAGAAGGAACACTTTTTTTCTTAAACCTTCCATCTCACTTTCACTTCGCTTAACGCTCAAAATACACCGGCACAAACGATATTATTTGTAAAATTTTGCACCTTTTATAGGATTCATAGACTTTCAAAGGCACATCACATGCAACTGACTCGAAACGCATAGCAACACCAAAAAACAAAGAAGAAGCTCGCAAACAACCGGAGCCTAGCAACAACACTCATATGCTCGCACACACTTGCATATCAGCCAAAATACACTCTCGACACATTGAATATTAAATATTTCACGAATTGTAGAATTGAGTAAAAAATCTACAATTTCAATGAAACGTTAAAATCTAACTTTGTCTACCTAGAACAACCGTTCTTCCACAGAATGCGAGTGTGTTTAAATGATAATTTATACACATCTCCGGTATTTCTAAATATACACAAAAACTTCTGAGATAAAAGTTTTTGTGTTTGAAGAGAGGCATATAAAAATAAAAATAATTTTTTTGTTCAAATTCATTTTTTTGAAAATCTGGAGGTCACAAAGACGGTAAAAAGACAAGTCTAACGACATATTATATTGTATACTTATGTCTAATATTATTGAAGTTATGGGATCACAAAGAAACCCTAAATTTCAAATGCTATGTGCGTCCATTTTCCGTTGTCCGATCGATCTCAACATTTTGCTACGTTAGTTTTTCTCCAACTCTCATAATCGTGGGGGGTGAGACGGGAAAAATTCGATGGTCGAAAAATAAGGTCCACCCTAATGCTCCATCCATAGATTGAGTGGAGAGCGTAACCATGAATCAGTGTGTCCACGGTCAGCTTGATGACACGGAAGATGAGATAGATTCCCATGATTCCGGCGCTTGCTGATCCAAATGTTATAAACCAGGACCAGAGTTTTTGACCTGATGAAACTGCAATTTTCTCCAAGGATTCTTCATCCATGAGTTTGATGTGGTGAAACGCTGCCTGGTGGAATGTCTCGTCCCATGGCTCCACGAGCTATGGTATTCAGCATGGCAGGCTTCTGGATTGGGAACATTATGTGGTCCCGCAGCTTGTTCAGGTCCTCCTTGCCGTATATCCCGCTGGTTGCCAGATGTTGTGGGCTTACATATCGCCACTTTGGCTTCGAGAGCGGCTGGATCCTGGGTGGCGCCAAGCTTTTTACGGGCTGAGGAAGGAATCGGAACCAGGTTCCATGAATATTATACATTGAAGGTAGGAGATCGCTGCATCCCTTAAACTGGCATGCTGGGTTAAAATGCGGCTCTTTGGTGTGAGATAGTAAGAGGAATTTTGATAAGATACTGGAAGTTCCTTGTAGCATTCTTCTGTGCGTCGTAATTTTGCTTCGATGGCGATACATTTCACGATGTGAATTACTTCTCCAGCAACTGTTGCCATGTATCCGGGTCCCTTCATGATGGCGTAGGAGACCTCGTCTGGAGATACTGAGGCCATTGCGAGGGCGTTCTGCAACACCTGCTTCTCAAGGGCGCACTTCTGCTGGATCACATCGTAGTAGAGCTGATCGATTTGCGTCCTGATGTGTTTCTCAACGTATATAAATTTAGAGTTCACATAGCTAAAGATGTCTAAGTTATTTACTGGTATTCTACCTTGGATTTCGAATGTTTTGCCTTTTGTAGTTTCCATAATGAATAATTTTGGATGTTCTGTCTTTATGATAGTATAACCGCACATTGCAAATTCTGTTGTTTTAGTGAGAGCGAATGTGGTTTCCTGCGTAGTGACTGTATATAATGTTGGTCCTGAGGTCTTACCTTTCGGGCTCAACTTGTCTGCCAGTCCTTCGTACAGCACCTCATAGTCATTGAAGTGACAGTTGTCTTCAGGAATTGAGGACCAGAAAGTGTCGCCGCCATCAGCGTCGAGGCATGTAGTATCAGAAATGTCACAGTATAATTCAGAGCGTAAAATGATTTGATGCGAAGATTGTTTAATTGTTGCTTGATAATTTTGCAGAGTTATTTGAACTGAAGCCTGGACAACAACGTTATTCCAGGTACCGAACGGGTCGCTGTATTGGGTGCCGGAGCATTCCCCGTCTATACCAATTGATCCAACGAGTGTAATGCTTCGAGATTCAGTAGAGTTCCGTCTTAATTCAGATATTTGTACGTTGCTTCCACTTGTGAACATACCGGTGGTTTTTAGCTGTCTGCATAATTCAAGTGACACTGGGAAGCGATATTGTCTTCTACCGTTGTGTACTACGGATGTATGAGAGTGCATGCCACAGTGGTAAATGGTACGATCGATTTCTATTTTGCATTGCATTACTTCCGTATTATCGTATTCGGCAAGTTGTAATAGTTGAACATATTTTTGTATCTTTTCCGGATGTACGTGTGGGATTTTGCATTCCCCGATATGTTGTAGAGAGAAGGTGGAGATATTAAGAGCTTGTCCCCCGCAGTCAAATCCAATGATAGTGTGGGTGCTTCGCATCTGGAGTGCGAATAACGTAAGTACGAATGTGTAGTATGGTGTCATCTTGATGTGTTCCCGATGGCGGATGCGGAGCAACTGATCGTCGGTCCTCAGGTCGGCGGCTATATGTATACCCTAACCCTACCTATATGTTTTAGCTACCGTCGTGGTGGGGTTCGGACCCACGTGGGGGCACTTATGGGGATATGGATGCCAGACATTGAATAAGAGTTTTCATATAAGTATCATGATGTGCAGTTTATTGCGAATTACGCCCAGGGATAGTCATTTGGTTGTGGATTCGGTAGTATCCACACAGCCGCTCGTGCATTAGCCAGGGAATCCCTGTTTGTGCGAACTCCTCCGAACACATGAGGCATCCGGCTGCCGGTCGCATGATGTGTGGTAACCGCAGGCACCGCTCACATATCGGAATTTGGTATCCCGGTCCCAGGATGAGATGAACCACCACGAGTAAATATTGGCGGACACCTCCCGGTGTTAGCGCCGCGCATCAGCGACAGATGAGGTAGGTATCCGTCACGGCATAAAACTCGGCGTGGATGCAGATGCAGGAGTCGACGGCGCGCCGCCGTGCGCGCCCGCTGGGGGTGGAGCTTTCCCTTCTTGGCCGTATTTCTCTTGGTTCTGTGCGGATTGTAACAAAGGCGGTTGAGCGGTGATGCAGGTGACGAGAAAACTCTATTCCTTTAGGATGACCCAAGGGAGCGGATTGACTTTCAGCAGATAGATCTGCAGCTCATCGCTCCCCTTGAGTTTGGTAAATTCCTTAATTATTCGTTTATGACCGAGAAGCAGCCCGAGTCTCTCTCGACGGAGACCGGACTCATCATACTCCTCGTTGCACGCGTAGCATGCTGCAGCCGGGGACACATATGCTGGTGGGCGGTCACAACCCGGACAATCCGGGAAGGGCAACCCTGGTCCCAGAATCATATGGGCTCCCTGGGGGGTGAAATCTATGGGGTCTCCGAAGCGGGAGAGTACGCATCGGATGCACACGTAATAGTCCCTTCGTACGGCATACAGTCTAGTATGGACGCAGTAGCACGACGAAATGTCGGCGTATTCGTAGGCGTCATGAATGGGACATGGACCCCCCTTGCGCGCGGACTGCATATCCTCTCAACGCTCTCCCTGGCTCGCAGCAGACAATGGGGCTGTCGTCGGTCCTTGGTTTGTCTGTATATATATATATATGACTCTTAGGTTTATGGTTCCCCGACGCCCGGAGCGGGGCTATAATTCTGCGCCAGCTTAAGCTTATTGGCGTGTACAATTTTGAAGTTGTTCTTATATTCTATTTTAACATTATGATTTGTAAACGTGGCTAGCACCTTGTAGGACCCTGTATAATGTGCGTCCAGCTTTCCTTTCCTAGGCTCTTTTTGCAAATATACGAAATCGTTAACATTGATGACTTTGGCATTGACTTTCCGGTCATAGTATCTTTTTGTTTTGATTTTGGCGATATTAAGATTTTCACGCGCGGTTTTTTGTATTGATATCAACTGTGAGGAGAGGCTGGTTAAGTAATTTGCATATGTTTCATTTTCTGATTCTACTGTAAGCGGCACACTTGAAGGGACTCGTGCGAGTCTGCCAAAAACTAATTCATGTGGTGTATACCGGGTACCTTCGTGTACACTAGTATTATATGAAAAGGTTGCGAGGTTCAGCCACTCGTCCCAGTTTGAATTTTTGTTAACGAAATGCTTAAGGTATTCGACTAATACATGATGTGATCGTTCTAGAGAGCCGTTGCTTTGAGGATGGAATGCTGTGGTTTTGCACTGCGTTATTTTGAATTTTTTTTCTACGGTACGCTTCAGGCTACTGGGAAAATTGGTGCCTTGGTCTGGTAATATGATCTTCGGCGCTCCGAAACGGCAAATGAAAGAATTTATGAGTGCGTCAGCTGTGTCAATCGCGGAAATGCCTTGCATGGGTATTACAAGGGAATATTTTGTTAGTAAATCTTGAATTGTAAGTATGTATGTATTTCCTGAAGGAGTTGTAGTCAATGGCCCAACAACGTCCATTGCTATTTTGTCAAATGCGGTACCGGGTGTGTCCGTCAGTACCATTGGCTGTCTTGTTTTGATTCTACTGAGTTTATTTAATTGGCAACTTGAACATTTTTGAATAAACTGCTGGATGTGAATTTTCATTTGTGGCCAGCAAAACCTTTCGCGAATGCGCGCGTATGTTTTTGTGACGCCTTTGTGGCCAGCAAAGGCGGAGATATGATTTTCCGCGATAATCTCCTCCCATTGTTCCCTCGGGGGAAGTGCAATCAAGCCCTGACACGTTATGATTTTAGTAAACCGGCCTGTGAACCGTTCTTTGATGTAATGTCGAATGAAGGGCCAGTTTTCTGTCCCTACTCTAGATTGAGCTATACTAATGGTTTCCAACTGTAATTCAAGGGCCATGTCAACCAGCGACTCTACCGCTTCGAATAAAACTTCTCTGTCGACCCGTGTCGTTAACGTTTCTTTGACAACAAGAGCAATCAGGTACCGATGCCTGGTCTTTATTACTTTCGCACGACCCAAAGTGAGGTCTTTTAATATCGGGAATTTATTTGTTTCGGCTAGATCCTCCGCCCCTGCGTCACATGGTTCCCCGCGCATTGTAACGAAGAATGCGAGGTTGTCGTTGCGCATGGATAACTTGTCGCGTACTTCGATGAATTGTGGATTTGGAGGAATATTGCTATTGGCTAAATTTAAGCCAATGTCGTAAGATTCGTCGCTGTCTGCAGCAGGATCGTCGGCAAGACGTGGTTGTATTCCGTCACCGTCGTCGATTTTGTCAGCGAGGTTGTCGTTCACCTCAGGATCGTCCTCGTCGTCGTCGGCGAGGTAGTCGCTTGTTTCGGCGTTACCGTCGTCATTATTATCGCTGTCGTCGTCATCATCATCGTTCTCGTCGCTGTCGTTGTTGTTAACGTTGCCTTCATTGCCGTTGTCGTTGTTTCCATCATCGTTGTCTTCATTGTCATTGTCGCTGTTGTCGTCATCGTTGTCTTCATTGTCATTGTCGCTGTTGTCGTCATCATTGTCTGGTTCTGGGATGGATTTAGGATTTTTGCCGGATACCTGACCGGGAGTCCAGTCGGGATCGGTTTTTCGTTTCATGTTTCTGTTTGACTGGTTGTTGGTACCGAAATCACAATAAAAGTCGGGGTAAGGAGTCCAACTGGGGTTAATTTTGCATTTTGGTCTCGTGTTGGTTTGCTTGTCACCTGTGATTGGAAGTGCCTTGACTAGTGGAGTTTTTACGACGGGATTTCGAGAAAGGGCATCTGCATTTAAATTTGTCACCCCGGTCTTGTAGACGATTTCGTATTCATACTCGGCCAATTTGAGACGCCAACGTACTAATCGCGATGTCGGGTCTGTAACCGAATGCATCCACACGAGCGGCTTTATGATCCGTGATTAATTTGAAAGTAGTTCCGTATAGGTAAGGTCGAAAGTGTTGAACGGAATAGACGATCGCGAGGCATTCTTTCTCGATCGTTAAATAATTGAGTTCTGCACCGTTTAATAATCTAGATGTGTATGCGATGGGTAGATCTTCGCCAATTTTGCCCTGGCTTAAAATTCCACCGATAGCGTACCCGGACGCGTCGGTCGTGAGATTGAATGGTAAGTCGAAGTTCGGATATTGTAAAATTGGTTCGGTGTAAAGTGCGTCGCGGAGGGTTACAAAAGCGTTTTCACATTTTTCTTTCCACTCGAACGGAGTGTCTTTTTTCAAGAGGTTAGTAAGTGGTTTAGCGATGCTCGAGAAATTTGGAATGAAGCGGCGGTAATAGCCTGCGAGACCCAGAAACTGCTTAATATTCTTCGCGTCAGTTGGTCGTGGAAATTCTTTTACCGATTCTATTTTACGCGGATCTGGGCGGACACCATCTTCGCCGATTATGTGCCCTAGGTATGTAACTTCTTTCCGGAGAAACTCGCATTTGTCGGGTTGCAACCGGAGATTTGCGTCTCTGAGTCGTTTGGTTCATTTTTTAAATTTGATTTCATGTTCGCGAAGTGAGCTTGCGTAAATTACGATATCGTCCAGATAAACGAATAGTTCGTTGCCTTGAAGTCCCGACAATACGTTATCCATAAGCCTCTGGAAAGTGGCGGGCGCGTTACGGAGTCCGAATAGCATACGTGCGAACTCGTAATGCCCGCAAGGGGTAGAAAATGCAGTTTTAGACGCGTCGTGTTCGTTCATGCCGATTTGGTGGAAACCGCTCGCGAGATCAAACACACTAAAATATTTGGCGCTCCCGAGCTGGTCGAGTATTTCCGCGATATTGGGTAGCGGGTATGCGTCCGCTAATGACTTTTCGTTTAAGCTTCTGTAATCTATTACCATTCTCCATTTCTTATTGCCATGCGAGTCTGGTTTTTTGGGAACTACCCAAAGTGGGGAATTATATGGAGAGGAAGACGGTCTAATTATGTCATTTTTTAGGAGTTCTGTTACTTGGCGATTAATTTCTTCTTTGTGGATCGGAGGATAGCGATATTGTTTTACGTGAATAGGTATGTCGTCTGTGGTAGGAATTCTGTGTTCCACTGCAGACGTTTTTGAAAGAGAGTCCGTCGGGAGGTGAAATAGGTCGAGGTTCTGTCCTATTAGGTTAAGAACATGTGCCTCCTCTTCGGCATTGAGGTGCTCGATCCGTAAAGCTTCTCTTACGGCATCGTAGCGAGGAACGGAAAGGGGTACGGATGATTCATCAACGATGCGCGCTGTGAATGTTCCCGCGGATGTTGATGGACCGTATATTAAGGTTGCGTTTGAATGTAATGCAGCGGATGCAGAAACCTTATTTAAGTGATTGGAGCTTGATCTTGTGTTTTTACGTGATTCTGGCGGTCTGTAATATCCGATGCGTTCCGTGACGCTTGATTCTACGCGAGTACACGGTTCATAAGTGATGACGTTCACGGCGCGCTCGGCAGTACTTGATTTTGTATTTATACTCGATTCAGAGGATTTAGCATTTGCAGGCTGCTCATCGGCGCCCGATTTTTCGTCTATACGTGATTCAGAGGATTTAGTATTTGTAGGCTGCTCGTTGGCGCCTGAGTTTGATTTAGAGGATTTAGTATTTGTAGGCTGCTCGTTGGCGCCTGAGTTTGATTTAGAGGATTTAGTATTTGTAGGCTGCTCGTTGGCGCCAGATTTTGATTCAGTGGATATAGTTTGGTTAGTATAATAGTTACTATTTAGAGTTGTACCCTTAAGTGAAGTGGGTTCGTCATTGGAATTCGACGTCGATGGTATGTTCCCATGATCGAAACCCGAGACGCAGGATGTTTGGGTCTGCGTAGATGAATTATCTATATTGGACGGGGATGCTTCGCCGCTTATCTCGTCGTATTCCGAGAGGGTGATCGCCGGCATAGCGATGATTACGTCGCGATCTGAAATGTTTATCGCGCGCCCGTACGCTCGGCCGTGCGTGTTCTTCACGATTGCTTCGCCGAAAATGACGCCCGGCTCTATCTCGATGCGTGGAATGTATCCTTTACGCACCTCTTTGTTCTTTACGACTACAGCTATTCCTACATTAGTGCGAGCCGGAATATTCACTGTAGGTGGATTATTAAATGGGATTTCAATGTTTTTCCAAATGAGACGATTTTGTGTGTACGACACATCGGCGGCTTCCGTAAAGAATTCTGATCTAATATACCGTCGGTTTCTATGGGGAATTTATTATTGACGACATAAAATTTCACCGGATGTCCGAGAATTTCCATAGTTATTGACCCTATTGTATTCACATATCCGTCTGTGATGCCGCTAATTTTTAGTCGGTCAGCGATATCGATAAACTCGTCCCGATCGAGTGCTTGAATTTTAACGAGGTTCGGTTCCGCGCCGGTGTCGACCATGAACTTGGTCTCTGCCATAAGTGATTTAGAAGAGAGTGAGACTGTTGGAATTGCGCTTTTAGAATTTAGTCGGATTGTTGTGATTCGGGCATGTTCTCCGCGTATACCACGTGGACGTTCTGCGGGCAGTTTGGGGCGGCCTCCCGTGTCGCTACCGCTGCGCTCGGGGGCCTCACCTCGTTTCCCTGCTCTCGCTGGGCGTTATTATATTGTCTTTTCTGACAATCTTGGACTTCATGTCCGAACTTTTTGCAGTACCTGCATGATATTTGTTCCTGCGAATGTGGCGCAAATGGTGCGGAACTTGGAATATTATTACTGGGAATCGCGACTTGGTCGCGGCATTGCGGCTGTTGCCCGTTTTTAAACCAGCAACGCTCTGCAGGGTGTCCGATTCTATTACAAACGGTACATTGTTCGCGGTGTTGCTGTTGAACTGGCGGTACGCGTCGGTCGGTGTTTCGCGGTCCGGGATTTCGCGGAACTGAGTCAGGCATTCGATGTTGTTGGCGCGGATTTTCGTACCTTTCGCGGTCTAGTTCGTACCGTCGGAAGAGTTCTTTCGCGCGACTATACGCTTCTGTTAAATTCGCACAGTCATTATATAGGAATTGCGTGCAGATTGACGGCAGAAGGCCGTCGGAAAAACGTTTTAGTGTGAAATCATCCAAATCAATCAGGGCTTCCCGCGACATTTCTCCGTTCGTGACGCGCTCGCAGTCGATAATGGCGGATCTCAAATCTTTGACTCTATTGATATACTCAAGCATATGCTCCTCCGATCGCATGAATATATTTGATAATTCTCCTCGGTACTGGTATACAGATTTCGGCGGGCCGAATGAAACGCGCAATGCGTCACACAGTGCCGTTATGGTGGTGCACTGTTCGTCTTCGACGGCCAAATATGCGCGGTCTTTGAGGCGGTTTATGAGGAGTTTTGTGAAGGTATTCTCCGATTCGGCTGGCAAAATGTCGCGCGCTCTACGGACTGCGCGAATATATCGATACACGGGAATATTATACCCGTTAAAGGATGGCACGGAATCAACGGCTTCGCGCAATGAAAAACTGGGTGTTTGGCCTCCCGAACCCATTGTCGGTGTCGGGTTGCTTTGACGCGTCATTGGCACGTAATCTAGCGGGATCGGTGTCTGTATGAGAGTATCCGGACTGGATGAAGCGATTGGTTCAGGCTCGCACTTTATTCTATTTACATCCGCGCGCAATGCCGACAATTCCTGGAATAATTTAGCTAGAACGGTTGAGTTGTTTGATGACCTTTTTTCCAACTTTCGTAGGTTTTTAGCCTCTTCCTTGAGCTGGGTTGCCTGTTTTTGCAACTTTGCTTCCTTTTCTGCGAGACTTTTACTAACAATGGCCAATTGGGCCTCGGTCAAGGGTTCAGTCATTTTTATTTATTTTTTTGACGCGGCACGTTGAAATGAACTCTTTCAACAAAACCCACCAGGACTGGAGGTATCCCACCGCTGTCACCAAAAATGTCACGTCCCGATTGGCGGTTTCGCGAAAGGGGAGTTTTCACGACGTTACAGCCGGGAAGCGACTTGTAATTCCTCCTTTAGTCGACAGGCCACGGAGTGCGACCTCAGCGACTTGGGGATCCTGGCGGTGTTTTATTGGTCGTGCGCGATCCGCGGATCGGATCTCGGCACCGTTGCGGCATATATCGGTGCTTCTAATTTCAGCGGGATAAGTTCCCACTTCGCGGATTTACCAGTCTTTACCGAGCTCGCGGATGACTTTATAACTAACACGTTTTTAGCGGAAGGCTTTAGTTCTCTTACATTGCTTACTACTATTTTTGAATAAACCTGCAGGCAACTTGCGACAGCCATTTAAAATTCACAAGTATTGTGGCACGTTGGCCAGGATCAGTGCATGATTCTACAATTTTTATAAACTCGCGGTTGTGCGCTCGATTGTAAGCTGCGGAGTTTGGAGGTGAACTCGTGTTAGCAGATGGTGGTTATGGATTAACAAAATACCTCATAACTCGCCTAAGCGAACCGGCAACAGCGGCTGAGCGATTGTTCAATGAGGCTCAAATAAGAACTCGCAATAAAATCGAGTGCACCTTCGGCGTATGGAAACGCAGGTTTCCATGCTTAGTGACGGGAATGCGCTTCACAATGGACCATGTCCTCCCGGTAATTGTGGCAACAGCTGTTTTACACAACAGAGCACGCTTAGCTGCAGAGGATATGCCTGCCAACGACCCTACATTAAACATTCGTTACGGACCTGATACTGAACGAAAATATTGAAAATCAGGCTAACTTGCCTGCCGAAGATAGGCGCGCACGCGAACATATCATTGCGTACTTTCAAGATCTGTTGAATCGATAGTAACGGAGGTCTTATCTTAAGGAAACTGTAATGGGTCCTGTGAAATAAAAATTATACATATATTTTACATCCAATATATTTATTATCCTACAAATTGTATTTATGATGATTTTAAGTTTCCTCGTATTGGGCCAATTGTCTACGTAGAAGTTCGATTTTCAAATCTTGTTCTAATAAGATTTTTTCCGAAATTTATTTTTCCAGTCTTTGTTTTTCTTCAGCCCCTTTTTTTAATACAGCAAGGTACTCTAATTTGGCTCTGGTAACCTCAGCGTATCCTTCTGCTTGGGTGTTGCCTCTTCTTTTCTGGTATGTTTTTTTTCCCCATTCTTTTCGCTAACTGCATCCCTAATTGTTCTTCCTCGAGTACTCGTTCGTCACAAGTTAACTGTTCCTTTGAAGGACCTGGTTTCGGGGGGGGGGGGGGGAGGGGGGGGGGGGGGGGGAGGGGGGGGGGGGTCACTTTGTCGGTGAACCTTTGCAAACAAGTTCACTGTTTGTGGTTTTGCCTGTTTGAGGGATTGGGGGTTCCATCTCGACCAATTGGTTGTTGGGTTAACACCCTTGTTGCTCATTACCTACAATAAAGTTACATTTTTCCTACATGAATGACTATAATTGTGGTAGTTTTAAAACAAGTGTTGTTTTTTATGAAGAACTAACCTCGTTCCCTGATGGAATATGTTCCTCTTCAGCGCCGCACTCTTCGCTTGGCCTTATTTCTTCATACATTTCAAGATGATGATAGTTCTCATCTAAATATTCTATCTCCAATTCATTGTTGAGATTTTCAATCACCCCACTTGTTGCTGTTCAGAGTCAGAGTTATATGAATTTTCAGAAACAGTCATATGTACATCGAATTCTATGTTTTGGAAACTAATGTGGAAAAAAAATCTGAAATGATTAACCTTCCACTGCGTCATCATCAAATGGATTCTCTAGGGGGGCTCGCTTGACCTTCCAATAACACTGGACAACAAAATTGGACTTTTTTTTTGCCTTTTGAACGAAAATAGCCAATTTCGATTAATATTGACCCGCTGAAAACGAATCTGAAACCTGTGTTACGTCCTCGTTTTTTGGCACCCTGCGTTCACCGGGTATACCAGGGATCGAAGACGGGCGGAAGGATGGATCGCACCGAAAGATTTGGATCCGTCAGTGGAGCGGTTCACTGACGTATCCCTGACCTGATGTGTGTACCGGTAGCTGAGTGGGTTATCGCGGCGATAGAATACAATCGCGGCGTTCGGTTGCCGGGGAATATCGTCGGATGAGGAGACTGGGCGTTGGTCACTTACCTTGTGGTGGGTGAGGTGTCGTACAGGCAGCAGCACACTTGTGTTACGGTTCACAATTATCTTTATTGAACTTAAAGGTTGGCTACTGGGAGCCTGACAATGGATAACTTAGTTTAAGCGAATAGCCGAACTGAACTGACGCGACCCGGGTTTACGTTTGGTGTCGGACTGTTAGTAAAAGACGCCGCCCTGTGGTTCCGCGCTTATTTAACTAGTTGGTTTTTGCTGATATCGCTAGCCGCTTCGTGGAACTGGCGTTTGTATTCTCGGAACTCTATTGTCGAGAATTGCTGATCGGTTATTGGGTGTTTGACCTGCGGGTTGGTTCGGCGTTGGCATTCTTGTATTTCGACCTACATCTATTGTTTTGTTGCGCGCGGTCATTCCTCCGCATAGCGCGGACTGGTGTCAGCGTTTCGTGGAGGAATTTCGGTGGCTCTTATTCTACCTATTCGTGACCTCCCAATGACGGAAGGCTACGCGGGGCGATGATCTTTATTTCGCTGATGCGCGACTTATTGCTAGTGAGCGGGTACATGGTGCGGTGAACCCGTTGCGAGAGTATGGCTACTGGGTAGGCGGGTGGAGGACGTAGGACGTAACACCTGTTTTTGAAAATTGGCTCGAGATTTTGAGTAATTGAATTTTGAAAAAAACAGCGTTTTTTCCACTTTGAACAACAATCAAGCCGTAAGTATACAAGTTAGACAATTTTTATAGGTTGCAAAAAATTCTCCAGATTTTTCCGAATAAAACGGTATCAAATACTTTTACAATTTTGTTGCGTATTCGTAGTCACCTCGGGCACGCGGCCAATGGGCGCCCGCGACGTTCTCACCAAAATCAATCATGCGGTCGATACTCGGGCGATACTCTATGCAAACGCGTCTGCTTATTAGCAGCGCCGCGCAGTGGTCTCAGATTTGGCCCGTTTGCACCATCTGTGCCCGCGGGAGTGGGGATACACACAAGTGTGCGTGCCGTGTCTGTGAGAGCTGCGCGCGCCGTTTCTCGCCAAATCGCGCTCGGCGTGGAGAGAAGGACGGAACTATGCTGCGTCTTCCTGCCGCCAACGTCGTGTGACGTCACGTATCGTTACGACACATAAGAAGGACAGAACTATGCTCCGTCCACTTTCAACCAACATAGTGCGTTGCGTCTTTGTTCGACATGCAGTCGCGGCGTCGCGTCTTCGTTCCGCACACAGGCCGGTATAAGCTTCAGGCACTTAGCAGGTATAGAATTGACACCGCATCTTATGGACCTTCGTGTCACACGTCTAGAAATACCGACGGTGCAGAAAACGAGGCAAGTTGGAGCGCCCTTTGCGTATGCGAACGGCAGAAGTCATATTTACAATTACAGTACTGACTGACTGTGGCGGCGTTGCCAAATGTATGCGATAAATGCATGATTGCCATATCATGAATTTGTTACGAATGTCCATCTGATCGCTGCGCTGTCTCAGTGATAGCATATTTGACCTCAAAACTCCATTGGAGTTTTCGGGGTGGGGGAAGCCTCGGCAAGCGCGCGTGCGTGTCCGTGAGCGCTGCGCGCGGCGCTTGGCTGCACGGCGAGGCGAGAAGGATGGAGCTACACGCGGTCTCCTTTCCTCCAACGTGCCGTGAAAGCAGCGCGCGCCCCTTACACGACCCAGCAGAGAGGACGGGGAACCACCTTCCGTCTCCTTTCCTCCAACGTACCGTGAAGAAGAAGGATGGTTGCACGTTCCGTCTCCTTTCCACCAAATCGCGCGACGCGTGCTTCGTTCCGCGTACGACAGCGATGCTGAAATGCTCTTTCGCATTACAATGCTTTCAGAAATCCTACGAAGAATACGCATAGAAATCTATCAAATTTCACCGATCGACTTGAAATTTTTTGAGCAAAATTAAAATTTTCAGCATTTTACACATTATTAACACTTTGTTTATACATTTATTAAACAATTTTTCGAGCAAAATTTAAAGTTTCACCAACGAACATTTTAGTGACGTTGCAGTGTATTTGACACATTGTTAAAATTTTGTTTATAAATTGTTTACAAAATTTGTCGAGTAAAATTGAAAGATTCACCAACGTACATTTTAGCGACGTAGCAATGTATTATTTTACAGATTTTTCACAATTTGTTTATAAATTGTTAACATTTTTTAAGCAAAATAAAAATGTTTGCCTACGTACATTTGAGCGACGATACAATGTGTTTTACAGATTTCAAGATATGTTATTGCTAGTTCCGTGTATAAAGGAATGCCGCTCTCTTGGCACCGAAAAATTGACCCAACGTGTTTATGCAAAGGTTAAAAACAATAATATATATTTAAGTACCCTACGGTATACCGTGCTCGTATCAAAGCGTTGTAGCCGAATTGGTATGATATGTCACGTTGTGAGTACATGTACGTTCCATCATCGGGAGATTCAAGTCCTGTGTCAGTTTTTATTTTTTTACAGTAATATAGTTTTTCTTCTTATTACGTAGATTTCTATTTTATCCGTTTCCAAAATGTATTTTTACTACAGTAGTGTTAATGCATTTATACGCCCAGGTCGCTACCGCGACCAGAGCCTCGGCCACGACCTAGGCCGTGCTACAGCCGCCACAGGGCTTTGCTGCGGTTTTTTTCACTTTTAATTCTTTCTAAAAAATAAATACGCATGTATATAATTAATAAAATAACATTATGATACATATTACAATCCCGTGTAACGCGGTTAATGTGTTACGCCTTGTGTGGAGTTGCGTTGTAGTAAATCGTGCTGCACGAGAATTGTCCTGGTATAACACAAATAATATAAAGTACGTAACATGTTTGGAATAATTATTGTCAGGATTATCAGTTAGTCACTGTCCGAGTCGTATTTTAACCAAAATTACGTGTCAGCGTCTTGGTTCAATACAAAAAAATATAACCGACTTCAAAACAAAAGAAAGGCACCAAAAATTATAAAATAATTTATTTATATAAATAAATAAATAAATAAATACATAAATAGATAAATAAATACATAAATAAATACATAAATAAATAAAAAATAAATAAATAAATAATATTTTAATAATGTTTCTGGAGGCTTAATTTGAAAATTCTGTCGCAGATGTTTTATTATGCCTGGTAGGTGAAGTTCTAGGCAGCTTATTGTGCGCTTCCATCGTATTTGCATGTCAAGATTCAACCGGCTGAAAGAATATGTTCATATTATTGCGTATCTTCTGTATCATAAGGAACCTATATTTCTTCTATGAATGTCACAAAACACAAAACCAACACCGCGTTAAAGTAAGTTTTCTCAAGGTAAATTAGAGTTACAAATGAGGAATAAATACTACAGTTACCTTATTCTCACATGTCTTGGAATTGCATTTACAGGCATCCCCACATAAATTATTTTCTTTTACGCATGTGCACTTCCTGGTGCAACATTTGCCCTTACACTGGCAGCCTTTCCGAGATGGTGATTTTGGCTTTTTTTTCCATGTGTCTGTTCAATTGGTGGAGGGCTTGTTTGGGTGGCTAATCTTGTTGATGCTAAAAAAGTTTTACTTTAGATGAACAATTTAATACTTATCGGGTTTATTATATGTTAATAATAGGATAAGAGTATTCTTTTAGTATTCTTCAGAATTACCCGACGGTTTTCCCCTTTCCCTTTTCTTGGTCGGCGCACCGCGTTTTGTCCTGCAAGATAGTTGAAAAGTTTATTACGCATTTCGGATAAATAAGCAGAGTTCCAAAGAACAAGACGGCAAATCTTAATTACATTGTTTCTCTGCAATTCCTCCTGCAGATTGTTAATTTTATCGAAAAGATGCTTTACTTGTGCGTCCATTTAAAAGTGCGAATAAACGCGTTAATGACGCATATTTACCTCCCGCTGAAACAACAATTCTTTTTTTAGCGAGTATTATTCATTGAAGGTATCTCGGCATTTTGGTGGGTCTATTGGTATGTCTGCGTCACTTCTATTAAATTATCAATTTTTGTATGGAAATTTATTTTAATTGTTTTAATTTCCCTTAAAACTTTGTGCTGGTCGTTCGTCCTCGCTTCGGACCGGCTTGATAAGATCGGCAATTTGGATTTCATCGGTGGACATGATAAATTTTTTATTTGTGGTCTCCGAACCGGCTGAAAGATTAAGGTCGATGTGCAGTCGTAAAAACTTTTCGAAGTTTATAGCGAAACGGTTCGTAGCCCTGAACTGGGGGCTCGTTAGTAATCTCACGATCGCAACCCTGGATTTCGATTGGGGGGGGGGGGGGGGGGGCTACGGGCGGCCTTGGTCCGAAAGAATGGTAAAGCCATTAAAAGACGTCCTCTGTTTACCATTCGAAACGTCCTTGTCGGGGACCCTCCTTTGTCCCTCGCTGCGACCGACAAGTGGTCTTTGCAACCTGGCGGTGGAACCTCGCCTGCGAATTACGAAAGCATCGAATATTGTATGTCGTACTGCTGCAAATCGTTTTGCCGCAAATCATTCCTTCAAAAGTTATGAGCGTTTTTTGCGAAGCGCCGGCAGTAGCGTTTGTATTTTCCAGCAGGTGCATTTTTTTCGGCGTTCTTTGTTTCCCTGGATAGAGCATCGAAAGTTCTATAAGTTCTCCGTATGACTTTTTTGGGGGAAATCGCGCGTTCGAAAGTTATGAACATATGGCAGCAGCACTCGTTAATGTGTTTTGATTCTGTAACGATTTATCTCTCGCGAGTCGTCACATTCATAAAAATTAATACTTAGTCATATAAAAGAAAAGGACTATCACAAGACTGCGTTTAAATTTGTAATTAACTCATTTCATGGTCGTCATTCCAAATCCTGGCCGTATTCTTTTGTAATAAAACTCGGAAGGGATCTACATATCTAGAATAATTAAAACTGAACTGGCGATAGTAATTGCATACACCTAAAAATTGCTGCAATTGCTTTTTGTTCGCTGGTGCAGGAAAATCTTGAATTACTTGGAGTTTACTCGGTTCCGGCATTACCTATACCTATGTCTGATAAAATAAATCCCAAAAATGGAACGCCTGACCTACACCGTACCGATTTGTCCGGTTGCAATGTAAAATTGTGCATAAGCAATCTATTAAATACGAGGTCCAGGTGATGCATATGCGACTGAAAATCGGTCGACGCGATTAACAAGTCGCCAACATAAACGGTCAAAAACTGATCAAAAGAATGTCCTAACGCTAAACTTAATGCCCTTATGAACCCACTGCCTGCAGTCTTTAAACCAAATGGAATTCGCTTAAACTGATACATAGTTGATCCAAATAAAAATGCAGTATATCGGCGGGATTCTTTTGCTAAAGGAATTTGCCAATAGCCGTGAGCTAAATCTATGAGTGTAAAAATCTTTTGGTTATGGTACTTCTGCAATATTTCATTTATAGGCGGTGGAGATTCATGGTCATCGTCTATAACGGCATTTAGGTGTCCCGCGTCCAGACATATGCGGATTCTACCGTCTTTCTTTTTAACAATTCTCAAAGGATTACAGAAGGAACTATTAGAACACTCGATTATTCCCGAATCCAGCATGCGTCGCAATTCTTCTCTGCGACAGCAGGTCGCATTGACAAAGGAACAGGATATGCCTTCCGGATAATGGACTTATTATTAGTCAATCAGTTTACCTGCTCATATACGGTAGGACACTGGATCTTCTCTTCAAATAGTCTTTGGTATTTCATTAATAAATTGACAATTGCCTGTTCCCGATCACCACCGTTTGCCGTTAGCTTACGCGCAATTCACTGCACCCGGTCAAGAAGCTATCACCCTCAATACATTTGTCGTATTTTCTCGCTTAACATGTAACTATCATTCGGAATATCAAAATCATTTTCGTCGTTTTCCATAACACTATCTACCCGACTAGAAATTCTGGTCCGGCCCACGTCAGGCCCTGATCAGGTTTGCCAGGCCAACAGTCAGGCCCTGGTCAGGCGAACCGGATCAGGCCCTGATCAGGAATGTAACGCTAAAGTACCATCAGGGCCGGCAAGCCTGATCACGGCCTCATGGTACTTTAGCGTTACATCCCTGATCAGGGCCTGATCCAGCAAGCCTGATCAGCGCCTGGCAAGGGCGGCCTGCCAAAAAAAAAGTCAGAAAGTCGCAATGGACACACTTTGTTAGTTGCTAAACACTGTTCACTCAAAGCACGACACCCCTGTCAGATAAGAACTACCCCCCTTGTAGAGGCGCACGAAACATTTTATTATATATATATATATAAAGTACATATTACCGATGTAGTAGTTCTTTACCTTACACAGGGGCGCAATGCGCGCATGTGGCTCGTGATGGGACTTTTTGTCTCGCCAGCGAAAAACGCACGCTCCCAAGCGTGCTGTTGGGGCCCCGGTCACCCATCCAAGTACGGGACCTTGCTCATTGCTGCTTAACCTTGGTGATCGGACGAGCACCATTCATTTCACTTTGAAGTCTTGACTTTTATATGGATAGAGTACTACAAGAAGTATAATATGTATACAGAGTTTTACACATTATTTTCTTGTAAGCACTTCGTATGACAGTGTCTTGACAGTTTCTATGCGCCATGAAAAAGTTACGCCTATCATATCGTCTGTATACAAACCGCCTGATACGTGAAAGATACGTTTCGTTCTCACGTACCCGGCAGACTTCGCAAACGCCTGATACTTACTGGATCAACATTACCGGATAAAATTTATTGTTTTTGTTCGGAGATAACTTGATAATGTCCGGATCCGGACCTGATACGGTTAATCTGATCAGGCTACCCTGATCAGGCTAACGTACGGTAAGCCTGATCAGGGCCTGACGTAATAAATTAGAACTCTATAAAGTTATTACGCTGTTATCCCTGAGGTCATTTGTTTTTATTTAATATTTTATAAATTGTTTTTTTGTTCATTAATTTTTGTTAATTTAAATAGCTAGAGTTATTTAAATCTAGGTATTTCCCCAATAAAATTTGTTATATTCACTATTAATTTTTTTTTATTTACATATAATTTATAAAATTCTACAGGGTCTTATCGTCTTGTAATATTATTTCAGCATTTTGACTGAAAATTAAGATTCAATTTAATAATATGTAGACAGTCAATTTTTCATATTTTCGTTTGTTCTAGATTTTAATTAAAAATCAATTGATTATGCTACCTTTATACAGTTAGATTGACGTACGGCAAGCTTGATCAGGACCTGACGTGGCAAGCCTGATCGGGGCCGGATCCGGTTCGCCTGATCAGTGCCTGGTCAGGCTACACTGATCCGGCATGCCGGACATGAGCCTGATCAGGGCCTGACGTGGCAAGCCTGATCAGGGCCTGGTCAGGCTACCCTGATCCGGTATGCCGGACGTGAGCCTGATCAGGCTGACGTACGGCAAGCCTGATCAGGGCCTGACGTGGCAAGCCTGACCAGGCGAACCGGATCAGGCCCTGATCAGGCGAATATATATTGTTTCGGACGTGAAGGCGCGAAGAACACCTCGAAGACACAAACCCTATATTGATTACGTGTCATGTTATAATGTTAATTAGTTCTATCGATTTTATCACGTTCGAATGTTATTGTTGTTGGTAACCAAACCAGAGAGCCTGCATCTGGTCTTGATACCAGACGGACGTGATATATTAAATCGTTGTCGTTGATAATCCTGGTACGTTGAAATGTCTCGCCCGCGTCCACGTAACATTGGTGTTAGAAGTGGGATAAGCACGAGGATGCGAACGAGAAGAAGAGAGACCGAAATAGAAATCGACAATCCTGGAAGCGGCAATGAAATTGACGATGCGGTTGGAAGTCGACGGTTGCCGAGGCCAGCAGCGGAGGCGGAACAGGCTACGGGGGACCCGATGGCATCGGTACAGGCGATGCTGGAGCGCCTGGAGGAGAAGATGCGCGCGGGACAGGAGCTGTTCCAGGAGGGACTCCGCATGCAGGCAGAAGATGCTCGCCGACGAGAGGACGACCTCCGGAAGCGACTGCAGGATGTCGATGACAGTTACAACGCCAGGATGGAGCAACTGACAAATAGCCTGGATAATATAACAAACATCAATAATTTTGTGCGCGGTAACGGAGCGAGTGCGCCTTCGAGCGATGAGTTAAATTTCAATCCGCGAGTGAATTTTGGTTTTTCATTATTGCCAACAAAATTTAATGGAGAGAATTGGGAGGAATTTTTGGCACAATTCGAATCTATCGCGCGAGTTAACGGTTGGCGCGATGAAGCGAAAGCTGCCGCGCTACTTAACTCCTTGGAAGGGCCCGCTCGTTCTGTGTTGACAACTTTGGAGGACAGATACCGATTAGACTTCGGAAAGCTGAGAGCTGCTTTGCAAAGACGATTTGCAACGCAGGGATCGGCTCCGATGCATTATCTGAAATTTCAGGGCTATGCACAAAAGCCGGGGCAAGGGATCCCCGAATTGGCAGGCGAAATAGAAAAGTTGGCATTATTAGCTTTGCCGGATTGTCCTTTGGAAGTGCGCGAGAGATTGGCCGTTTCCCAATTTATCAGCGCGATCCAGAATATAGACATTAAAAAACAATTGTACTTACAAAAATTTGAAACATTCGAGGAGGTAGTACAAAAGGCAATTGAAATACAACAAATTGAAGATTTATGTAAAGAAAGAGTACGAAGAGATCAGGATTATGTTCGCGTTAACGTTTCAATTGCGAGTAGAAACACGGAAAGAGTTTATGACGGTGCATTCGAAAAACGAGAAAGGAGAGATAACGCGCAAAATAGAGCTCTGAAATCATATAGGAAACTGACGTGCTGGAAACGCGGGAAAGAAGGCCACACACAGTTTCAGTGTGAGCAAAATTTAGCAAAGAAAGCGAAATATAATGACAGAAACGCAAAAAACGAATAAGGTTTAAATTTAGGGAGGGAAATTTAAATCAAAATTTGAAAGCCTCCAGAATTGTGAATGTGGACCCTTCTACACATGAGTCTGGAGTCAGTGTAGGGAAAAATCAGTTCAATTTAATTTTTCTGCTTCAAATAATTTCGGTAATTTGTGGTTTTGTGATAAGAAGTGCGGGGATATTAAAAAAATCTAGTCTACTGGTCTGTATGTAGAAGGATCCATTGATGGGAAACCATCAAATTTCCTTGTGGATACGGGATCCTCAGTCACACTCATACACAAGAGTAAAGTTGATGAGTATGATAATTCAAAATTGACAGGCACTAATAGAAGGATATTAGGGGTAGAAGGAAACGATATTTCGAAAATTATTTTTGGAAGAAAAGAATTTAACTTTAATTTCGGCGAAACGGGAGTTAAGCACGAAGCGTACGTGGCCGAAATTAATGAAAAAGGAATACTAGGACTGGATCTTTTGATGAAGATATCCAACCGATTGGAACTGGAGGAAGGAACGGTACTACTGAAGGATGGAAGCCAACTACCTCTGATTGGGAATCCAGACCGGCCTATGAAGAACAATTACATCTGTAATCAGGACGAGATGCCGCAACATTTAAAAGGACTGTTCGAGAGAAGTGCAAAGGGCTTGGATTTGCAACAGCAAGAGACATTCCGAATTTTTCTACTGGAGTCTCAGGATTTGTTTGCGAAGGACACCGAACAGGTTGGACAGTGCAAACTAGTCAAGCACCATATTCGAACAGGACACCATTCTCCAGTTAAGCAAAAACCTCGCAGAATGCCGATGCATATGCGGAAGGTAGCGGAAGAAACTGTAGAGAAAATGTTGAGGCAAGGAGTGATTGAGGAGTCATCGAGTCCTTGGGCATCTCCAATTGTACTTGTGAAGAAGAAAGATGGCTCAACGAGATTTTGTGTAGATTACCGAAAATTAAATAGTCTCACAAAAAAGGACTCCTACCCCCTACCGAGGATAGAAGACACCCTGGATGCAGTAGCAGGCTCGTCATGGTTTTCAACCATAGACCTTCAGAGCGGTTACTGGCAGATCGCTCTAGCCGAAGAGGACAAGGAAAAATCTGCATTCACCGTGGGAAATGGGCTATACAAATTCGTCGTGATGCCTTTCGGATTGTACAACGCACCGGCCACGTTTGAGAGACTTATGGACAAAGTGTTGTCGCAGTTGTTGTGGAATATTTGCCTCGTCTATTTAGATGACGTCATAGTCTATGGAAAAGACTTTTATGAAGAGCTGGGCAACTTAAAAAAAGTCTTTCAACGTTTACGTTAGGCACACTTATTAATGAATCCGAAGAAGTGCACATTTTTCCAGAGAAAAGTAGCATATTTGGGACACGAAGTCTCTTCGGACGGAATTGGTACAGACCCTGAGAAGATAATCGCCGTACAAAATTGGCCGGTACCGAAGACACGAAAACAAGTGAGAAGTTTTCTGGGGTTGTGCTCATATTATAGGAAATTTGTCAAAGATTTCGCGAAAATAGCCAAACCCCCGTATAAACTGACGGAAGAAAATCAAGATTTCGAATGGACCATCGTCAGTCAAGAAGCATTCGAAAATTTAAAAGGCAAATTAACATCTTCTCCAATCCTGGTGTATCCGGATGTGGAGGAAGAATTTATCTTGGACACCGACGCATCCAATTTTGGAATCGGTGCAGTGTTATCCCAAAGCCATGATGGTCAGGAACGAGTAGTTTCCTATTTCAGTAAGGTTTTGAATAAACCGGAAAGGAACTACTGCGCTACGAGGAAAGAGTTATTGGCCGTTATTAAGCCCATACGGCACTTCCATCATTATCTTTATGGAAGGAAGTTTGTAGTGCGTTCGGACCATAGCGCGTTACAATGGCTACTCTCATTTAAATCTCCCGAAGGACAAATGGCCCGATGGTTGGAAGAATTGGGACAATACGAATTTCAAATTGTCCACCGGTATGGAAGGCTTCATGGTAATGCAGATGCTTTGTCTCGCATACCATGTAACAACTGTAAGTCTTGCAAGAAAACAGGGAACAAGGAAGGTCTGATTACAGAAGAGGCAACATGCAAGAGGATCTGCTTTAACGAAGAAAATCAAGACCAAAAATGGAGGATCCAAATTTGAAATTTGTTATAGAGGCTAAAAGGCACAATCGTCGTCCGTCAAAAGAAGAAGTGTCGATTTTGGGTTCCAAGGCCCGATACTATTGGCAGATTTGGGACTCACTGGAGATCAAGGATGAGCTTTTGTTCAGAAAATGGGTATCCGGAGACGAGCGAAAAGATGATTTTCAACTCGTGGTCCCATTGAACAAGATTGAAGAGGTTCTTCAAGAAGCCCACAATTCCTCGACCTCTGGACACTTCGGCGTGAATAAGACACTGGCCAGATTAAGAAAAAGTTTCTTTTGGGCCGGCTGTAAGCAGGACGTGGAGGATTGGTGCCGAACTTGCGATATCTGCACGGCCAAGAAAGGACCAAGACAGAAAGGGCAAGCAAAGCTATGCACTTATAACGTTGGGTCTCCATTTGAACGGATAGGTTTGGACATATTAGGACCTTATCCGAAGACAATAAATGGAAACAGATTCGTAATAGTCATCATGGACTATTTTACGAAATTGCCAGAAGTCGTTCCCGTAGCAAATTTTCAGGCCAAGACCATAGCACAAGCTATGATGGCACAAGTTTTTAGCAGACATGGCCTACCGATAGAGGTACATACCGACCAAGGACGATCATTTGAGTCCAAATTATTCCAAGAAGTCCTGAGAATACTGGGAGTAAAGAAAACTAGAACGACTCCGCTGCATCCACAGTCAGATGGATTAGTGGAAAGACTAAACCGAACAATACACCAATATTTGTCGTTGTTCGTTTCACACCATCAGAAGGACTGGGACGATTGGCTGCCTTTATTTTTATTGGCATACCGATCGGCGGAACATGAAACCACGAAACAAACCCCAGCGAGGATGTTATACGGAAGAGAACTTCGGCTACCAATAGATTTCTTCCGAGGAGTTACCCCCGAGCGACCTATTTCTTCCATGGAATATGTCTCGCAACTGAATAAGGTCCTCGCGGATGTACACCATTTGGCAAGAGCGAAAATTGTTAAAAGCTCGGAACGCATGAAATTGCGCCATGATGCCACTTGTACTCCAACGATTTCAAACGAGGGAGACCTAGTGCGGCTTTATCAGCCACGAAGAACAAAAGGAAGATGTCCGAAACTGCAAGTAAACTGGGAAGGACCCTATTTGGTGAAGAAGAGGATTAATGACGCTATCTACGGGATCCAGCGGTCAGCCAAAGGAAGAATGAAGATTATACACGCCAATAGATTAGCAAAATACGAAGGAACCAAGGTACTAGGATGGTATAAGAAAGAAGAACGATAGGACACAAGGACATCGCATGACGCAGCACCACTGACAAGGAGTCAAGACAGCAGTGCGCCGCTATGCTTACTCTCCCGTGGAGCATTGTAAAAAAATAGGGGAGGATGGGTATAGTGTGAGGTTTGAGGGTTCCGTAAGATTTAATCTTGGAAATTATTCTAAATACAGGAAGTTCTTTGTCGTTCCGTTTTATTTTCAGAAGGAAGAATCATTTTCCATCTGCTCCCGTTTGAATTGTTTGTGTTCCGGCGGTTGCAAGCAGTTTTGCAAGTGTTCGGGTTTGAAGTTAACAAGATACTAAGATGTTCGTTACTAAGAGTTTCGCCCAAGTGATGCGGTCATCTCGCCCAGGGTTTTTGGCATGGTTTTCCCTTGGGACCGTGAGCAAATGCTGGGATGACATTTTTGGTTTAGGAGGAGCCATCGCTGCTTACACCTGAGAGTGCCTTTTCCTAAACCGAAGCATCTGAAGATCTCGCGATAATATACGGCCGGGACGTCCGCTATCGTCGAGGGGAGGCAGTGTTACGGACGTGAAGGCGCGAAGAACACGGCGAAGACACAAACCCTATATTGATTATGTGTCATAATGTTATAATGTTAATTAGTTCTATCGATTTTATCACGTTCGAATGTTATTGTTGTTGGTAACCAAACCAGAGAGTCTGCATCTGGTCTTGATACCAGACGGACGTGATATATTAAATCGTTGTCGTTGATAATCCTGGTACGTTGAAATGTCTCGCCCGCGTCCACGTAACAATATATATAGGTTATATAGATTTATTTATATACAATTTTTCCAGTTCGCCTGATATATATATATATTATCAAATATTAAAGTAAGAGAAACTAGAAATAAGGAAGTTCTCAAAGCTTGAATTAAAAAATATGATCTAATAGGACTAAATTTCTGATTAGAATTTTGTAAACAAATAACCCCTAAAAAAATAAAGTAACTGCCTCTATTAACATTCAGCTTATAATAAATGAAGAACTTAATACAAATAAAAATAAAAATATTAACATTCCAAAATAACAAATTAATAATAAAATATATAATTTAGTCTAAGAAGACTAATAAATTAACCAAAAATTAAAATATAATAAATTATAATATATTTCAGTGTAAGTGCACAAAAATTTTTGATACTTTTAGAAATAGAATTAAACTATTAAATATAATGATAATGTAAAACATTTTATTTACTCTATCAAAGTAACCCTTTAATCAGACATATCATTTTATTATACAGAAGAAGTAAATTCTATAATTAGGGTATGAACCTAGTAACTTTTTTAGTTTACCTGTATAAATAATAATAAATACAATTAAAACTTAATATATTATAGAATAATTTATATTTATATATCTATATACCTTTAACAAAATGCATGTAGATCCATAACACTATCTACTTCCACAATATTTCCATCATAATTTTCATCACCATCATTACCTACTTTATCATTACTAGTTTTACAATAGGACACGTTAATATCAATATCATTATCTAAATTATTTTCCAATTCATTCATAGTATTACTCATATTAGATTCTTCATTACTTTCAAGTTCATTCATAGCATTACTCATATTAAATTCTTCATTATTTTCACGTAAATCATTTAAAAATTTATATCTAACATCGATACTGATTTCCCCGTCATTATTCTTTGATTCGTTATTTTGCTTATTACCCACACTAATATTTGCTACCGTTTCCTGAGCCACATTTCTTAATCTCGATGTGACCTTGTCACTTCGTACTGATATTACATTGGCAATGATTCGGTTGTCGTCGTGACTGTTTACTGAGGACTCAAGCCGCTCCGACCGAGTGCAGCCGAACGACACGGTTGGATGATCGCAAACTAATCCGTCAATTTCGATGGTCGCGTTCTTATAATAAATTTTAGCTCCATTTTTGTGCAACCAATCATTTCCCATAATCATATCGGTAGTTAAAAAGGGAATTACCATAAAATATTGTGTCAAACTCCGATGACCAATCCCGATATCTAAAAGCACCTGCCTTCGCACAATAACGCCCTTTTTGCCGATAACCGACATTATGGACACATTGCTGACCGGTAGTCCATCTAGTTTACCTTTTGCAATCAGTTGCCGATAAAATGTTACGGATATGCATGTGACCTGGCTCCCCGTATCAACAAGTGCTCGTACACAATTCCCCATTACCGTTACCGCAATATAAGGACTCGCTATACTAATTTTACTACAATAATGATCTGTCTCTATATTGCCTCCGACGTCATCGCCTAGGTTTTTTATAAAATCATAAGATGGACGGTACGCATGTGGACCTCCTTTCGGCATACCATATTCTAGTTTAAATTTCTATTGTGTGTTGTGTAGTCCCGATCATTTTCGCAACTGTTATTTGGTATCGGTCTCGACTCCAACCGAGGAGGGGGAAAGCGCGTGGCAGGCATTACTGCCTCATTGGGTGACGTTTGTGGGGTTCACACCAATTTGTGTGTGCATTATTCGGTCGTCTATAGTAATTATTAAAATTTCTCATGTCGCGTCTATTGTCATTCTGTTCGTAACGTCCATATCTATATCTATTTTCTATGCCATTCCCATTTCGGTACCAAGGTGATGCATATATTCTATTAACTCTCGTTGTTTCATTATTATTGTTCCAGTTATTTCTGCGGCGTTCGTTTTGATCACGTTCCGTATATATTTTGTCTAGCTTTTATTATTCTCTGTGCATTTTATTTTTGACGATTATGGAATCTCTTTGTTTTGTTATATAAGCTAGTGTGTATATGTCGACCCCATAAAATATATAAATTATTACAAATTTAAACGCAGTCTTCTGATAGTCCTTTTCTTTTATATGACTAAGTATTAATTTTTATAAATGTGACGACTTGCGAGAGATAAATCGTTACAATTCTGACGACCGCTGAGCCTTCTGTGTTATTATTTCAAAGCAAATAAAGTGACGCCTGTACTTTCAATTGGACTCGTTTTACGGGGAAATAAAACGAAATTTGCATGTATCCGAAAATGTCGTTCAGAATGTGGAATTAAACGTATCGTATGTCTCACAAATAAATTCGTAACTATTTAAGGAGTCATTTCCTAAAAAAAAGTTATGGGGAAAACTTATAGAACTTTCGATGCTCTATCCGGGGAAAAAAAGAACGCCGAAAAAAAAAACACCTGTTGGAAAATACGGCGACAAACGCTACTGCCGCGAGCTTCGCAAAAAACGCTCATAACTTTTGAAGGAATGATTTCCGGCGAAAACGTCAGAGGGAATATTTTCTCAACTTTCGATGCTCTATCCAAAGAAAAAAAAACCCAAAAATTAAAAACTTACCAATCCCTGCAATTTTTAACGACTCCATCCCAAATATTTCTTCGTATCGTGTCCTTTGTAACTCACGGATCTCTATACAATAGATCAGTGTGGCCAGATATGGCGCCCGAGTACCATTGGGGCCCGCGGGAGTGGGGATACGGAAAAGTATGTGTGCTTTATCTGTGAGAGCTGCGCGCGCCGTTTCTGTCTCTGTGTACCGCGTGGACAGAGCTCCGTATAGTTAACACCCCGTCCTCAACCGAATTGAATTCTAATACTTGCAACCGTTTGAAGGTCGTTTGATAGTGTTTGATAGTCCAAAATAAACGTTTGATAGTTAATCGTTTATTTATAATTTAAGAAACAAATTTCTAGGGGAATTTTTTTCATAGTTAGCACCCCCATGGTCGCAAATTTAATTTGTATTTATACCAATAGATGTAAAATCGTTTGATAGTGATTGATAGTCGGGTATAAACATTTGATAGTCCAGTGCAGACGTTTGATAGTTATTCGTTTGCTTGCAATGAAAGAAATAAGTGTCTAGGGGAAATGTTGTCGTATGCATACGTTCGCATTTCATTATTAATCTGCGTAAATATGTAGATGTAAAATCGTTTGATAGTGATTGATAGTGTGACCGTACAGCAGCGCGATACAGACTTAAAGTAGAAACACACCAGAATGTCCGCACGTGTACGGGACAAAACACTCACTTGCCTTACGCCCCTTACCTTTTCTCCTTTCTGCCGAACATATACCGCGATAGCTTCTCTTTCTACTCACTTACAGTTTCTATAATAACATTATCTCTTTCTACTTCTCTGCCGCCTCGTTTCACTTACTCACCATTTCTTTTTTCGCGCCGTCTCTCTTCTACTTACCCGCCGTCTCGACGCGATCGCCAACACAGGACGAACCCGCCCGCGCAAAAAGGGAACTATTCCCTCCGACGCGGAAGGACGGATCGCGAAACTGTAACCACTCGCGACCGAGACATATCGACGACACTACTGACTAAAAGACGTACGGTTACAATAGTTGGGTATAAACGCGTATCTTTTGTCGATATTTTGGCGGCACGGGATTGACATATAAAAGAGCAGTTTTTACAATTTAGCGCCGCTCCTCTACGTTCCGCTTGCGTCGGTCACGCTATCATTTTGAGATTATTTTTAACACATTGCGTACGGCGCTCTGCGCGCTCAAACCGCGCTCAAAACCTGCACATTTCCGAACGCTGTAGAAGCATACTTGGCGAGCAATAGAAAGCGGATACGTACAATTCTAATTTTTATTTGGTTTTATATTCACATATATTATTCTTAAATATTACTATATATATAGTTTACACACCTATTTATTGTATCAGATTTTTTACATTTTAACCATTATTTATTTCACAAACTAGGATAATTCTTTAGAGTATGATACTTGGTAAAGCATACTCCTATGTGCAATGCTGTTCCACACAGTTTGCAACAATATCTTGTTTCGCTCCTTTTTTTATTGGACGAACAAACTTTACATTGTTTGGTTGGGAACTGCTATCACTGAATTCATTTTCGTCGCATGTGTCGTTTGGTCCATCCGATAAATCATCAAACATCAATTCACTTTCAGTTTCGTTTTTATTACATATATCTGTCATTTTGCTGCGTTTATAGACTTAGGGCCTATTTCATAAAATTAATTTTTGTTATAATCTATCAGTAACAGATTGAAAATATAGACGATTCTTTAAAAACTGTTGCCTTACCAAATTAAAACATAAAGTTTGAAATCCAAGACGTACAATAAAAGAACACTTTATAAGATACGGTACGTACGACGATGGTACAGATCTACTGATGTACTGGCTATAATGACCATTTCTACATGCTCTGAATGTCAACATTCCATTATTTCGCTCATCATTTGTCTTAAGAATGGGAGAGGCTTTGTTGCCCTGGTAACGTAACAAAAATATTTGCCGTTGCTTGTTTACGTTGCCGATTGAATCGAAATAAAACATGACAACGAGATATCTCGTGACCCGTACGCAACGTTTGAGTGCATAAAAACGAGATATCTCGTGACCCGTACGCAATGTGTTAACATTGCCAATAAGCAATGCGCTCATTTTCCGTGTTAAAACTGGTAAAAAATTATTTACACATAGTAACCCTTTCAGAAGAAAAGCTTAACGCACCGGCCGTATTCTACATAGAAAAAGGTATACTATAAATCTTTTTTATGAAGATGTTATACACTTCAAGCATTTAGATTTTTTTTAATGAAGTATAGTATAAGAATAAGCATACGTATAGTTTGTTACTAATGTTATTCGTTTGTAATAACCCACATAGCACCAAGTTGACTTTTAGATTGACTGTTAGATGACTGGATAAGTCCAAAGACGACTGCGCAGACGTCTGGAAAAAGTCTGTAAGTTAACTTACAGACGAATTATAGACGTCAGTTGTCCCAAAAATAGTCTTGTTTTGTCATGACTTTACGTAGACTTACGTTAGTTACCGTTGAGTCGACATTCCGTCGTCTGGCTGCAAGTCTATTTTTAGACATGTACACATTATACTCCATTTTTATTGTAATATTAACATTCCTCAAAAAGTTTATCAATTTAATTGCACTATTCTTTAATTGTTTGACATTATTCTTATATATATATGTGGATACAAGTAAAGAATACTACAATTAAAACGGTCAAGTTTTTGAAAAATGTCAAATGTAATCATAAGACGGGGTGGATAATATATAAAATAAAGGTGTCTTGTCAAATATTTTTATTTTCGAACAAATTGCCTTTTCCTATCACTGGCCCGCCTCAACCATTCGTTAATAACATTTTCTATTTCGTTTTTGGTGCTTCCCACCCACTGCTTCAAAATAGTATCTGCTAACATAAGAATAGTAAGCATTTAAATAAACGTAAAGCTATAGGATGTTAATAAAAGAAAAACCTTTTTTTCTACTACTTTTTTTAAACTGTTTGTCTCAACTGCAAAGTAGCCGGCGCCCATTTCTCTGGACAACAAAAACCAAATCTTTATATTTATTATTCAATTCTTCGCACAAATCTCTTTAGAGATTTTTGCATTATATGCACAAAGAGTAAAATAAAACATATTTACCACAACAGGTGCATTCTGTACGTGCCTCCGTTTCAGATAATTCTATAAAATATGAAGGACGTTAGGTTCACTATTAACACATCTTGCGCGGGAAGCGACTAAAGTCGTTTTGCGCGGATTTCACATCTTGAGCGGGAAGCGACTAAAGTCGTTTTTCACGGATTATTGATGGATTATTGTTATCGATGGGTGTTTGTGATGTTTTTACAATAAAATTGGATAGACATGCGTTACAAAAATACAATACGTGCGTTGCAAGAATGAATTCCTATGAATTCGTTTTGCTGATGCGATTACGTTGTAATACGCTAAAGATTTTGAGGAGCAGGTTTCCAAATGCCTTGACAAAAATGTTGGGTAGTTTTTTGTGGAGAGAGACTTTATTGAGTTTTTGCTTCTTATATATGCGGGATGTGTGATCCTTCTATTCCCAAAAAATAAAGGAAAGTGCATTTGAAATCGCCCGCACTTTGGCGGCAAACTGCCTGCGCAAGATGTGTTAATCATCAAATTTCAATAAGTTCAGAAAAATTTAAATATACCTGCAAAAATGTTGCTCCCATGTTTGCGATTACCTTTGTTTTGGCATCTGTTAATGAAATTATTAGCTTCGTGACGTAGCACGTCTAATCATCCGCCGAGCGAAATACCGGCGACTTACTCTCCAGCACATGCCGTAAGCGCACCTCCTTCAGAGGACATTGCGGAAACCGTCTACGAGAAGTAGAGTCAAAGCACACGTCGACCCCGCCTCCGCTCACGCACCGGCTGTGGGGACGTGCCTGTTGCCGAAAACTCCGCAGTATCTGCGACGAACACATAGAGAAGAACGACAGTACACACGACCTCCGCCTCCGCTCATGCACCGGCCGTGGAGACCTGTCAGTTACTAGAGTTCAACTTCAGAGAGCGTTATTTGGGAAACGACCAGCGCCGAGTCTCTTCCGCCCACGTTCCGGCCGAGACCTCGTGTGCTTACCGGTCTTAAAATGCTGCAGGGAGCTGAAGACCTGCAGTAGCTATAGCCCAAGTCTACATTCATAATTCATACATTCAAAAGAGGCGCGAACGCCCCTATCCGAAACTTATCGCGCTCGACCAATAAAACACCGCCAGGATCCCCAAGTCGCTGAGGTCGCACTCCGGGAATCAGAGCTCCATACTCCATATGCTGACACTGTGTCCATCTGATCGCTGCGCTGTCTCGCAAGCTTGGCTGGATCAGGCTCGATGCGCTGCCTCGCCGCTGAGAATGAGTCAGATTTCAGATTTAAAGGGTCTACGTATATATTGTGTTAATCCGTTCGGCGTATTTTCAATTAAGCTTTTAAGGAGGGAGAGGTACGGGATGAAATTTACAATTTTTTTGAAGTATTTTCGAAGCAATAACTTTGATACAAATAAAAATATTAAGTTCGCGAGGTCGTCACTCTCGTGGGACAAGTCCCCTCCTGCGAGAACGGTCTCTTTGTTCAATGACTCTATCAGGGTCGATATGGTCTCTGTAAGAAGAGGAGTCCCCGTGATGGGCTAGATCACGGGGCCTGCCATCGTTCCTCCCCTGATCTCCTATCGATCTATCGAGCTTAGTCGGGTCTGAGGCTAGGGTGAGGTCATCACCCCAGACCCTTAACAGCGTCACCCGTGGCAGTAACCACTTCGAGAAGGTGCTCGATCGGTCTTGGGTTTTTACGCCCCTGTCATTGCTTAGGATGACTTGAACCCACCGACCTGTCTATGAACGTACAAGTTGAACAAGGCGGCGAGCGGAGCCATCTGACCCCGAAGCCGCAATATCCCTCGACAAAGGCAAAATAATTCAAGCTAGCCCAGTCAAAGCATTAACCCCCGCCATAAGTTGGCACAGTATGAATAGCTTATGTGTGTGTGTTGATTCTTTCTATGCAATGACACACGTACCGCTATATTACTCGCAACAAAATTGTATTCGCCGATAAAACGCCGATGAGTGCTGACGATGAGTGTCGCGACGATTGACTTTGAGGAGGAATTGGACACACATAAGAAAATCGCAGAATTTCTTGCAATTTTTAGGGATTATGTATTGTGATGGCCAGCCGTTACCGACACCATTTCCGATCCGCCTTTAACCATAAGTAGCCGGCTAGTATCTTGAAGGCACTCCCAGAGGTAGCCTAAGTGGACTAGCGACGGAACTTCTCCCTCACTCGTTCACATTCACATTCACCTAGTTTAAGCCATAGTAACATAAGATTGAGTTATAAGTCTATATATATATATCTTTGCGTCTATGCCCATCGACCGCTAGGGCATTAGTTCTAAGTAAAAGCGCACGCGGCGCTCCAAGTGGACTGCGCTCCACCACCAACGCGCCTGCGTCGAGCGCCGAGCCCCACTCTAAGGGCCGTACCCCTTCCTTAGCAGCGGGCCCTAGTAATTAGATTTAAGCCTGGGTCGAACCGAAAATCAGTCATTACAATAGTCTACTTAATTCCTTCTTGAAGATTAGTTAAGTCGTCTTGAAGACAAGCAGATTCATCATATTGAAGAACAGTCTACTAAAATCCTTTGTTCGAAATCTATAGTGAAAGCTCAGATCAGTTCTATCCAATCAAATCTCAAATTCATAAATCTAAATCACAAACTCAAAAGCTTAAATCATTTATCAAAAGAACCAGTGCTGAAGCAACAACTGAAGACTCGACAAAAACCTACTCACGGTAAGCAAACTGACTTGCCAGTTCGACACTCACCTAACATTACATTAACTATTAAGGTAGAATCTAGTTCCTTTAATTGTTCAAGCGTGTATTAACATTGTAAGAATCATATAGTCAAGTCAATATATAGACCTTTTGTTACACAAATTACTTTCGTTCATTCAATCCTTGCATTTCTTAAAAGTAAATTAACCCTTCCATAACGCTCTACGTCTAAGTACCTCCTCACCGCATATATCTAGGCAGTCAATGAGAGGACGATAGCTCGACGACACAAATGCCTACAACTTCACACCTATCCTTACCACACATATCCAGGCAGTCAACGAGAGGACGATAGCTCGACGACATAAATGCCTACAAATCTCACACATACCCTCACCTCACGTTCCATTATTCCGTCAACGAGAGGACGTTAGCTCGACGACAAATACTCCTTCAATTCCTTACGTTTCCAACATTCCGTCAACGAGAGGACGTTAGCTCGACGACAAATCTTCCCTCAATTCCTTACCACACATATCCAGGCAGTCAACGAGAGGACGATAGCTCGACGACATAAATGCCTACAAATCTCACACATACCCTCACCTCACGTTCCATTATTCCGTCAACGAGAGGACGTTAGCTCGACGACAAATACTCCTTCAATTCCTTACGTTTCCAACATTCCGTCAACGAGAGGACGTTAGCTCGACGACAAATCTTCCCTCAATTCCTTACGTTTCCATTATTCCGTCAACGAGAGGACGTTAGCTCGACGACAAATATTCCTTCAATTTCTTACAGTCCATTTACCCGCCAACAAGAGCACGATCCGCTTGACGGCATATACGTTCACCATAAAATCCTGAATGCCTAGACAAAAGAGAGCCGGCCGGAAGAATCAGCTACGTAAATTGATCAGGAACTTCTACGCTATTCCTTCAGAAACTAACAGGCCTCCGCCACCAACTCCAAAACCGCGTATAGTCGAGTGTCGTACCATTAGATCCAATATACGGGTAGTACAGGCTTCTGCGAGTAACGTAAAGGAAAGTCAACCTTCTGTAAGCGGTGAAAATGACAGAGTGGCAGGGTTAAGGAGTGGACGTGAGAATTTCCTGCACAGGCAGTTGCTCGGTTTATTGTATAGATGCACACTTGTTCGGGTTTTGACAGAGAGTGAGCACATTCTAGGTAGAGAGTCGGAGGGCGCTGTGTAGGCCATAAACTATAAGAATACTAGAGCGTCATGTATTGTTCCCTTTCAACACTCCGCCTCAATACATGAGTGGTTTCTCATTTAGAAAGAAAAACGATAAACTAACTAATCATCTAAATCTTAGAGACGCCGATATAGGAACGTAACTTAACAAATTGCTCTCCTGAGAGACTTTTAGTCAACATATCAGCGATCTGTTCTTTGGTATGAATATAACGTACATCAATTTCCTTGTTCTGGAACATCTCTTTAACAAAATTATACTTAACATCTACGTGTTTTAGTCTACGATGTTCCCAGCGGCTTAACAAATGAATCACAGATTGATTGTCCTCATATACTATGATTGGACTGACGCTTTTAATGTAGAGGTCTTCTAACAGTCCTTTCAACCATATCACCTCTGTCAATGCGGTTGCTAGAGCAACGTACTCGGCCTCGGTGGATGAAAGTGTAATCCCCGTTTGCTTCTTCGTTGTCCATGTTACCGTGGAGCCGAAAACTTTAAGTAAGAATCCAGTGGTCGATTTTCGATCATTGTCCGTAGCCCAATTCGCATCCACGTAGGTTTGGAGTGGTATTTCCTTATTCAGTCCTCGTCGAAACAACAATCCAAAGTCAAGAGTGCCCCGGATGTACCGCAGAACCCGTTTGAGTCCCTTCCAGTGGATCAGTGTAGCATTGCTCTGAAAACGACTGTAGTAATTTACTGCAACACTTATATCAGGCCGTGTGCTGAGCATAAGAAACATCAGGCATCCGACCAGTTCCCTGTAGGGTTTTATCTCTATTATACTTTCTCCATTGTCTTCATTTTTTTCCGGATTTGTTTCCATGGGTGATTTAGACGGGTTGCATTCCGACATCTCGAAGCGCGCAAGCATTCTCTCCATGTATGCCTTTTGGCTCAGAAATAAACATCTCGATGTCGGTTCGATTTTTATTCCCAGAAAACTTCTAAGCTCTCCAATATCCGTCATGGCAAATTCGCCCTTAAGTGCATCGACAATCTTCTCTATTTGGTTTAAATTGTCACTAGCAATAATGATGTCATCGACATAAAGTAAAAGATACAAACGATAGTTTCTAAATAATCCTGAATAGAGACAATAGTCTCGTTCAGATCTTTTTAGCCCCAAGCTCACTATAAATTCGTTAAACCTCGAGTTCCAAGCCCGCGGGGCTTGTTTCAGTCCATAAAGAGATCGATTTAACTTACATACTAGATCCTTATTCTCTACGACTCCTTCAGGTACTTTCATGTATATTTCTTCTTTTATAGTCCCATGAAGAAAAGCGTTTCTGACATCTAATTGCCTTGTTTTTAAAGTAAACTTATTAATAATTGACATTAGAGTCCGCACGGTGGTAAGGCGCGCGACGGGCGCGTACGTCTCTTCATAGTCCAGGCCTCTTCTTTGCGAGCAGCCTTTTACCACTAAACGTGCTTTGTACTTATCAATGTTCCCATTTTCGTCCCTCTTTATTTTAAATACCCATTTATTGTTGATAGCTTTCCTTCCAGAGGGTAAAGGTACCATATCCCATGTTTTGTTTTCAACAAGTGACGTGATTTCTTCATCAACTGCACGCAGCCATTCCTTTTCGTCCTTTCGTCCATGTATGTCGTCGAATTGTTGCGGCGAGTCTTCGACAAAGGATTCCGCACATAAGGCCAGAACCGTGTAGTCGTTTAGATACGCAGGCTTAGTTCTCGTGCGTGCGCTTCTTCTTGTTGTGCCAGGTCTTTCTTCCCTTAGGGTGTTCCTTTGATCGGCTGCTTCTTCTTCTTCGGCACTGTCAAAGTGGTCAGACCCTTCATCGCTTAGTGCACCCTGTTCTCCGCCTGGATTAGGAGATTCTGGAATGTGTGGTGCTTCTGTGGAGCTTGTTCCGTCATAAAAGTCATTGGACTGGAAATGGAATTCTGATTCATTAAAAATGATGTCTCGACCCAATATAATTTTATTTTCTTCCGGGCACCATAGTCTGTAGCCGTTTGTGCAATAGCCCATTAATCTGCAACGTTTGGAGCGTGGCTCAAACTTTCCATTGATCAATTCCTTCGGAATGTGTAAGTACGCCACGCAGCCAAAGACTCTTAATTTCCGGAGGTTAGGTTTGTCTCCGTACCAGAATTCAGCTGGCACTTTGTCCTTCAGAGCATGTGTTGGACATCGATTAATCAGATAAACTGCTGCTATCACAGCCTCGGACCAGAAAATCTTGCTCATATTAGAATTCATCAGCATACAGCGTGCTTTTTCAATTACTGTACGGTTCATCCTCTCTGCAACGCCGTTTTGTTGTGGCGTGTAGCGGATTGTATATTCAAACCGTATTCCGCTGTTCTCAAAATGTTGATGTGCCTCATGCGACGTAAATTCCCCTCCGTTGTCGCACCGGAACCTACTCACTTTAAGGTTGAAGTGAGCTTCCGCCATTGCCTGGAACATTTTAAAATATCTGAGTACCTCTGACTTGGCCTTCATTGTGTAGGCCACGGTGAAGTGAGTGAAATCATCGATAAAGGTGATTAAGTATCTCTTTCCATCATAGGACTCAGTATCCATTGGTCCACAGACATCACTGTGAATTAATTCAAGAGGACGTTTTGCTCTCCTACGCTCATTTAGATGGGGTAGTCGTGTCTGCTTGCCCTCCACACAGATATCACAGATTTTTGAGGGCGTTTGGTTTTCTTTTATGTTTACACCGACTGTCATAGTGGTCAGTTTCTGCAATCCTGAGCTGCTCAGATGCCCTAGGCGACGGTGCCATAGTTGTATGTTCTCAGGAGTCTTGCAGACATTCGCGGTTACTGTCGTGCCTTCGACGACAAGTTCATACAATTTTTCTCTTCGATACGCGACCGCGGCTATAATATTGTCTTTACTGATTATTCCTTTTCCGTCCTTGAAAGTTACCGAAAAGCCTTTCATCTCAAGTTTACGAACGGAAAGTAGGTTGCATTCAAGTCCCGACACCGAAAGTATCCCAGTCAGCAATATGTCTCTGACTTTGTTTCCGACTCGTGCGCGTAGTTTCAGATCACCGATCTCATCCGCCATTAGCACGTGGCCGGACTTTGCGACGCGTATATTTATCGGCGTGGTTAATTTTCTTACATTAATCAGCTTAGTCCCTTTTGTCGAAAGATGTTCCGTGGCTCCGGAGTCCAAGCACCAGGTCCCACTTGCCACGTGATTTTTGTCTTGGTTTGCGAAAAACAAAAAATCCTTGGGGTCGCCGTCTAATTCTTCGTCGTGTGCCGTGTTCGCCATTTCCGAGTTCTTGTTCCTCTGTTTTAGTTTCCGGCAGTCCGATCGCTTGTGTCCGACAACGCCACAGTGGTGACACCTGTAGTCGAAAAAAGAGCGTTGCGCTCCGCTTCCCGCGTTATTCTTGTTTGAATTAATACTTCGGTTATCATTCCCGCTCGAGCTTACGTTTCGATTTCCGTAGCGTCTATTTGCTGTAGCTGAGAACACTGTGGACGAACCTGTTGAGTTGGCACTGCTACCACCTCGTTTTGCTTCCTCATCCAGAAGCCTTGTTTTCACAAAGCCGAGTGTTAGGTGTCCACTCGACATAGTTTCCAGGGCAGTTACTACCATTTCATATTCCGCAGGCATCGTCAACAGCAGATGACACACAATGTCGGATTCTTCTAGCGCGGCACCGGTTGACTTCAATTCTCGAACTAGTTTGTCGAATTTCAGAAAGTGCGATGCCATGGATTCCGTCGGCGTGTAGCGCATGGTCAGGAGCGTTTTCCTGAGTCTGAGCTGACTCGATAACCCTGTGCGCTCAAAACTGTCCGAGAGTGCCTTCCACATCTCGTACGCCGTTTCCTTTTCCTTTACATACTCAAGATGGCTGTCCGCGATCCGTTGGGCAATGAGCGATTTACACCTCTTATCGTTTTTTATGATCACTGGTGTTTGAACGGCCGCAGATGCCGCAGGCAGTTCTCCTATCGTTGTTTGCAGTTCATTGCTCACCAGTGTGTGAAGATCGTGTTCCTCGAGCAGAATTTGCATCCGGAATTTCCAATTGCTATAATTCGTTCCGTCGAAGAGTGGAACTTTGTACCTGTCCTCTTCCGCCATTTTCGCCACGTTCCCAACACACGTGTTGCTTCTTCCAGCTCCGACTCGTGGGCCGTAAATTATAATTTCGTGACAAAATTCCTCCTCACCTTTTAGGCGCAAGCTCTGGGCCCATAACCTGACAGAGTGGCAGGGTTAAGGAGTGGACGTGAGAATTTCCTGCACAGGCAGTTGCTCGGTTTATTGTATAGATGCACACTTGTTCGGGTTTTGACAGAGAGTGAGCACATTCTAGGTAGAGAGTCGGAGGGCGCTGTGTAGGCCATAAACTATAAGAATACTAGAGCGTCATGTATTGTTCCCTTTCAACAGAAAAGAAGGTACAGCCGTCCGCTAAAACCGCGTTAGTCATAAAATCATCCGCGAGCTCGGTAGAAACAGGTAAATCCTCGAAGTGGGAACTCATTCCCCTCAATTTAGAAGCGCCGATATATCCCGCGAACCTGCCGAGATTCGATCCGCGTTAACACGTACACTCAAAGGAGGCGCGAACGCCTCTATCCGGAGCTCATCGTGCTCAACCAATAAGCACATCGCCAGGATCCCCAAGCCGTTGAGGTCGCACTCGGTGGCCTCTCGACTAAAGGAGGAATTTAAAGTCGCTTCCCGACTGTAGCGTTTCGTGAAAACTCTCCTTTCCGCGAAATCGTCGATCGGGACGTGACATGTATTTTAATGTAATAAAGGAGTATACCAAATTTCACAATTTCCAACTACATAATTTAACTTTATAATTTTTCCTTTATGTCTATATCATAGTTCGAGTCGTTTACTGACGTATATGCTTGTAATTGCATCATCTATCTGCTTTCCCTGATAGCCAGCTGCATGCAGATTGGCACCAAATTGGCAGCAGACATGACAGGCCCTGTTTGCGAAACCATAGTTGTCTGTTGACGCATCTGGCTACGGTTCTGCGCGCAGAGCCTGCGCACAGGTCATGTTAGCAGATTGGCACCAAAACCGCAGCAGATCTGCTAACAGAACCTGTTACCAAATCGGCACCAAAAACGCAACAGATCTGCTGACATAACCTGTTGGAAAATTGGCACCAAAACGGCAGCAGATCTGCTGACAGGACCTGTCGCGGAATTGGCACAAAAACAGTAGCAGGGCCTCCAAACTATTATTTCATACAGGTCAAAGTTAAATGCTATTATACAAATATTTGTTATAATAAAATAGGTATTTATTCATTAATTACATAATGTACAATTTTTCAGAGAACACAATAATTACGAAACAATGTACAATTATATTTGCTTTCCAATGTAAATTCTGCAACAATTGCATTCTGCTTCTTCTCATAAAATACCTACTATTTTATTCCTCCTAACGCTGCAGGATAATGGACCCTGTGCCGTTCTGCCTCTCGTTTAAACCTGTTTATACAAAAATATACATGTAATTTATTATATATAAAAGTTATACGTTGCAACTATTGTCGCAACTAAATAATACATAACCTTACATGCTCTTGGAATACGTCCACGCAGCCACTGCATGTTCTCTGCTGCCTTCCTGTTCTCCCATGGGCAGTAGTATGTGCAAATTGTTGCATATTATTGCATCCTGTAAAAGAGGGAAAATATTGGCAGAAATGCAGAGGGAGGCATACGTCATATAAGTAATACATAATCTTACATGCTCTTGGAATACGTCCACGTAGCCACTGCAATGTTCTCTGCTATCTTCCTGTTCTTTGTACACTCTTGCACTTTAATTCACTTTCGTACACAACACCACGACGCGACACGTGAAGATGCGAAAACGGAATGAACGAAGTGTAGAGCAGTGTAGAGACTGGTCAGCGCAACAGAGAGCAAGACGGAACTATATGTTTGCAGGAATCGCCCGGGAAACGCTTTAAAATGGTCATAATTGCCCTCGAATCGAATTTATCTTGTCAGGCACCATTCGATAGATTATGAAAACAAACACTTGTGTACCACGTTTGAACCGTCTATCTGCAGAAGTGCTACTTACAAACGGCTATACACCTACGGCGGTTTTAATTTCTTATTTGATTGTAGTATGGGCTTTAGGAATTTATTCAACGCGAGTGCGTCGATGGTAAAGATTCCCCCGATTATTTAATCGCGTATATGCCAATGTACGCGCCCGTCCACTGCAAATTTAAAAGGCTCAAATGTGCAAGGTTTGGCACGTTTTTGGTGCCAATTTGGCATCGGATTACGCTATACAGAACCTGCTATGGTTTTGCTATCAATCTGCCGCCAGAGGCCGCAACGCAGAACTGCACAATTTCTGCTATCAATCTGCCGACAATGTACGGCAACAAAACCGAGGCGACATCTGTCACGAATCTGCTTAGCAGGTTCTGGTGCCTCCTTGGCACCAATTTGGCAACAAACACAAACATTGCAGACCCTGCATCCAATCTGCAGCCCGTTCGGCAACAAGCTCTGGTTACAGGTCTTGGCTAAAATTTGACATTGCAGGTTTGGCTATCAGGGTATTAACCTCAATTCAGATAACAAATATTATAACTTCAATTCATTTAGATTCACTCGTATTAGCCTTGCTTTTACTAGTAGTTGGTTCCATTATCCTGTTATTCATCCTATAACTTTCATTCAATCTATTTCTATTCTTTATACTGTCACATATGTAAATATGTATAATTATATTTTGTTCAATATTCTCAGAGCAAATCACATACAGTGGAACCTCTCATAGCGTACCTAATAGGGAGACAATGTACGCTATCTGAAGTACCAATCGCGAGCCAGAACCGGCTGTAGTCGACAGACTGCTATCCCCACCATTCCCCTTCCTTGACACTCGTGCAGTGCCGTGACTGCAGACCCCGTGTTCGCTCGTGCCGGTATGAGATTTTGTAAACAAAACCGCGACAACATCCTATAACATCGACGGCCCTGATCAATCCCCCTCCAACTAACCTGCTGCGTCCCGACGCTCCGCCCTCGTACGCTATGAGAGGGTACGCTTTGAGAGGTTCCACTGTATGTGCTTTTCAGGCGCGGGGCCGCACGCTCGCTGCCGATCATTGCACCAATCAGCGGTCTCGGGTCGCTAACTTGTGTCCAACAGCGCGGCCACTCAGAATCACGAACGAGATCACGTGGTGACACGTCACATCCGTCCGCATCGCCACGCGACGGGCATGCCGCTTCGAGGGCCATTCTGTTCCACGTCTTGACGGCAAGCACATGTGTGCGCGGAATTCACATTTCATATTCGTCTTTTTCATCCACCAAACCAACGAGTAGATCGTGCCCACGCACGGCAGACACACCACCCAGATCAGATCATTATTCACCGGCGTATTCGCACCTGCGATACTCCAAAAATAGAGCAAATCATTCGAGTGCCACGTGGCGGTAGTTCACCGGCAACCACGGCACTCCTTCATCAGTAGCAGCTCACTTATTCAGCAGAAGCATAGCCCAGATAACCCAGGTACTCATTACAATTCGTCAATTCATTCAGATTCAAGTTGAGAGTTCAATATGTGCGACCTAACCTCACTATCCTTGAGCATTCTACATTAGTTGCAGCTCATTCAGATTCATCCAGTTGCACACAATCATAACTCCCGTTCTTATCTTGCTTCAATAAATCATTGCACTCACCCAGTGCACGTATTTCCCCACGACTGTCACCAGATACAACATCTTATACCAGCATAGTTAGATTCATACTAGATTCTTTATTCAACATTCTGAGTAGTGGCCGACCGCTCGTCATATTCAATTAAACCACTGCGGTTGGGTGTAACAGTATTCCGTTTATTTAAAAAACAACATACTGTAAACAGAATATGAAACCATTAGAACCATAAAAAAACTTATCAGCAACAAAGCGTTGTATCAAAAAAATTGATTTTGCAATTTTTACCTATTTTTTCACGTAATAGCAAGATCTTTCCGGATGAATTACCTAGAATACTAATGCAACATAGACAAAGATTTAAGAAATGTCAGGGTAGTTAACATACCCTTCTTTCACCTTAGTTCCACTATTACTTTCACCAGCAGTAATATAATACATGCGGTAAGTGAAGTGATAGTGTTAACATCCCGTTAATCACCCATCCCGGGCCACGCAAAGGCGTGAAAGAGGGTCTTTACCATCCCAAAGTACGTTCAATGTTTTCTAAAATATATCTATGTAATTATCCGGCATTGAGATTAAAAGAGGTAATATAAGAATATATTGGAAGTTAACATTATTTCACCAGTGCAAATATGATAGTCATATGTTATGTGCCAATACGGTGTACAGATTATTATTTATTTTTTGGTTTATCTGTACACCGTACGGGCACATAACATATGACTATCATAAGAATATATATAATACAAGTTATTTATCAGAGGGGTTTTCAAAGAAACAAACTAGAAATTCTTTCCCTGTAAACAGAGTTTACTTTATTATATTACGTTATACTATATTATGTTATATCGCTTATTTACAATATGAACAGTCTTACCTGTAAACAGAGAAACGGCATTTAAAGTTTATTCTTTATCCCTTTAAACTTAAATTAAAGAAATACCCTTTCTTTACATCTCCCTCCCCCGGGGTGAAAATCCTTAACAATTTTATTTATTGTTATTATTATTATTTTTTTTCCTATACGTGTTTTCCTTATGTTCTTCGTCGTCTGTCTCGTCCTCTTCTGTCTTAGTTGGTTGTAACTTGGTTATGTGAAAAAGGGTTGATTCAGTTTTCAGGGTCAGATTCAGTGTCGATTTTATAGATGGAGTCTGATATTTTGCCTATTATTTCAAATGGACCAATTTTTAATTCATCTAACTTTCTTCTATTCAGTCTATTTCCGTTCTCTATATAGACTTTGTCTCCTACGTTGAATTCATGTTGCTTTCGATTTTTATCGAATAATTTTTTATTGTACCAGTATGATTTTATCGTGTTCTCTAGCGCTATTCTTTTGTCCTGAATCCAATCATCTTTCTTTATCTTTATCTTTAATTCATTTGGTAAGATGGTCACATCTGTGCCCTCCAGTAGGTATTTCGGAGCGAAGTTCGTGGTTGAGTGTTCTGTTTCGTTATATTTATCTACGCATTCTTTTGCTACCGTTGTCCAAGCTTTTTTCCCTTCTTTTTCATTCATTTTACACCTTATTTTATTGACTATCGTCTGATTTAGTCTTTCATTTAAGCCGTTCGAGAATGGTGAGTTCACTGCGGTAAAAATTAATTTCACATTGTTCTGGTTCAGAAACTCTTTAAACTCTCTAGAATTAATTCCCGGATATTGGTCCGTGAGAATCACTCCAATTTCATCTGTTTCTAGAACCTTTTTTACTAGTTTAACGAAATCGCTCGCACTCTGCGTTTTTGAAGTTGCAATGAAGGCATATCGTGTAAAGTGATCTACTAGAAGATGAAGGTACTTTTTTGTTGATCTGGATCCTCCGAAACCACCAATTGTATATATAGACATTATTTCAAATGGTTTTGTTGCTGGTCCTAGTTGTGACAGTGACCCATATTTCTCTTGTCTTGATTTATTCTTTATGCAGGTTTCGCAGTTTTTACAAATGTTTGTTATATTTTTTGTTAAATTTTTTGCTGTGTATATTGGGCTTATTGTTTTCTGCAACTGTCTGATTCCTATGTGGCATAAATCTTCATGCACTTGTTTTATTAGTTTTTTGCTGAATTCTTCAGATAGGATAATCTTCTCTCTTTTTTTTATCTTTTTTAATAGATTTCATTTCGTTGTGTCAAGTTTTGTTTTCTCTTTACTATTTCATCCTTCTGTTGGTCTTTCATTATATCTCCTATTTTTATCAAATTTACTATTTTCATTAATTCTTCTTTGTTCTCTTCCGGTTCCAATACTGGGTTTCTGCTCAAACAGTCTGCCTCTATGTTCTCCTTACCTGGTATGTATTTTATTACAAAATCGTATTGAGATAAATAATATGTTAAGTCTCCTAACTCTTCGTCTGTCCTAGCTTTTATATTCATCTTCTCTAGAGGTTTGTGGTCTGAGTATACAGTAAAGGGTTTCCCTATAAGCCAGTGTTGCCAGTATTTCACCGCCTCTTTTATCGCTAGACACTCTAAATATATGGCCTTTTTCCTTTTTTGGACTTCGTATAGTTTTTTTGAAAAGTATGCCACTGGCTTATCTTTATTATTTGGTTGTGTTTGTTTTAATATTGCCCCAATACCCTCTATAGATGCATCTGTATAGATTTTTATCGGCAGATTTTTGTCAAATATCTCCAACACTGGTTGGGCGCATAAAAGTTGTTTTATTTGTTTGAAGGACTTTTCACATTCTTCCGTCCATACAAATTTTTCGTTCTTCCTTAGTAGTTTGTGTAATGGATCTAGTACTATTGCCCTTTTCGGTATGTATTCATTATAGAAATTGATTTTTCCTAAAAATTGTCTAATGTTTTTTTGCGTCTTTGGGGTTGGAAAATTTCTTATTGAAGTCAAATTATCTTTTAAAGGTCTTACGGAGTTTTTCTGAATTACGTGGCCAAGATATTTTACCGAATCTGAAGCGAAAGTACATTTTTTAAATTTTAATCTAAAGCCTTCTTGTATTATTGCTTCTAATACTTGTTTGACGTGTGTTATGTGTTCCTGAAAAGATGGTGAATATATTAAAATATCATCAATGTAATTTACTGCAAATCCTGTGAGTCTATGTTTCCTTAAAACGTTGCTTAGGATTCTTTGAAAAATCGCTGGTGATGTTTTTAATCCATATGGTAGACAGGTCGATTGAAAGTGTCCATCCTGTGTGACGAATCCTGTTTTTCTTCTATCTTCGATGCGTAGTGGTATTGACCAAAACGCTGAGTTTATGTCTAATGTGGTGAAGTATCTACAATTTCTTGTCTTTGCTATCAAATCCTCTATTAATGGAAACGGTTGTGCCTGTGGTAATGTAATTTTGTTTAGTTCTCTAAAATCTATACATAATCTTGATTTTCTGTTGTCATCTTTTTTGAAAGCCAGTGTTACCGGGGCTGCAAAAGGGCTGTAGGATTTTTCTATTAAATTTTTTTTCAATAACAGATATTTGCTCTTCTATTTCTTTTTTATCCTCTATTGTACATCTATATGGTCGTTTGCTACAGTATTTATCAACCAATAAATCTATATGTGCATCATAATTTGTAACCGTTCCAATGTCATATTTGTCTTTCGCGAAAACTGTTTTGTATTCTCTTATTATTTTTTCTATTTCGTTTTTCTTTTGATTGTCCAAGTGATCTATTGTAATTTTAAATTCTCCTTCTTGTATGTGTTCGTTGAAGTTTATCGAATATATTTCTATCTTTTTATCTTCCTTTTCTTTGTTTATTCAGTTTTCCTCAATTTTATTCTGTAATTCTTTTATATCTGTGTTACGTCCTACGTCCTCCACCCGCCATAATTTTTCGCTTTTTATTCAAGAATAACTAATCGATCATTCTCGCCGCAGTCTCCCGTCCGCTCAGTAGTTCTAAGATTTACTCTAATCTAACCTTACGAAGGAAGTGCGGTTCTCACGAACCCCCGTTAGCGATAAGACATGCCGCGCGCGACAAGTAGAGGTAACTTACACCCGAGCGATAGCCAAGACGACGCGAGTAGGGAACAAGCGAAACATACAAGTAAAAGCTCCGCCAAATTCTCGCGCTGCGCGACCGGACAACCGCCAAGTAATGCAACCTGTCAGAGGAGGAATTCCAAAAGATAAAATACGTGTAGCCAAGTCCTGGGAAAGGCATCTGTCGCGCCGTTCCCAGGATATAACGCTGATGCAGTGTCAGCATGCGAATACCGCTCAGCGGAGCACGGCGTCTATATAGGGCAGTACGAGACCCTTTTTGGACACTCTTGGTCGCTACGACACTCTTGGTCACGAGAGGCACCTGTACGCGCTCTTCTGATTACGACTAGTGTTAACACGCGCGCTCTTGCCTACGACATTCACTTGCGAATTATTTTACTTCAATTCAATTCAGTGCGTGAAGTGCTCCGAATAGCACCGTTGTTCGGATTCAAGAATTCAAGCGCGGGTGCGAAGCGCAACACCCGACTTAGCGTTCACCTCCAGTATCTTTTAAGTGTAAAGGATAGAATCAAGTTAAGTCACGCCGATCCAAGCGAATCAAGTTAACTTCAAACGAATAATCAATACGATAAAATCAGTGCCATTGTTCCTGCGACTCGCCAGGCAACACCAGGTTTGTGTAACCAACTAAACTTTGTAATCCGGACCGCTCTAGGCCACCAGCGTGGTGAAGCCTCCGAAATTCAGCTAAATATAAGTAACCTGCGTGATCGAGACGCTGTGCCTAGACTCGATCTCCGATTCTCCGGTCGCGATAGCAAAGTAGAGCCGTTCTACTCCAAATTGTAGGGTTCGATCAATTAATAAACACCATATACACAATCTCGTGAGTCACCTATTGCACACCCATCCTCGCAACACTACACGTACCCCCGCGTAAAACCTGGTTATCGGAGTGTTCTCTGAGTGTAATTAGACAGGGGATCTCACTCCTTTTCTTTCCGCGACACCGAAACCGCCGTGCGCATAAATCGAGTGGTCCGTGCTGCCGCCTTCGAGCCTGTGCCTGTGTCGTCTCACGGGAAATTCCGTGGGCACTGTCGAACCTCTGAGTTCCGGTAACCCCTCAGCAACTCTTCTGCTGCGACTTCAGCTCACAGGTTTCGTCGGCCCGCGGCTGGCCCCCCTCGTTACCACCGTGGCTCCTCAACCACTTTCGGCGCATCACGGTTCGGGCCCTAGCCCAGTGGTCATACCCACAGATCGCAACTATCCTCTCACTCAAACCCATAACCAGAGAACACCCCGGCGACCCCTGCCGCGTAAGGACTATAGAGGACATCGACGGGCCGGAGTAAAGGTCAGGGCACGTCGCGCCGCTGCTCGCTTGCATCAGTCGCAGCTATCTCGACAAACAGCAAGCGAATCCGTGAATTCCCTTCCGCCTACCTACCCGCACCCCGGACAACACGCGCCACCGGCCTGGACCTCTCCAGGACAGCCTTGTCCGTTCGAACTACCCCCAGGGCAAGATCGGTTCACAGTCTACTTCGAACCTCTAGAACCGGAAATCGTACCGTCTACCATCGTGGTAACTGAGATCTGCGAAGATTCGGATGTCGAAATCATAGACTAAGTAACCTGCACGAACACGAGTAAATTCTTAGGTTGGTGTAACCTCGAGCTCCCAGCGACGCTCACGTTGCCTGTGCCGTAACCATTCGGACGCGAATAGATTCTCGGGTTGGTGTAATTCCGAGTCACCAGCTACGCCCATATTGCCTGTACCGTAACCATTCGGACCCAAGTAGATTCTCAGGTTGGTGTAATCCCGAGTCACCAGCGACGCTCACATTGCCAGTGCCGTAACCATTCGGACGCAAGTAGATTCTCAGGTTGGTGTAATCCCGAGTCACCAGCGACGCTCACATTGCCAGTGCCGTAACCATTCGGACGCAAGTAGATTCTCAGGTTGGTGTAATCCCGAGTCACCAGCGACGCTCACATTGTCTGTGCCGTAACCATTCGGACGCGAGTAGATTCTCAGGTTGGTGTAATCCCGAGTCACCAGCGACGCTCACATTGCCTGTGCCGTAACCATTCGGACGCGAGTAGATTCTCGGGTTGGTGTAATTCCGAGTCACCAGCTACGCCCACATTGCCTGTGCCGTAACCATTCGGACGCGAGTAGATTCTCAGGTTGGTGTAATCCCGAGTCACCAGCGACGCTCACATTGCCTGTGCCGTAACCATTCGGACGCGAATAGATTCTCGGGTTGGTGTAATTCCGAGTCACCAGCTACGCCCACACTTTCCGCGCCGTAACCAGTCGGACGCGAGGATACACGAAGGTTTAGTGTCGAATCAGGACACCGAGTATATTTAGGCGCGTGCGACGTCTCAGCGAGCCGCTCCGCTGACACGTCAAATCTCTTATCAGGCCGGTCACTTCGTCTGTCTTCCGATCCCCGGTATACCCGGTGTACGCAGGGTGCCGAAAAACGGAGGACGTAACAGTAGACGTATAAAATTTGGTGTCAGAAGTGGGATCTGACGATTTGATCGGTTAATATTTGTTCGGGAAAGAAAACAAAATGTCGCAAGAACAAAATCACGCGAAGGGACGGTACCTCACCGATGAGGAGGTAGCCCAATTGCAAGAAAAACTAAATGCCAAAGAGCGAGAAGTGGCGGAACAGACCGCTGCGTTACAAGAACTGCGGGCTGAAACCAGTACCGCGAAGAAATCCGTAGAAGCCAGTCTCCCGCAGATAGTGAGCTCCTTGCAGCTCCTACTTCGCGAAGCGACGGAGCCCTTAGGAGAAGAAACACAGGCGACTTCAGGGCGAGAACCTGGAATGCCTGATATCCGCGACACCCGAAGTCGTAGGGGCGCTACTAGAAGGCCCCAATCCCCTGTGTCCGCCGGCGCGATAGGGATCAAGGAAGCGTTGGAGATGGTCCCGATTTACGACGGTTACTCGATGCCCGTGCTCCAGTTCTGCCGCGCCTGCGAGCGGGCACGCGACCTGCTGCCGTCGCGTTTGGAAACAAGTTTAACACAAATGATACTACTTAAACTACGCGGACACGCGTCTCACGCGGTCGAGGATACGGACGTGTTCGCGATTAGGGATTTGACAGAAAAATTAAAGAGCGGATTTGGGCCAAAAAAATCGACGAGCCAATATCGCGGGGAGTTGGCAAACTTAGTAAAAGGTCCCCACGAACACATGTGGGACTACGTGGCGCGTGCAAAGGAACTAAAAACCGTTATTACCGAGGGAGAACGGACACTCCACGGAACCCTCGACATCGGGTTAAGGGAAAGTATAGAAGTAGACGCATTAGAAGGGTTCACAAACGGCTTACCGCCGGACATCCAATTGAGACTGCGGGTACAGGGTTACGAAAGCCTTGACGACGCCTTCGTAAAGAGCACCCAAATCGCCAGGGCAATCGAGATGGAGAACGAACGCTTTGGAGCGCCACCGCCCCGTGGGCAACCTGGGCATGAGCCGAAAACACCGCGCGTCGCGCCACGAGACCGATACCCCCCGCAGCAACCAGATCAATTCGAGTATCGAGACCAATACCCCCCGCGCCGGTTGAATCAACCCGGATACCCGGACCAACGGCAATTCGAGTATCAGGACGCGCGTCAATTTGAGCATCAAGACCGATACCCCCCGCGCCGGTACGAAACAAGGAGCCCGCTCCCACTGCGCCGCTTCGAGCCGCGAAACCAATACTCACCACGCCGCTTTGAGCCACGAAATCAGTATCCCCCGCGCCAAAACGAAGCCCAACCACGTCAATTCACATCGCAAAATCAACACTCCCAGCCAGCCTACCGCGGGGCCTACACCGAAAGAATCCCACCCGGAACGGTGGCGAGAGGTGAAGTTATTTGTAATTATTGTAAAACGCCCGGGCACACAGTAAGGGATTGCGATAAACGGGGCTACCAGCAAGGCCAAGGATACGAGGGGCAAGCGGGACGCTACCACCCGGGAAACGCACCAGGCACTCCGACTTATCCCAACGCCCAGCGGAGCGCCCCGAACCAAGGGCGTCGGGTGATGATAACGGAAGCGACCACGTCGACGTCGCAGGAACCATCGGAATCGCCACAGTAACGCTCGACCAAACAAAATACGTGCCCAGCATTCAACTAGCCTCCAAAAATTTAAAAGCTGTATCAACGTTAATGATCGATTCAGGATCGGAACTCAACCTCATAAAAGGGAGTTCGCTGAAAAACAATACCCGCGTTAACGAAAAGGAGAAATTTAACCTCCAGGGTATCTCGCAAGGGGCAGTTGAGACTTTGGGTAACGTACAACTTGAGATGCTAGGGACGAACGCCGATTTCCAAGTCATCCCGGAAGATTTTCCCATCTCGCAAAATGGAATCCTGGGATCCGCGTTTCTCACGAAAAACCTAGTTAAAATCGACTATTTTAAGAAAAGAATTAAATGCAACGGGATGTATGTTCCCTTCGCCGAACGGGAACTTATCCAGATTCTCCCCCGCAGTCGAGCACCCTTCCACGTCAATATCGCGAATCCGGAAATTCGCTTGGGATATATGCCGCGAATGAACGTGGACGATGGAATTTATTTAGGAGACGCCGCGGTCGTTAACGACAAGGGACGAGCTTACCTCCCCGTTTTTAATACAACCGACTTAGATTTCGACTTAGTAGTCCCCACCGTTGTGCTAGAACCATTCGAAATTAACGAAGCAAATTCGACTGCGAAGGATAACATCAACAGTGCCTGTCTAGCCATCGGCGCCGCTGTCGCGAGCGAATCAGGAGGGAATTCGCGACCCGAACGCGTGAAAAAATTATTGAGGCTAGAACATCTAGGTGAAAAAGAGGGAAGAAGTGTGGAAACGTTACTACACGAGTCCGCGGACATATTCCACCTGCCGGACGAGCCGCTCGGGTACTCAAGCTTCGGGTCGCACACGATACATACCACTGATGACGTTCCAGTGAGTACGAAACAGTACAGATTTCCGCCGATCCACAAGGAAGAAATTAGCAAACAGGTTATGGAACTATTGAAAAACGGGACGATTGAAGATTCGCTATCACCATACAATTCACCGCTGTGGATAGTCCCGAAGAAACCGGACTCCCAGGGAAATAAAAAGTGGCGTATGGTAATAGATTATAGAACCTTGAACGAAAAAACAATTGGCGACGCGTACCCACTGCCAAATATCACCGATATCCTCGACCAGCTCGGTGGAGCAAGGTACTTTTCAGTATTTGATTTGGCTTCAGGATTCCATCAGATACCTATGTCTGACCGCGACGCCGAGAAAACGGCATTTTCGACCCCTTATGGGCACTACCATTTTAAAAGAATGCCCTTCGGCTTGAAAAACGCGCCCGCAACATTCCAGAGACTGATGGACAACGTGTTGACAGGCTTGCAAGGGCAAGAATTATTCGTGTACCTAGACGATATCGTACTATACGCGAGCTCCTTGCATGAGCACGAGAACAAATTTAGAAAATATGCAGAGAGATTGCGAAAAGCCAATTTAAAATTACAACCGGACAAATGTGAATTTCTAAGGCATGAGGTCAATTACCTAGGGCATATAATCGGGGAAGATGGTGTCAGGCCCGACCCGCGTAAAATCACGGCAGTCAAAGAATTCCCAACGCCCAAAACACCGAAAAACATCAAACAGTTCCTCGGGTTGGCAGGATACTACAGGCGCTTCATACCGAACTTTTCAAAAACAGCAAAACCATTAACCGACCTTCTGAAGAAGGATAACCCATTCAGCTGGGGAGACTTGCAAACCAAAGCATTAGGGGTGCTCAAAGACGCACTTTGTTCGAAGCCAATACTGCAATACCCAGATTTCTCGCGGCCGTTTAATCTAACAACCGACGCATCCGGATACGCGATCGGGGGCGTCCTCAGTCAAGGTCCTATCGGAAAGGACCTCCCAATCGGATACGCCTCGCGCCTACTGCATGAAGCAGAATCCAGATATTCAACCATCGAGAAAGAATGTCTGGCGATCTTGTACTGCGTGTCGCAATTCCGGCCATATCTATACGGTCGAAAGTTCACCATCATTACCGACCACAAACCGCTAGTTTGGCTCCACTCAGTCAAGGACCCGTCGTCCCGACTTTGGAAATGGAGACTAAAATTGGGGGAATTCGAGTATAAGATCGAACACAAATCAGGATCAACGAATTCCAACGCGGATGCGCTCTCTAGGAACCCCCCGGAGACGCCAGCAACGGAAGTCGTGGCTACCCTGCCCGTTCAACGCAAGAGACGCACTGTCTCATTCAAAACAGAGATACGAGACTCGTCATCCTCGTCATCCGAATGTACACCGGAAAAACCGACTGAAAAACAAATTACCACGCTCCCGATTCACCTCAAGAAACGCCCACGCAAACATCGAACCCGCCTATACTCCTCGACTTCCGATTCAGAAGCGGAAGACTCGTCCCCGCGAAGACGTAAAACTCGAGCCACAAATCGGCCTCCCAAGGCACAAATCCCCTCCCCAGACGCTCCTGAACAAGCCAAGCGACCACGTCCCCTTACCTCCTCTTCCGAAAACACGGCAAGACCACGCGCAAAGAAAACAAGGGAATACGGAACTACCGACGTGACGGACAGTTCAACCGACCTCGAAGGTCATGTTACAATCGTGGCGCCACCACCCCTTGAATCGACAGACGAAATCCTACCGCCGACAGCCGCGGACCGAGAGTTTTACGACACGTACGACACCGATCACTCCATCGAATTCGCGAACGTTACCCGCGCATCGGACCCCGAATGGGTCCCGAAACCCGGCCCTTCACGACCACGCGACACCCCACCACTCACTAACGCCTCGCCGCCAATTCACACGACGGACGACGACTCAATTCCGGACATGAGTTCCGAAGAAGAAGTAAATTCAGACAGTCCAAACGAGGGACAGGAGGTTACAGAACGCGAAACAAAAATCCAATACACAGACGACCCGATTTCTATACGTAAAGACAACGTCGTGATTTTTATCGACATGCAGGGAAAGCCTTGCGATGACGGTAGTAAAAACTTAGCCGAAAATAACCTCCTCCCAGAATACACAGAACTGACCCTAGGCCGCGCGAAAGTCAACAACTTTAAGTCAAAAAAATTGATAGCACTTCCTATTAAAGCAAGCGCTAACGACAGCCCCGACGAAACAACCATGAATGAGGCCGCTGCTTCGCTGCTCGACGCAGTGTTAGAATTACAATTGGAAACTCTTAGTATCGCCCATACAGCTCAAATAAGCGATTATTGGACTTGGATGATCGTTGAAACCGTAATGTTCCGAAAAATAAAAGGCAGAATTCACGAGATTACCATCTGCAGCGCAAGGGTTTCAGTTCCTCCTCGAGAACTTCGCCCAGAAATCCTAAAAGAATACCATTCCTCTACGCTAGGAGGGCATAAAGGGGTGACAAAAACATACCGCCGAATACGCGAGCGCTATTATTGGGAACGGATGAAAGAGGAGGTCACAGAGTATATAAGACAATGCCGGAGTTGTCAATTAAAGAAATTGACACGAGTTAAGACTAAGCAACCCATGGTGATTACAGACACGCCGGGCTCTGCTTTCGATAAGATAGCGCTAGACATAGTCGGACCGCTCCCGGCTACCCCGCGCGGAAACCGATACATATTAACAATGCAAGATCTTCTAACAAAATACTCTGTCGCCGTCCCCTTGCCCTCCGGAGGGGCAATCCCAATAGCAGACGCTGTAACAAAACATTTTATTTGTCGGTTCGGAGCACCGCGGGCGATACTAACAGACCAAGGCACCCCATTTTGTTCGTCAGTATTCAAACACATCGCGAGACGGTTTAAAATAAAACAATTTCGAACTAGCGCATACCACCCGCAAACCAACGGGTCTTTGGAAAGATCGCATCACGTTCTTGCCGAATATCTAAAACAATATATAGAGTCCCATGAAGATTGGGATAAGTGGACAGAACTCGCGATGCTGTCATACAATACTAGCGTGCACGAAGGCACAAAGCACACGCCGCACGAGTTAGTATTCGGGAAACTCGCGCGCCTCCCGTCCAGCGTGCCGCATATCGAAGATGGGCTAGATATAACATATTCAGAATACTTAGAGGCACTATTTAACAAAATTCGCGACGCGCAAGAACTCGCTCACGAGTACCTGATAGCGAGTAAGGTCCGATCAGCCGCCTATTATAATCGGCGAGCGAACCCCAAAAATTTCAAACCGGGAGTTCACGTATTCTTATTAAAGGAACCCAAAAAAGGGAAATTTGACGATCAGTATACGGGCCCTCACATAGTGCTCGATATACTGCCTAGGAATAATGTTAAAATAGACGTAAATGGTAAGGCACGAATAGTGCATCAGGATAAGATTAAGCTTAGTAGGCTAGGATAAGAAAACTGCAAAGGTTGTGTGTGGATACCAGAAGGGAACAGGGAGGCGACACCGCAACGGCACGACGGCTGACCCCAATAAGCGAAGTGTCCGGAGGCAGGTTAGATGACATTCGCGAAAAGCTGACGCTTGCACCCTCGCACCTAGAGCCGCGTCGGCGACGCCGCCTGAGAACGCCGGAGCGATCACTTCGCAGTTGCGCCTTGATCGAGTAGGAGCTCATAAACCCACGCAATGGCAAACGCATTCACCACATCAGTAGCGAACTACGGAGGGCTACACCGGGCAAGATGTGTAAAGGAAGTATACAACACCTACGAGTGGGAACTTCTGTGCCCCCGGTGCGCCCGGGTCCATTATGACCCAGAGGCCCAACAAAGCTCCAGGGTGATGGTCCACATCCTGGTGGGCCCGCGCACGGGGCTCCCATACTGCCAGCGGTGCTGGCGGGAGCCCTTTTGGGTAAGGCCCGCGGCGGAATGCCTGCCGTGTGTAGAGGAGTGGGCGGCATCAGGAGAGGAAGCCGCCCGTGCTGGGCAACTGCGAGGGTACAAAAAATTCATTAGCGCAATAAGCGCAGCATAAAAAAAAAAAAAAAAAAAAACACAAAGAGAAATAAAGAAACCCAAAAAGGGGCCATATATAACCGACTACTAACATTAGGCTAAGAAATACTAACATTTTTTTTGTATCAATATTCCTTCTTTATACACTTGTAAACCTAGATGCCATAAGCTAAACAATAAACTTTATTTTTCTCTAAAAAAAAAAAAAAAAAAAAAAAAAAAAACACAAAACAAACACAAAACAAATATCAAAAAAATCATATATACTCCAGAGCGGACACACACAACCTCCGCGTGCCGCGAACCCCTGCGCGTTGCGCATCGGCGCGCGGCGCGAACCTCGGCAACCCGCGATCATTTGTAACCGCGCCGATTAGAATTATGTTTAAACAATACCATTGTTAAATAAGATTACCGCAAGGGTTGGGTGTGTGTAGGTGTCAGGGAGAAACTAAGAACGGATCGGAAATTCGTGCGTACCACTGAAGCGATTGTTGCGATCAATGAGATTTGCGAGGTTTAATTGCAAATTCGTTAGTGACTCGCTTAGGCCACTGATTACCGCTTAACTGGTTTGGTAGTAATTGAGCCACCCCGGTTGGAAGCACACGAAGGAATGACATACCAATTCGCCATCCCACTGGCGGATTTGAGGGGGTTATACCGAGCCCGGTGCATCATTGAGACGTACAAGGAGTACAAATGGGAGCTGTTGTGCACCAGGTGCGCAACCACGCACTCGGAAATAGAGGCCCGGGAGTCGCAGGCGGTAATGATTCACATGTTGGTGGGACCAGGGACCCCGGCCCCTTACTGCAACCGCTGCCGGAAAAGACCATTTTTGGTACGCCCAGCGGTCCACTGCGGCCAATGTGTGACGGAATGGCGCCGGACGGGGGAGGTAGCCACAGAATACGGGACAAGAGGCGGCTACTCCAAAATAATCGGAGCAATCCTGGCGGATTGAGAAGCAAAGGACAAAGAAGGGGCGGGAAAACCCAAAAAGGGAATGTGACTACGCCAATAGACCAGGATTAAGACGGATAATTTTGTACCGAATTTTTCGTTTATGTAACCTAGTTGCCCTAAGCAAAATAATAAAAAGCCTTTAGTACAAAAAAAAAAAAAAAAAAAAAAAAAAAAAAAAACCCCATACTGAACGAATAGCCGAAGATATCCTAGCGAATACACACAACCTCGGCGTCCCGCGATCCTCTGCAACCACCGCGATTAAAATTACGTTTAAACATTCACTCTCGAACATTTGATTGGTTGCAGAATATGGATACACGCGTCGTATTAGCTGTAATTAGCGTATGCGCAGGCGTAAGCGCATTAATTGGGTTCGATTGCGGAGGACATCACCTCAATTCTACTACCATCTCCCTCCTGGATACCGGGGACTGCGACGTCGAACGGAAGACCCCCAACTCTGCACAGACGTATATCCAATTACTCCAACTGGCCACCTATCAACACACTGATATCCTCCAATGTAAGGTGGAGATATCACGAACTGTCTACTACTGCGGAATGCACTCGCATGTCTCGATTGTCCACAACGGACAGTACGAGTATTTGCTTGACATCAGTCATAAAAATTGTCTACGGATGCACGTAGACGGCAGTCTGTCCCTAGGACAAGCGGCGTACATAACGGGGCTGAGACCAAATTCTACAGATATCCGGAGCGTGACTTTAGCAGGGAAAGTCACGGAAGGAGGAGCCTGTTCAGGGACGCAGTATTCAGACCCATACGGGACCTGGGACAACGTGGTGGTACAAGCAGTCGCAAGGATTACTCTCCGAACGGGAACAGCTGCCGTGAAGCTAACAGCGGGAAAAATTATCTTGAAATCCGGGACCACCTGCGTACTTAGCGACGGATATTGTGTCGACATGTCCGATGGACATACGTTCTGGGCACCCATGCCAGTCCCCACTTGCGACTTCGACCAGTACGACGTGCTATACGAAGGCTACGCGATGAAAACATACGGAGACGACCACGCCACACCGATCGTTTACTCTCTGACCACGCAGGATATCACGTTCGCCTTCACGAGAACGACGGAGCAGCAATTGTGCGGGTACACACTCCTACGCACCGAGCACCCGAAACTATTCCTACTAGAGACCACGAAAGGCAATACCTTCAAAACAAGAGGCAAAATTCCTGTCGACAATTTAGACATCTTCACATATGTGAATTCCAAATTTGTATACGTCGAGAAACACATCAGGACACAGATATCCGCACTATATAACGATGTAATCTCACAGAAATGCAACCTAGAGAAACAAATAATTAAAAACGCTCTAGCTTTGGGAAGTCTCCTGCCGGACGAATTCGCCTACACCTTGATGAAGAAACCAGGATATATGGCAGTAGCTGCGGGGGAGGTAGCACATATCATCAAATGCATTCCAGTAGAAGTGAGCATCAGGAAGTCGGAAGTGTGCTATACAGAACTACCAGTGACGCACCGGAACCGGTCATTCTACCTCACACCTAAATCCAGAATCCTGACCAAAATCGGCATGCAGAGAGAGTGCAGTGGTATTTTGCCGATTATGTACCAAATCGAGGGGACCTGGTTTAGATTTGTTCCAGCACCCATGGAAAACGTCGCTCCTGAGGTAATCCAGCCGCTGACGCAACCCACCTGGAAGTACCTCACCCCTGGAAGGTTGGCGACCAACGGTATCTACTCGGAGGACGACATTGAGGAACTACGAGACCATATAATGTTCCCTGCGGAAAGACCAGCACTCCTACATACAATAGCCCGAGGCGCCACCGGACAAGGAGTCCCGCACGGAGCTGTCTCGATGCTCGGCCTACTAGACGAGGAATCGCTGAAGAAAATTGCGGAGTCTACCGCCGAAAGACTCTGGGGCGGATTCATGAGTTTCGGATCGGCCACGGCAGGAATACTTGGAATCTTCATTCTGATCCGATTGATAAAGCTGATCATCGACACGCTTATCCATGGGTACGCCTTGCACTCGATGTACGGATGGAGCATCCATCTCCTCGGAGCAATTTGGAGCTCGATCGCTCATCTGTTGCTGCACAAGGGGGGAGCCAAACCAACAAGGAAGACCGGGAACATCGAACTACAGGCCATCCAACCAATCTACGAGGACACCCCGAAGCCCGCCCGACGACAAATCGACCCCAAGCCCGACACCGCCCCGCACGAAAACGTGCGGGAGACTTTTGCGAGAATTGAAAGCACTCGCCCGTAAACGTGTGAGTCCTTTTTTTTTAGGGGGGGAGGTGTTACGTCCTACGTCCTCCACCCGCCATAATTTTTCGCTTTTTATTCAAGAATAACTAATCGATCATTCTCGCCGCAGTCTCCCGTCCGCTCAGTAGTTCTAAGATTTACTCTAATCTAACCTTACGAAGGAAGTGCGGTTCTCACGAACCCCCGTTAGCGATAAGACATGCCGCGCGCGACAAGTAGAGGTAACTTACACCCGAGCGATAGCCAAGACGACGCGAGTAGGGAACAAGCGAAACATACAAGTAAAAGCTCCGCCAAATTCTCGCGCTGCGCGACCGGACAACCGCTAAGTAATGCAACCTGTCAGAGGAGGAATTCCAAAAGATAAAATACGTGTAGCCAAGTCCTGGGAAAGGCATCTGTCGCGCCGTTCCCAGGATATAACGCTGATGCAGTGTCAGCATGCGAATACCGCTCAGCGGAGCACGGCGTCTATATAGGGCAGTACGAGACCCTTTTTGGACACTCTTGGTCGCTACGACACTCTTGGTCACGAGAGGCACCTGTACGCGCTCTTCTGATTACGACTAGTGTTAACACGCGCGCTCTTGCCTACGACATTCACTTGCGAATTATTTTACTTCAATTCAATTCAGTGCGTGAAGTGCTCCGAATAGCACCGTTGTTCGGATTCAAGAATTCAAGCGCGGGTGCGAAGCGCACCACCCGACTTAGCGTTCACCTCCAGTATCTTTTAAGTGTAAAGGATAGAATCAAGTTAAGTCACGCCGATCCAAGCGAATCAAGTTAACTTCAAACGAATAATCAATACGATAAAATCAGTGCCATTGTTCCTGCGACTCGCCAGGCAACACCAGGTTTGTGTAACCAACTAAACTTTGTAATCCGGACCGCTCTAGGCCACCAGCGTGGTGAAGCCTCCGAAATTCAGCTAAATATAAGTAACCTGCGTGATCGAGACGCTGTGCCTAGACTCGATCTCCGATTCTCCGGTCGCGATAGCAAAGTAGAGCCGTTCTACTCCAAATTGTAGGGTTCGATCAATTAATAAACACCATATACACAATCTCGTGAGTCACCTATTGCACACCCATCCTCGCAACACTACACGTACCCCCGCGTAAAACCTGGTTATCGGAGTGTTCTCTGAGTGTAATTAGACAGGGGATCTCACTCCTTTTCTTTCCGCGACACCGAAACCGCCGTGCGCATAAATCGAGTGGTCCGTGCTGCCGCCTTCGAGCCTGTGCCTGTGTCGTCTCACGGGAAATTCCGTGGGCACTGTCGAACCTCTGAGTTCCGGTAACCCCTCAGCAACTCTTCTGCTGCGACTTCAGCTCACAGGTTTCGTCGGCCCGCGGCTGGCCCCCCTCGTTACCACCGTGGCTCCTCAACCACTTTCGGCGCATCACGGTTCGGGCCCTAGCCCAGTGGTCATACCCACAGATCGCAACTATCCTCTCACTCAAACCCATAACCAGAGAACACCCCGGCGACCCCTGCCGCGTAAGGACTATAGAGGACATCGACGGGCCGGAGTAAAGGTCAGGGCACGTCGCGCCGCTGCTCGCTTGCATCAGTCGCAGCTATCTCGACAAACAGCAAGCGAATCCGTGAATTCCCTTCCGCCTACCTACCCGCACCCCGGACAACACGCGCCACCGGCCTGGACCTCTCCAGGACAGCCTTGTCCGTTCGAACTACCCCCAGGGCAAGATCGGTTCACAGTCTACTTCGAACCTCTAGAACCGGAAATCGTACCGTCTACCATCGTGGTAACTGAGATCTGCGAAGATTCGGATGTCGAAATCATAGACTAAGTAACCTGCACGAACACGAGTAAATTCTTAGGTTGGTGTAACCTCGAGCTCCCAGCGACGCTCACGTTGCCTGTGCCGTAACCATTCGGACGCGAATAGATTCTCGGGTTGGTGTAATTCCGAGTCACCAGCTACGCCCATATTGCCTGTACCGTAACCATTCGGACCCAAGTAGATTCTCAGGTTGGTGTAATCCCGAGTCACCAGCGACGCTCACATTGCCAGTGCCGTAACCATTCGGACGCAAGTAGATTCTCAGGTTGGTGTAATCCCGAGTCACCAGCGACGCTCACATTGCCAGTGCCGTAACCATTCGGACGCAAGTAGATTCTCAGGTTGGTGTAATCCCGAGTCACCAGCGACGCTCACATTGTCTGTGCCGTAACCATTCGGACGCGAGTAGATTCTCAGGTTGGTGTAATCCCGAGTCACCAGCGACGCTCACATTGCCTGTGCCGTAACCATTCGGACGCGAGTAGATTCTCGGGTTGGTGTAATTCCGAGTCACCAGCTACGCCCACATTGCCTGTGCCGTAACCATTCGGACGCGAGTAGATTCTCAGGTTGGTGTAATCCCGAGTCACCAGCGACGCTCACATTGCCTGTGCCGTAACCATTCGGACGCGAATAGATTCTCGGGTTGGTGTAATTCCGAGTCACCAGCTACGCCCACACTTTCCGCGCCGTAACCAGTCGGACGCGAGGATACACGAAGGTTTAGTGTCGAATCAGGACACCGAGTATATTTAGGCGCGTGCGACGTCTCAGCGAGCCGCTCCGCTGACACGTCAAATCTCTTATCAGGCCGGTCACTTCGTCTGTCTTCCGATCCCCGGTATACCCGGTGTACGCAGGGTGCCGAAAAACGGAGGACGTAACATCTGTTTTGTTCTTCTGTCCTATCTCCAGCTTTTCATTCTGGGTTAGGCTAAACTTTTGTATCATATCTAACCCTATTATGAAATCCTCAAAATCTTCATTTTCGACTATATATACATCCACCTCTTCTTCCATTTCAAAAATCTTTATCTTAATAGTAATCAAACCATCCGTTTTCTTTACACCATTAACCGTTTTCATATATGCTTTATTTACATCTTCTTTTTTTCTTTTACCTTGATCAGTCTTGAATTTATTAAAGAGATCTGTGAGCCTGAATCATAGATACCGCTTACCTCTGTAGCGGCTCCTCCGCGCGCTTTACGCCGTGCCTCGTTGCCGCGATCAGCGAGAGCGTTTTGCCCTTTGTCCACGGCATACGCGCGTCGCTACGTTGCAGGCTGTCGTCAAGCGGACGACCGTTGCCAGCCGACCCGTTCGCGCCGCCGAAATCCGCTACCACTCACGGAATGGCAGTCGCGCAGTGTACATCATAATAAAGCACTTATTGATATCCTACGTATTCGTCTCACGTGCACCCCGTCACACGCAATCCTATACCTCTAATCCATCTGCTAGTAATAGTTTGATCTTAATTAATGGTGTAATTCTTCGTTTTTTTCATCTGTGTTTAAATCCACTTCTATAATAGAGTTATTATTTACGTTTCTAGTTTTATAGGGTTTCCCTTGTTCAGTGTTTTTTAATTTAAACCAGCATACTTCCACCGGGTGATATCTAATCGCTTTATTTAAACCTTCACAAGTTTTGCACGGCTTTTTCTCTTCAGTTTTTCTTTTAAAATCTGGTTTATTATCTTTGGGTCTTGTAAAGTTTTTTTTGTATATCGTTCCTTCGTATTTTCTAATTTCGTTAAACAAATCTGTGCTATCGTTGAGTTTGTCTCTGTCTATTTTATTTAGTATAAATTCGGGTAGACCTGTTGCAATGAGATCAGTCAGTGTTTTGGAGTCTATACATTTGTTAATGTCTAGTATGAGTTTTTCTTTCTTCAGTGCATAATCGATTAGTGGTCCTTCCTTATATCTGAAAGCAAAAGCATATGTTACCATATTCCATCCTTTGTTTGCGAATGTCTCTATGAATTTCCCTTTCCACTCTTTCCATTCTGTTGAGAAATTTTATGTTTGAGTGATTGGCAGAACTTGACCCTAGGGCAGTGCTGTCCAGGGAGCGCTCCCAGTGCTCTATAGGCCCCCCCACCAAATTAACGTTGCCCTGGAAACGGACAACGCACCGTGTGTCATGATCGGCATAAACAAAAAAACGCGATGAAACATAAAGGACAGAACCATTTCTATCTAGTGGAGGTGGAAATAGCGGCGTAAGGGGCCCCTCTCGTGGACTGCACTGCCCTAGGGTATACAGAACTAGACGTATAAGAGGTAATAAGATAATTAGTTGGGGACATTGCTAATGTTCGGAGGAAGCAAAATGAAAAATGGGTGATGTAATGATAAGTGTCGTACAGTACAATAAAAGTGTGAAACAAAATCTCCAAATTGTTGTAAAATATTTCAACACAATATAAAGCACAGAAGAAGAAAACATATATAAAATACGAATACATCAGGTGAAGTCAGATGGTTGCGGATGATCCAGATATCGAATCCTAACACATTCAGAATTCACTGTTAGTTTTGTGGCCATCGAGCTGTACCAGTCCAAACAGGATTTCTCTAAAAATAACCTTAGTATCTCTATCTTTGTTTCATCTTTTGTTATATTGAAGCGTATACACTCTTCTTCGAAATTGTCCATCCACTGCTTTGCGTTGGGGTTCTTGCTTGTGAACTATTCTATAATAAATTTCTCCGCAATGTTTTTCAAATTTTGTTGACCTTTTTTTCCTGTGGCTTCTATTAACTTTTCCAGGATTTGTTGTAGGTTGTCTTTTCTCTCTGCGGGTTGCTCTGTAACTATTTCTTCTAAGTATTGTTACGTCCGGGCGTCGCGATAAATCGATCTAAAAGATTTGTCAAGGATGAAACCGTGTGTGTGTGTTCGAGCGGTCGACCGTTCCGCCCGGGAGTAACGCGTGAATACTTAACCTAAAGGATATAAACCGAAAAGATGATTATATCTTTATATCGATGACCGAATAAAATAATGACGCGAAAGAACGAAATCAATCTACTCGATCTGCAGGACTTATAGGATTCTCTCTCTTATCAACCCGTACAGGTTGCTGAGTTATTACGTGTTATATTCCAGTACTGATAATGTTAGTTATAGCGCATGCAAAGCAAAATAAAAGGATAAAGCGGATATAGTGTGAAAAACCAATAGTGTATATTCTGTGATGGCTGTTCAGGTGCAGATACAAAGGTGATTCAATTTGAAAGGCAGACTTCTGACACCAATTCCACGGTTAGAAGTGGGTTTAAAGAAGTAATATAAATGTAAGATATATATATATATATACAGAAAGAAGGTGTATCCCGCTTCTAACGCCAATTCCACGTTTTAACAATGGGTACGAGGTTCGGTTTTGTATCGGAGTATTGATATAATAAGGAACAGAAAGCCTAACTATTACGCAATGTTCGGTAGTACAATTCGCCGGTATGCAACGCGTGGTATAATCGTGGTTCGAACGAAGTAGCTCGTGTTGCGCTACTATTCGTGATATAATTGATACAAAGTATTCTCGGAGATGTAGAATAAAACAGTTTCGGTCGCCCGGCGCTCAGAGCACACGGTTACGAGATCGCCTCTTCGACTATTGCCCTAGGTTTCCCGTAATACATGTACTGGGGGCAAGAGTCGGGCCAGAAATCATGATCTAGCTGGTTAATTGGAATGTTCTTACCGTGCTGCTGGAAACGCTCAGACAATCTATGATATTCTCTCTCTCTCTCTCTCACGCTCGCTCGCTGGTATGTCGCTCGCTGTGCTTCTCTCTCTCTCTCACGCTCGCTCTTAGTTCGGTTGTATGTCGGTGGAAATTCGTATGCGTTATTACGATGAGTACCTTCGAATCGTAAAAAGGGTATTAATATACGATTAGGCTTGAGATGGCCTAAGCTCTCCTGTTATCGGAGCTGCAGATGTTACTCGCGAAGAGACTCCTCAGACCGGTCTAGATGTTTAAATCAGTCTAAATGCAATACCAATTCCTCACCGAGAGAAGACTTATTCGGAAGTGTTACTTATGATAATAATATAATGATCTTTATAAATGAAACTTATGTGCTAACGGGCTCGGCGCGATTCGCCGACCACGTGCCGGAAATAACGCGGATCGGACTGTTCGCACTCTAGATTAGAATTCGAAAGCAAAAAGAAAAACCAAAAGAAATGTGAGTCCTTGCTCTTTTTAATAGCTAGATTTTAAGACTACGATTTAACGAGGAGTAATGAGTCTCTGATTAAACTGCAAGAATTTGCAGAGATTAGCTCACAAAAGAATAACTAAGATATTCCTCGGACAGAGGACTACGCACCTCGCGACTATACAGCCAACTGCGACGACGGTCGCGTCTCGAGATGGTTCCTAGGCCGGCTCAGAGATAGTTTTTAGGCCCCTCTCACAGAATCGGGTACATAGCGGTCGACGGTATATACAAACATTCGGCTGGCTATGTACTGTGAGACGCTGGTTTTGTTCGTTAGTCTCTTTCTCTAATTAACAGATTTTATTATGAGTGCAAGTCGATCTCGGCACGTAGGAACTTAGTAACTCTCAAGCGCACGCTTCGGTGGAATTAATGATAACGAAAAATAGTCTTGTCCCGCAGCGATGCCTAACAGTGGCGCAATTAATAAATGAAAAGAGAGAGAAAAGGATAAACAATATTCTTAAGCGGAAACTCGTCGCTAACCTTAAGTCTATACACTCACACTTGCATACCGCGTACACGCATTCGTTCCTTACACTACATATATATATATTGTCATGAGTCGGTATATTGGGTGGGGACGACGGTGATTCCAAGGCGAGGAATATTCTACTTGAAGCTACCGCTCGACGGTACCACGCATGCGCTAGGCATACGCCGTAATATACAAGTATAGGCGCATACGAAGCCCGGAGTAAAAGGAAAATGACATGATTTTAACTCTAATACTCTAACGGTACGCCGGCTGCGATAGGCATAGGCCGTAATATACAAGTATAGGCGCAACCGGAGATCGGAGTAGCAGGAATAAGAAAAATACTAGGCAAATAAGTTAAAAGTTACGCTGGGACGTAACACCCTCCCCCCCTTGGAATCATCATCGTCCCCGATGATGCGTTAGGAGCTAATTTAAGCGTAGGGGTTTCCTGACGTCCGGTGGTAGCGGATTCTAACGTGTAGCATCTGTCTATCGCGCCGATGACGTATCGCACTGGTCCCCCCCACTTTCAAATCGAAACTGTGTCCATGCGGATCTCCCCGTAGTACTTGCAAGACACAATCGATCAGTGGTCGACGCACGCCTATGCACCCCTCTACGTCCACCTCCCTGATGGTATTGGAGTTTCTCACCAGGCCGCATATGTCCTCGTCAGTCACACCGGCGTTGTCCCTGCACTCCAATTCTTCGAGTGCGCGCATGCGCGAGAGAAATTGAGCACCGACGGAGGGATACATGAGGCTCATGTTTAGATGTCGCAACATCGGCAAGTCCCCAAGGGCCTCCAACGAGAATTGTCCCCGGATGTTCGTACACCCCGTGATGTCAAGGAACTCTAGCGACTTCATGTGGGCACCGACCGCATCGATGAAGGACACCTCCACCCAGCTGTTGCAATGAAGGGTGAGATGCTTCACTCCTGTGAAACGCGGTGGAAGCCACATTGCTCCCGTTACCGAGCCACATCCCAACTCCATGAAGTTCGCCACCTCGCCGTGCTCTTCCGCCTCCGCCAGCTCCTCATCAAGTGCCTCGTCCCTCTGATCGCAGTATCGCAGGCACATTTTGACCATTGTCTCTCCCATCGCGCGGTTGTGCCCCAGTGCCGTGAGAACTTCGTCCCCGAAGAAGACTGGTTGGTCGATGGTAAGCTCCGTCAGTTTCACCGGCTTTGAGAGAAACGTCGCGAGGTAGTTGGGCTTCGTTCGAGTTCTGATTAACGCGAGCTTCTCCAGGCAACAGCTCAGTGTGGCGAATGCAGCGCCCGTCATGGGTGTATCGGACGCGGAAAACCTTATTAATTTGTGGGCGGCAAATACCCATTTTAGTTCGGGGTCCACCGGACGCCCACACTCCCCTACGCTTAAATACCTTAACCTAAGGGCTCCGTTCGCGATCACACGCAGTCCAGACGGCAGGACACTAAACCCGGACAGATCTAAATCTTCCAAAAGCGGGGCATACGTCGCGGTTAGTGTCAGGAGAGACGGACGCAAGTTCGCTGCCACTTCCGAGTCGCTGAGGTTGACGGCACGAAGTGCGGGAGCGCACCTCCGTAGTAACCAATAGTACGCGTCGTGAGTAACAACCTTCAGGTCTCGGTATTCGGGCCAGCGCCAGCTGGTTAACGTCAGGGTAGTGGTGTTCTTGAGATGAAGAAGCACCCCAGCTCTCCACGCCTTGTTGACTTGCTCCATCCTTGCCAGGTCGATGTAAGTGACGTATTTGGCGATTTCCGCCACCACGTCAGCCGGAAGCAGCGGTGTTGGCCACCATCCCAGACCGTCGAACGGGTGCATCCCCGATGTTGACGGAACCGGAGGTTGAGTTCTGTCGTGCCACGCGTCCGCCATTTGTACGGCAATCCGCCGCTTGTGCAGGACAATCGGATGTGGCGCCGCGTCTTCCACCACCGCCTTCACCTGGTTTACGTTGGCGAAGGTCACGTAACCGCAATTCCCATATGGGGATTGCCGCACGACTGCGTGTTCTGCCCCGGATGGTGCGAAGATCCGCATCAAGTCCCTCTTCTTAGTGCCTCGCGCCAGCCGCGTCACGAACAGACGCCTACACTCAAGGTTCCTTGGTCTGCTCGCCATTTCAACTAAACTATGGTGTTATTAGAAATACAATTATTATCAATTCAGTGACTGGCCCGATGTATGCCGTTTTTCTTATTGTCGCAACAGGAGGATGGCTGCGCAGCTAGCTGTAAGTGTGCGCGACGTGTCTAGAGTGCGACGTGCCTTTGGTCTTACCTTCTACGCACTGGTACAGGGGTTGCACCTTGTCGGCGTGTTTAAGAATACGCTCGCCATTCTCGTTTTCCAGCAGCACGGTATTTCCCTCTAGGACTTTGACAACTCTGTAGGGCCCTCGATATCTACTACTAAATTTTCCCTTCTTCGGTTCGATAAGCACTCGCACCATGTCGCCCTACCTCGCGTTTAGTGGCCGCGCGTGTCTATCATATCGCTCCTTAGATTTCTGTTTTGCAGCAATTAAGTTTATTCCCGCTACCACTTGCATTTCAGACAGGCGAGGTATTAATTCCCGTAGATACGATCCGTACGTATCTGTCCTATCGTCAATGCAGAAAGAATTCGGGTATCTTGCTAGTCTACCGAATACTAGTTCGTAAGGCGTAAAGTTAGTCGCTTCGTGCACCGACGTATTATATGAGAACATTGCGAACGGTACCAACCGATCCCAATCGTCGTATTCGCCTAAATAATGTTTTATGTATTCGGTTAGTACTATATGGCTACGCTCCAAGGCTCCATGAGTCTGCGGGTGGTAACCGAAAGTCGTTACGTGGTCGATATCGAATAAGCGCCCAATCTCGCGGATAACTTTATTTATAAAACTGGTACCTTTATCTGTTAATATTACTCGCGGAGCTCCGTACTGCAATATAAGGCTAGTCACGAGGACGTGAGCAATAGTCTCGGCCTTAATATCGGGTACGGGCACCGCGAGGCAGAATTTTGTTAGATTGTCCTGCATCGTGAATATGTGTCTATTCCCGTCGGGAGTCGTGGGGAGCGGTCCTACTGTGTCGAGAGATACTTTCGCGAAAGGCTCTATCGGTGTGTCGGTAATTACCATTGGTTCACGCGTTCTTGCTCGTATTAATTTCTTTTCCTGGCATCCCGCACAAGTTCTAATGAAGTTCTGGACAGTGATCTCAGAAGTGGCATCCTGCCGCATCGCGGCACGCGTGGTGGGGGAAGGCGAGAGTTGTATGCGTGCCGTGTCCGTGAGCGGTGCGCGCGCACCGTACGTAGACAAGGAAGGAGCTATGCTTTTCGTCTTTCTTCTACCAATGTAGAAAAAAATGTCGTCAGAAGCTGCGCGCGCACCCAATAGAAAGAGACACAGAATTATGCTCAGTCTTCTTTCCACCACGATCGCACACACGTGCTTCGTTCGGCATGCGACAGCGGTACCGAATTTACCTTTCGGCTGAGCGTTGAGCCGGCTGAAATTCTAAAAAATGCACTTGTACCAAATTTATCTCGCAAGGCGTCATTCGATAGGGGATGAAAAGAAAAACGCTCTATGCCAAGTTTCAACCCTCTATCTCCATCAGAAGGGTAGTTATAGGGGAAATAAAAAAAGCAGTTTTTGACACATTTTCCGTATTTAGCGGTGCGGAAAAATTCTGAAAAAAATTGAGAATATTCAGAACATGTGAATTTATGGTTGGGAATTTTTGCAGATTTTTGTCTAGCAAATCCTAAGCATAAAAAATCAAAAACCCCTCAAAAACACGAAAAATTCCAATTACGTGTTGAAGTTTCCGACCCACAGAATTTTTATAAATGCTGTAGTGAAGTATTGACATAAGTAGTACCATCAATTTTTTTTAGATTTTTTGGTAGTGTGCGTCGTAGTTCAAATAAATAAAAACCGATATTTACGACATATTTCGTGTAATAACTTATTGAATACTTAAAATAATTGCGTTTTCTTGATATTGCCAGTCAGTTATACGATGCTCTATGTTTTCGCATGCGAGAGAGCAATGTACAAATAAAGGGAATTAAGTTATTTCGAGTTTATTGAAAGTCTGTGTGCACCGTACTTTGAAAAATATTGAGCGACAAGCCAACAGCACGAGTAGCTCGTTGGTTAAGCTACACCCATCTGCGACATCGTTGGACACTTTTGTCGGAGGTTCGCGCGCAGGAAGGCTGATCTTTTTTTTCTTTCTAACAACTACACGACGGTAAGCGATATTCACTTACAAATATTTTAAACATACTTCTATAATATTTAACTATATTGTGTATGAATTATGTATGCACGCATTGCGTTATTTATGTGACCTTTACTTATATTTTATCACCCAATGAAGCTTCCAATGCGTGTAATGCATTCGAACACAGGAACATTCTACGAATCTGCTGGTATAAGTATTTTATTCTCCAAATATACATTTTCACGTGGTCTTCCACGCCACCCATGAGGTGCCACGACTAGCGCGTTCGGTTTTTTATTGTGGACCTTCGCCGGTAGCCCTATTGTACCACATTGTCAACATTATGCCGTCCATATGCCAACGTTATGTCGACTATAAGTCATGCATATTCTATTACTGAATTTCTATTTTAATATTGACATTTCTAAAAAACTTGATGAATTGCATTGTATGACATCATATATGCAAGTAAAGAATACTATACTTACACACATCAAGTTTTTGAGAAATGTCAAATTTAATATTAATATGGGTGTTTAATGAATTAAAATCGCAGTAGTGTTTTTGTACTACATTTTTTATTTTTTTAACAGTAATCTCATACGATCACCAGATCTTCGTAGCCATTCGCGAATGGCGCTTTCAATATCGGATATGGTGGCACTCGGCCGCTGTCTCAAAACAGTATCTGAAAACGTAAGAATAATAGTATCTGCATGTATAAGCATACCATGACAATGAAGGCTCATATAAATTAAACTAAATATCGATAGATATTGTTTCATGTTATTAACATAAATACATACCTATCACTGCCTGCGCTACCTCCAAATCTTTGAAGATGCAATTTTTTTTTTGTCCTGTCCAGCTGTACATATTAGCAATTTCGTTTCCCATTAATCTGGACATTATATTTTTAACAATTTTCGGCAAATTGTCTTATAATAACAATTGTATTATAATAACATTTGTTTGTTCACTATTGTTTCATTTTTTTATGCACCCCTTCTAATACTTAAGATGAATATACAATCGTATATATCGTCGACTAGCAGTCGAGTAATAGTCGACTCTGTGCTATGACGGTATTTACACAACGCTTAACATTGCATTCACATTTATCTACACATGGACGGTTTGCTTTGACACATGTGCACCTCGTCGTGCTACATTTTCCCTTGACGCAGGGGCAGGTTTTCGGTGCTGGTGATTCTGCCCTCTCATCACTTGGACCCGGTTGAGGGCTTGTTTGTGTGGCCTTTTGGATACTAAAAAAATTTTACTTTAGACCAACAATTTAATACTTACTAGGTTTATTATATATTAATAATACAATAAAAGTATTCTTTTAGTATTGTTCAGAATTACCCGACAGTTTCCTGTCTTGCCACTTCGGCGCACCGCGTTTTCTCCTGCAAAATAGTTGAAAAGTTTATTACGCATTTCGGATAAATAACGAGAGTTCCAAAGAACAAGATGGCAAATCTTAATTACATTAATGTTTCGCATCTGCGCCTCCAGACCCTTAATTTTGTCAGCTAATTTCTGAATTTGCGCGTTCACCTAAAAGTGTGAATAAACGCGTTAACCCTTTGACTACTGTTGACGCCTATTGGCGTCCGAAACATGTTGGCATCCCGGTACTGTAGGCGCCTATTGGCGTCCGAAACAAGTTGTTATCCCGGTACTGTAGGCGCCTATTGGCGTCCGAAACATGTTGGCTTCCTGGTACTGTAGGCGCCAATAGGCGTCCAGATCAAATTTCGCCGTACCCAGTGGACGTCGCGAGTGAATTCATACCGTACCGTACGCCAGTGCGTGCCAAAGTTTGCCGTAGCCAAAGGGTTAATGGCGCATATTTACATCCCGCCGAAACAACAATTCTTTCTTTAGCGAGTAAATCGGAATGTTTACGCACCATCGTTTTTAATTCGTCCCTTTGCTGTCGGAATTCCAATCGCACAGCTTTAATAATTGCGTTGGTGGACGTTGGACCTTTTCCTTCCATGGCAGGTCTTTCGATTCTGACGGGCAACCTTGACCGGAATTGCGGGCAAGATTTGTTGCCCGGGTTGAAATTTTTGTGAACCGGTTCCGGCTGAAAGAGAAAGGTCGACGTTCAGTCGTAAAAACTTTTGGAAGTTTATAGCGAAACGGTTCGCAGGCCTGAACTGGGGGCTCGTTAAAAATCTCATGATCGCAACCCTGGATTTAAATTGGGGGAGGGCTACGGGCGCCCTTGGCCCGGAAGAATGGTAAAGCCATTAAAAGACGTCCTCTATTTACCGTTAGAAATGTTGCCGGTGAGGACGTTCCTATATTGCTCGCTGCGGCCGATGAAGACGGTGGAACCTCACCTGTGAATTACGAAAGCATCGAACATTGTGGGTGCGTTCGGGGAGTCACTATTCGCGCCATCTGGCGCTAAAGACTGTTCGCAGAGCTCGACATTAGCGCAATCAAACACGACTGTGACGTCACTACTTATGGTGTGTGACGTCATGACTGAACGCAACAAACGCTATTTCTTCCGAGGTAGTGTGACAGTTGCGTAGCGTTTGCGTATTGCGTGAACAGCACCGAATAGCACCACACGCTGTAAGTTGTTTGTTTCAGCATGGAAAATTCGGACAATTCCGTCGAGCTCACTTTAAAAGATTACGATACCAATGAAGAATACAAATTACTGCTTTCACCAAGTAGTGCTCGTAGAGTTGAAACGGGTAAGTTTACTCAGTGCAATAAACTAATTAATAGGAGTCATTCAACCGGTAATTAATAGGTGTGGAATTAAACAGGTTATGGTCGAACAATAATTATGGCTTATAAAGCATCGTTTATTTGCAAATAATGCAATATTTTCTATTTGGTGTCGGTTTTCATTCATTTTTGTTTATTGCTGTTTTCATTTATTGATTTTTTTAATGTATCTTCGGTCCAATTGATACCTGGAAAATTTATTTTCTAACCTTCGATGTATGAATTGTAATGTTGAATTGTGTTTTGTTTGAATGATTTATAATCATGGCATATATTTCTTTTATATTCAGATTTGACCTTTGCTACTTCTTTATTAAATGCTGCGCGAGAATCATGTATGCAAGCCAGCAATGCAAGTCCTGGTGAGCACATATAGTCATCGCCCATCATAGCAATTGCTCGATTCCAAATGTGGTGCATGTATAAAATATTTCACAGAAGCTGTATACCTTTTTAATATTATCAAACAATGATGTTTAATATTATCAAACAATGATGACTCGCTCCGTTACCGCGCACAAAATTATTAATTTTTGTCATATTATCCAGGCTATTTGTCAGTTGCTCCATCCTGGCGTTGTAACTGTCATCGACATCCTGCAGTCGCTTTCGGAGGTCGTCCTCTCGTCGGCGAGCATCTTCTGCCTGCATGCGGAGTCCCTCCTGGAACAGCTCCTGTCCCGCGCGCATCTTCTCCTCCAGGCGCTCCAACATCGCCTGTACCGATGCCATCGGGTCCCCCGTAGCCTGTTCCGCCTCCGCTGCTGGCCTCGGCAACCGTCGACCTCCAACCGCATCGTCGATTTTATTGCTGCTTCCAGGATTGTCGATTTCTATTTCTGTCTCTCTTCTTCTCGATTGCATCCTCGTGCTTATCCCACTTCTGACACCAATGTTACGTGGACGCGGGCGAGACATTTCAACGTACCAGGATTATCAACGACAACGATTTAATATATCACGTCCGTCTGGTATTAAGACCAGATGCAGACTCTCTGGTTTGGTTACCAACAACAATAACATTCGAATGTCATAAAATCGATAGAACTAATTAACATTATAACATGACACATAATCAATATAGGGTTTGTGTCTTCGCCGTGTTCTTCGCGCCTTCACGTCCGTAACAATATATCGCATTTTGTTTTTATAATAATTTTGTTGGCAACGTATCCCGCAAAATATTCTATTGCACATGATTCCAGGGTGTTTGTGTCATACGGTACACGGAGCAAGATGTCAGCGATTATGGTGTTATCCATGTCCTCGGCTGGTGGACTTTCACATGGGACAGGAATAGATGCCTACGACGAAGAATTTGTGTAACTACCAGAAGGAAAATTTGTACGTGATTCTACCGGATTAAAGAGGTTAATATCTTCATCATCGCGACAATTTGCCGATTGCGACGGCTTATTTAAATTTAGCGTCATATTTTTTTGTAAATTTAATCGAAAAATTTTCGCATGCGGGTTTTGTTCACAACTGCCCGCGTTATTCCTAATCATAGAAAATAAATTTTCAATTGCATCTTGTTGCAATCGCGATGTCATTAAATACGCGGATCCTTCATCGCGAACATCATGCCAAAATTAAACCGTTGCGTTAATGGATAGTTGCAGGCCTGTGAAGCACGGTGTACGTACCCCCCGACTATTTTGCAGTACTGACCAATTACTGCATGCTTTAACCTGTTCTAATAAATTTTGCTCAACCTGAAGGGGTTGTATTTGACAAAGCACACTTCTGAGGATTGGCATCGTATGCGGTTCGACTGTTTAAGTTATCAAACAAATCATTTAACAGGCGAACAAAGTATGCAGTATTAACAAACAGTATCGCTTTGGATCTGTCCTTGCATGCTGGCCGTTAGCAAAGCCGCCGAAACTGTTCGACTGAAAACTTGTAATGCGAGCTTACAATTCATCTTTTCAAAACAATTCGGTCGAATTGCTTTTCTGACAGTTTTGGTGCTGCTCTAGTGCCCTTGTCTCGTTTAATGTTCCATAGAGACGTTACGTCATCCCACGAAACTACAGAACCGTTGACCATAAAGTTATTACGTGACAAATTGTTCCGAATGTTTTTAAATATATGTAAATAATCATAAAGCAAATAAATTTTATTTCCTTCAAATATAAAATAGGGTTGTTCAATATTAACTTTTCTCTCCACTAATGATCTATTGCCCGAACTTTGATCGCAAACAACAGCACGTACGCGTAAGCCAGCGTTACCTACAGCACCAATTACCGCGTCAAGCATATCCGACAATTTTATTCTAGAAACGCAACCGCTACTTATGAAGTAAGCAACTGGTTGTTTCCAGTTATAAAATAAACCGCGAACCATAAACACTAACGCGTGTGTGCCTGGTTTTAATTGCGATCCGAAAGCACCATAATCTTCGAAACCTTCAATTTTTTGTCGACTCCGATCGAAGTCGAAGCATTTCTTATTTGTCATTTCGTCCAACAATAACACGCAGTTTCGTTCAGACGGATCCATCCACGATACCTTTGTACTTAACTGGGTAAAAAAGTCATACAGATGCCCGGTGACATTTCAATATTTCCGAACCATCTACCAATTGTGGGTGACGAATAGTGCATCGAAAGGCACAGCTGCTGTTCGTCCGCTGAATAAACGCGATGCGGATACAACTGCATTAATATAAATGTTTTTACTTTGGGAGAAACTTTTGTACGGGATCAGATCCATATTTCGCGCCGTCCGTCAACGCTTGACTGTTTTTGTTATTTCTAAAAGGCCTCAAGCCGTTGCTCGAGTGAGTCATCCGTATTACCCAAACCCGCACCACTGTCTTGAGTAATTAGGACCATAAAGGGGGGGGGGGAGAAGTCACCTTGCGCGTGATTTGCCTTATTTAACGTCGAAACCGTTAGTCTTGTGTCATCTTCGCCATTGTGCACACCTGACATAATCAACGCTCTTTTCTCTGCAAAGTGCGCGCCGCGAACAACGCTTTGCAGTATCGTTTTATCGATCCTCGCGCCCGCAAGGATCGTCCTACCTTCCCGTGCTCTGCGGTGGCGTATCCCCGCGTGCACCAGTTGCAGGCACCTCAATCCTACCAACATCCTGCTTTCTAAGCGCTCCCAGAATTCCGAGGACTTCGCCTCCACCTTCCTTCATTACTTTCGAGCGCGCGACTTCTTCGTCTTATAAGGCTACGACATAGTTAATTTATATTACTCTAAGTGCGTGTCTGTGTAGTTTAAGATTTTAATAGTGACGCCAATAAAGTGCATATTTCTGTTTTTTAAATAAAGTGCGTGTGTTCCCAGCCGTAGTGCGAATCAGTATCGCCAGTGCAGCAATATCTTTTCAGCAAAATCTGACTCGGACACTTCGCATGACTTTATTTTCCGTTCTAATGATCTAATTTTTTTATTTTTCTTGACCAAGAGACTGCGTAGGCTCTGTGACGTTAATTTTAATTCAGTAATTTCTTTCGCACGAAGAGCAGAAAGGGAATTGCGACGACGCTTATGACCATTATTACGCATAGGCTCTTGATCGCTGTCTCGAAGAGCATACAATACCGGTACGGCGCCCTTCCGTAGTTTAACAGGAGTCACTTTATCCTGATCCGAAAAATGCTTGGTACAAATGTAACGGTTTTTTAGAGTCTCGTTTGACAAATCCGCGAAATCATAATTTCCACTATTGACAATCCATTCTATCAAACGTTCATTTTCATGGACGGGGAAAGAATGGAGTGACAAGTTCTCTTTGTTACGCGACGCAACATCGCAACCACGAAATTCACACTTCCTATAAGCTACACGTTTATCACGATTCGACATTTTTCAGCGGATGAATTGGCTCTACAACGGAAAGACGCACCGGCGAAGTCGTACTTGCGGGACCGCGAGACACGCTGCACGGACAAAACAAACAATGAAGCATTCATACAGCGTTGCTAAGATCCGACTCGTATGCTAAGTGTGTGTATGTGTGTGATAATTTATGTAAGTGCTTAATTATATGGGCACGAATGGTTCATGTATTATATAAATAAAATGGATGTGATCAATAAGAACGTGAAAATGAGACCTCTGAGTACAGGAGTCTCAAGACTAATAATCTAAAGGAAATTCCCACAGATGCCAACAATGAACAAATTTCACAGAAACCCACACAGGCCTGAGTTCCCATGACAAACTTTAACGCAGGAGCGCCAATAAACAGCGGATTTCCAACGAAAGATCAAGCGATTGTTTTAGACGCAATTGAAGGAATCTCAATTAAAGGTTACGCTACTATTATTGGGAATATAACTGGTCCGAATGCAATTCGCTTTATTTCCCGGATCTCAAATGGAAGGACATGCGTATACCTCGATAGCAAGAAAAAAATGATTTCTTTCACTTCCAGTCACAAAATTATATGTATTAATAGTACAAACATAAATGTCCGACCTCTAGTAATCCCATCCCAAAGGATAAAACTCTCCAACGTCTCTCCTTCTACCCCACATAATATTATTGTTACGTCCGGGCGAGGCTTTTTCACGACTGTGTTCTGTCAAGACGGTCGATGAGAATCCGCGAGCGGTCTGCCGTGCGACCGGGCGTAACGCTTGAATAATTGTGTTATTTAGTTGCAATAAATAACGGTAATCTAACTAAAGATTAATATTGCAAGGATTCTAATCCCTTCCTGGAAGAGTGGGATTTTCTAGTTTATTTGTATAAGCTTGTAACCGTGACGAGTTACGTATCCCTCGGTCGGACGGAAGAGCGTTCAGAAGGAACAACTGATCCCTGAGGGTACGACCGAGGTAATGCAAAAATAGGTATTTAACGGTGTCACTAGCCGTTTTGCTTTACATACGTGCGTATGCTTGTGGATTCGAACCACTGGACGGTGAGGAGTGAGACAGAAAGAGGGTAGTACAGTTTGACTGGTAGAATGCCTATATATTCTGTAGGATGTCGAGATTTAGTATAATACAATAAACAAAATACGTAGCGGCTCCGGTGATGCCGAGCCGGTGCGCGGTACGACAGGCCGTACGAGTGTCTCGCAGTTCAATGTGTTCGTATATGTACCGAAACGCGTGGTCTAGGTGCGCGCGGTTGTGCGTGTTACGTTCGGGTGTTGACACGGATAGTCCGACACGCGAAGACGCTCGCAATAACGTAAGAAGTCTAGGCGCGAGGTGTGTATCCGTGAGGCGGAAGGTTTTCACGTGCGAGTCGCTAGAACGCGGCGTCGAACGAAAAGTGCCCTCCGAGGTGACCTAGTATCTATACGAGTCTTCAATGTTCATGCGTAATGTACCTGAGAACACTTCGGTTACAACAACGACGGGCCGGCGGGGGATACAGTTAAGTACCAGCCGAGCAGCACGACAGTTTTACCTTGATATCTCAGGTCTCGTTATCTAATAGGTGACTCGGACTTAGGCCAATGCAAATTATGATTCTATAGCAAAAGGTTTGTTACAATTCGTCCTACGAGAACACGACAGTTACAACAACGACGGGCCGGCGGGGGATACAGTGAAGTACCAGCCGAGCAGCACGACAGTTTTACCTTGATATCTCGTAGTGTTTCTTTCTAAGCAATCTACCGTCTGACTAAGACTAGGTCTTTGCCGTGGGGGACCGTATTTAACATACGGCCAGCCAAGGGCGCAGATCGTCCGCCAGTGGGGTATCTCACTGCGAGGAGTCGGGTAGGCCGAAGACGGACAGCGGGGGACCGATCAAGGTCAGCCGAGTGTCTTAGTCAGGCACCTTATTCCTCCGTGGCTCTAATAAAATATTCTCCTACTTTCCACTCTTTGGTACCTATCTTGTTCGATGCCGCGTTCGCTCGTAATAATGCCTCTACTAAAGGAGTCAGCTTGCTGGATTGTTGCAAATGTGAATTTATATTGACGGTGCGTATATTTTAACTCTTTTATCTTGGATGCAATGACTACGATGGAAAGATACACTCTGCTCGTGTCTCCCAGAGTATGCGTCCAGACTTCTTGAGACGCTCGACGTGAAATAATGATTCTAAACAGTGCAATATTGAAATCCGCGTGCTACGAGTATACTGAGTACGTATCTCGACCTGTGAACGATAGTCAGAGGTTACGGCGTTAGGATGGGTCTTACTCTCGTCTATACAGATTGATTGTGTGGTTCCGGCAGTCCGCGGATATGCCTTTCCCACTCTTTGTCGACTCAAGATAGGACGCTTGATCGTTGCGATTTCGGGGTTTCTATATACACGGTATGGTAATTATGAAAGCGAGAAGAGGGTGTCCCTCTATCGGACTTAGCGCCGTAGAGCGCGCGAAGGGATCTCCCTCTGCTGTGCGCTCGGTCTACTTCGGACGGTAGACGCGCTTACATACGTCACGTGTTCGCGGATGTGGCCGTCTAGAAATACGGTCACAAGCTAAACGGAGAAGTTAAGTTAGAAGTTAATATCGCGTTTAGTTATATGCAGGACTAATAGGATTCGTGTGCCTCCGTAAGACCCATACAGGTCCCCAATTGTTCGCGTGAGGTTATGTTTTCGGACTGTGCAATACTACGGTAGATGAGGTGTGACGTCACAACATAGATGAAATCAAAGAATATAATATAGGGGGAAAACAAAATAGATATATTGAATCAGAAAAATATTGATATAAAGAAAAATAGAGAAAGATGTATCTCGAATCTGCTAAACAACGAAAAGGATGACTGCAGTAGATATTATTTGCAGTGTAGAGAGTGTTCGATGCTAGTGCGCGACAATTATGCGCCTTAATACGAGCGCTCTTTACAAGGTTTACGGTTGCGCTCTCGGTAACTAACAGTTATACGCCTTTACAATCGAAAAAGTTAAACAGGAGGAACGTGCACGGTCAAATGATCGTGCCCGTGGGATCCCGCCGTGGCCTAAGCTCGGGCATGGTCATACAATGAGATGTTAATAATTTTGTCGTATTCGCGACTGGAGGTTCCTACCGTGTCGCTGGTCTTCGGCTATGTGCGTGTGATTTCGCTCTGCGCACGCGCTCTTTCTCCCTCTCCTCTATCGCTCTTTCTGTCTCTCTTTCTCTCTCTCGCTCGCTCTATCGCTCTTTCTCTCTCTCTCTGGCGGTAGGTCGGTGGAATTTCGGTGTTTAATCGATGTTAGTACCTTCGAATCGAAATATAATTTTAGTATTTGAACTTCCTTGATTTGCCTATGCTCTGCTGTGATTGAGCCGGGATGTAGCCCGTTACAAGGTTCGACAAATCAGGAAGTTAATGCTTCTATTCGTTAGTTTCGTTAGATAATTCCGACTTTAATCGCCACTCGAACGAGGAGCACCTTTTTCGCGTTCCGTTCGAGCTTTATATAAAGAAAAGAATAATGTAGTTGAAATCAAAGAAAAGGAAACTTAATTTAACGTGTCCGGCACAATTTGTCGGGCACGTGCAGAACGTACGCGCACACATTCGCACTTTTCACTTAAACAAAAGAAAACTGAGTCTGTATCTCAAATAATAATTAGAAGTTATGATCTAAGGCTTTACGAGGATAATTGAGTCCTTTTTGTAACACACTGCAAGAAGAATATGCACTATTAGGCTCTAAATGAATGATATCTAAGATACCCTCGGACAATCGACCACGTACCTCACGACTTTACAGCCAACTGCCTAGAGAAATCCGTCGCGAGACGGCTCCTGGGCTCGCTCTAGGACGGTTTTTCATGCCCTACTCGCGGAAACGGTCGGTCAGCAGTCGATCCGGTATACAAATATTGTGCTACGATGCTCGCTCGATGTTCAGTGAGATACTTTCGCCCATTCGTTTATCCTTTTCCAATTATTAAGTTTTATTTCAAATACGATATAATTGCATTGACTCATTTATTTAAGATTTTAGCAGCGTACGCTTCTGATTTCGTATACTTGAACAAAATTAGGCTGATACTCGAGCAATGACTTATTACCTTGAAAATAATAATTTACCTTTGAGAGACAGAGAAACTAAAAATTTAACACGCGGAACCTCATCGCAATTTCCTTAACGTACGCACACACACGTCCATACCGCACACACACACTTGTACTATATTCACGCGTTCATACCCACTCACTCTCCTACAACTATACTTACATCTACTTATAACCTACTTATATGTATATAATGGGACGAGTATGATTTCACGGTGAGGGAATTCCACTACAATATTACTGCTCGACAGTACCACGTATACGATGGACCTAAGTCATCATACGAATATTTCGTATACGCGGCCTGGAGGAAGAATAGAATAATCATGATTTTACAACTAATACTCTAACAGCGCACCGGATGCGATGAGGCTAAGCCGTGATACGAATATTTCGTATCCGGAGGCCGGAATAAAGAAAACAAAAGAGAATTTAATTAAGAAATTATGCTAAAAGAAAGGAAAAATCAAAAAGTTACGCTGGGACGTAACATTATCAAAAGCATGTTCATTAGAAATAATGTTCGAGTCACATCGAAGCTATCCTTTCTGAAAGCTGGGATTCAAGAATCGGGTTTTTGCCCATATCATGAGTTTCCATTGACAAATTTTCATTTAGCCTGAAGGTGTCAACAAAATCCCAGAGTCCTTTGTTATTTCGCACGATGCACGCAGCATAGAATATTTATATCTACCGATAAATTCAGTTGCTATATATGCAAGTTGGAGGGACAGATCACCAGAATGTGCCCAAACAATAAAGAGCAACTTCAGACAGAACTGACTAACAGCTCGAACACATACGAGTCAGCGGAGAACATGAAATTAGCTGATTCTGTTGAAATAAACGAAATTCAGCAACCGATGAATGCTCCGCTCCACTCACAACTACTACCAAAAGACCACACTCGACAATCACACAGAAGACCGCAGCATTACTGATCCCATATTTATAACTCCCTCAATCTCATCATCTAACTCACCGAGCAACAATGAAATGCTGTCCAACAAAACAAATAAAAAACGATCTAATCAGAATTAATGAAGAAATTTGATAATAGATAAAATCAATGAAATGAAATCAATGAATAGAACCTGCGAAAGAAGAAATAGAAAAACCTGAAAACAAATTTCCATTAGATTCTACTCAATTTAAAGATTTCCTTGAAAATGTGTTTGAAGCAGAGAACGCTATCCAAATTTCAAAAGATTTTACACAGAACACTGAAAATCTAATAAAAATGCTAGCTGACATACACACTTCGCTTAAGGAACGCAGTATTAACAATAGAATTCATAGATTACGGAAAAAGCTTATACATAGTTGTTCGGAGAGCACTCGGACTCGTACAATCTTCGCGCGATCCGGAAAGGAGGATACAGGAAGAAGATCGCTCTCCTCACTTGTCACCCACTCTCTTTATTTAACGATACCTAACTGTCTGTCACCGATTCGAACGGGATCTTACACCTGGAAGAAACTCTGCACTGAATCGAACGGGCTAAACCGCTTTACAATACCGCACCGATTTGAACGGGCTATCACACCTCACAAAACCGCACCTAATATAAGAATTCACCGAATCGAACGGGATACTGTACCGAATAAAATAGTCACCGAATTTAACGGGATATCGCACCTGGAAACTCTTTATCGCTCTTTTATCTGTCTCCCTCTTTTGCTCGCTGCGCTGATGTTTCTTCGGCTCGGAGGTCCTTACACGAAGGAGGAAGCAACGGTCGCTTCCTCCTTCGGTCGCATGCCCACCGACCTCCAGGAGCCGCCCAGTCGAGCTATTCGAATTCTCAACCGTCGAAAAGTCAAAACATTGGCGGCTCCGGGAAGCCGGTGGGCCACCGAGCTAGAGGGGTGTTGGTGGGTGAAACGGCCGCTGGCGCTTACGCGCGCGCGCGCACCTCCATTGCGCTTGTGCTTGTGCTTCGCCGCACGTAGCTCGCCAGGAGATCGGCGCTGTGCGCAGCCGCACCGTGTGCTCCGCTCCACTAGCGTTCGGCGCGAAAGCGGGGTTTTCGAACATTATGTGACGTTCAGTCACTTTGGGCATGTGTCTGGTGATGTGGTCGATCACTGTGGTGTCAATCTCGTATGCCAATTCTAATATCGCCCATGAAGCAAATAGCTTTTTCTGGCCGTTAATAATGTCATCCACATTGCCCAAATTATTTTTCAAAATCTGGATCAGGTTCTCCGTTATGGTGAACTTCCTGACATCGGCATTCATGGGATCGTTTTTAGCACCGAGCATCTCCCAACGTATCTCTACTTCCTTATTCAAAAGTTATTTCAAATACCTTTAAGGAGATGAGGCGGATCATACAATGGGATGATGTTCTGACCACATATTTCAATTTTTCCATCTGGAAGAAACAAATTTAGTTACTTTCCTGTTGTATCAGTAAATGCAAATATGAAATGTGAATACATACCCATTCGTTTTTCTTCGTTTAAACGTGTCTCCTAGTTTGACGGGTGAATGTGTTTAAACTCACATTAGTCGGGCCTTGATCACACAGAGTGATGCACAATTCGTGTATGCACCGAGCTAATTGCGCGGCACCAGTGCTACTTCGGTAAAAATTGTATGTGAGAGGGATTATCCAATTTTTCTTAATCCCTCGCAACATAAAAACCAGGGCATGATCCGCAATCTTACTCGTTCTGGCGTTGCCCCACTCTTCGAAACCAATTATTTTATCCGTGGTTTCGTCCAAATATACTTATGGCCGCCGCACACGTGTTGTGCTGCGTATCTTTATTTTTCCACGCAATCCTGGTGATGCTTTGGGCGAACCATAAATAAGGTTGATGTATTTGTTGTTAGTAATAATAATATATATATATTTTATATAATCACAGATATTGCCTTGTGGCTTACAAAGACTGCGCCTCACTTCTCTACTTTCTTTTAGTTCACTCTCCACCCTTGTCACTTAATAATTAGATGGTCGCACGCGCCTCCTGAACCTCAGTTCTGTTCTGTCGGTAAGGAAGGCCGGCGGTGACGATCCGCCACATACTTGTGAGTCAAGCGCCATCTCGTCCCTTATGAGTATACATACTTTTACCTCAGCAGACATCGTTTCACCTTGCTCGTTTAGGTGATCAATCACTACACCATTAATCCCGGCGCTTAACGGTATGTTCCGTAAGAATGAGCGCAACGACCGTGGAGTTGGCAAAACAAATATTCTGCTGAGGAGTCGGTAGCACTGTCCCGACTGTTTCATGATAGCCAAGGCTAAAAGCTTTTCATCCATTGAAAATCTTCTTGCCTGTAGGGAATGAAGTTGCATTAAAACAGATTGGTCTTTAAGTGTGATATTTGATTAAAAAAGTTATTCATACAAAAAGATCAGAAATTATTATTTCAGAGACTGGATTTGACACTTGCCTTTGCTTTCTTTGAAACATTTCGAATTTGCATTTCGACAAAGATCAGCTGCTCCTTTGACAACTTTTCCAGCTCCTTCATTTTCCTCGATTCGGCGAATCCTTCTGGAGTCTGAAGGCTATCCTTGAATATCTTCAGCTGTCTTGTCATTCTGCTTTGCCGCTGCCTGGGATTGGACGCTATCCCATGCAAGCGTGAAGCTACTGGAGTCAGCTGTGGTCTTTTTGTCAATGATCCCAGGAGTGGCCGCATTTTTCTTGTGGATGGAGTTGTCATCACGTGGCTTTCGACTTGCTTCTCAGCTGCATCTGTTTTAACAACAAGATTGTCATTACTTTGAGCGCTTGTGCTGGGTGTAATTTTAATTTGATCATCAAAGCATTTTATCAAATCTGCGTTGTCCGCGGTGATGTTATCCGTCTCCGTGATATTCCTTGGGCCATTGAACCCGCTTGCATCACTGGGTGGTAACATCAACTCCGGAACAGCAGAATTTCTCAATGCCCGCCGAACTGTTTCGGTATATGATGTCTCCTTAAAGTGTTATTGGCAAATCCTATAGCCTCGGAGTTGTTGGGAGGACAGCCCAAGGAGGTCTTCTTTTTTGTTTTCCCACCTTTCCACCGCAATATCATCCCCCGGACCCGCTTGCGCTTTAACTCAGGGGATGACGCCGTGCACTAACTCTGGCTAAAATGCAGTATAGCCTACGTCCTCCCCCCCTGCAAAGAGATGGTTATCCTACACAGGAGGAGGTTCGGCACTGCCACGCGATCACTACAAGTCTTTCGACTTTTTACTTTCACTATGTTCTGTCTTGTACGTCCGTTAGTCTGGTCGTTCCGTCTTGCATCAACTGTATCATCGTTTTGTACGTTCGTTTTTCGTTCGTTACGTATTGTACGGTCTGAATCGAGTTAGCGCGGAAAAAATTGTGTCAATGTTACGTCCCAGCGTAACTTTTTGATTTTTCCCTTTTCTTTTAGCATAATTTCTTAATTAAACTCTCTTTTCTTTCCTTTATTCCGGCCGCCGGATACGAATTATTCGTATAATGACTTAGGTCCATCGCATCCGGTGCGCTGTTAGAGTATTAGTTGTAAAATCATTATTATTTCATTGTTCCTCCAGGCCGCGTATACGAATTATTCGTATAATGACTTAGGTCCATCGTATACGTGGTACTGTCGAGCAGTAACATGTAGTGCATTTCCCTCACCGTGGAATCATACTCGTCCCATCGTATATATATAAGTAGAAGTAAGTATAGTTGTAAGAGAGTGAGAGGGTATGAATGCGTGAGAACATAGTATGAGTGTGTGCGTGTATAGGCTAAGAAAAAGCGATGAGGTTCCGCGTGATAAATTTTTAGTTTCTCTCTCTCTCAAAAGTAAATCATTATTTTCGTGGCTATAAGGCATTGCTCAAATATCAACCTAGTTCTGCTCAAGCATATTAGATCAGGAGCGTGCGCTGCCAGAATCTTAGATGACCAAGTTAATGCAATTATATTTTATTTGGAATAAAACTTAATAATTGGAAGAGGATAGATGAGCAAACGAAAGTCTCTCGCTGAACATCGAGCCAGCATAGTAACAGAATATTTGTACACTGAATCGACCGCTGATCGACCGTTTCCATGGTTAGGGTATGAAAAACTGGCCTAGAGCGAGCCCAGGAGCCGTCTCGTGGCGGATTTCTCTGGGCAGTTGGCTGTAAAGTCGTGAGGTACGTGGTCGCTGTCCGAGGGTATCTTAGATATCATTCATTTCTGAGCCTAAAGTGCATATTCTTCTTGCAGTGTGTAGTAATAGGGTCTCAATAATCCTCGTTAAACAATGTGTCGGACGCGTTAATTCTAAGTTTCCTTTTTGATTTCAATTACATATTCTTTTCATTGTATATAAAACTTGAACAGAACGCGGAAAGGTTGTTCCTCGCTCGCGTGGCGATTAGAGTCGGTAAACTGTTAACGAATTTAACGAACAGAAACATTAACTTTCCTGATTTGTCGACCCTTGTAACGGGCTATATCCCGGCTCGGTCACATCCGAGCATAGGCAAATCATGGAGGATCAAAGTACTAAAATTCTATTACGATTCGAAGGTATTAACATCGTAAAACACCGATACCAAATTCCAATCGACCTACTGCCGAGAGAAAGAGAGAGAGCGAGCGAGCGAGCAAGAGAGAGAGAGAGAGCGATAGAGGAGTGCAAAGAGCGCGTGCGCAACCGAAATTACACGAACCTAGCCGAAGACCAGCGACACGGTAGGAACCTCCAGTCGTAATACAAATTCGACGAAATATTAACAACTCATTGTATGACCATGCCCGAGCTTAGGCCACGGCGGGATCCCACGGGCACGATCATTTTGACCTTGCACGTTCCTTTCCGTTAAACTCTTTCGATTATAAAAGCGTAACTATTAATTACCGCGAGCGCATCCGTATCCTTGTGAGAGCGCTCGTATTAAGCCGCATAATTGTCGCGCACGAATATCTAACGTTCCTCAATACTGCGAATAATATCAGCTGCAGTCGTTCTATTAATCGTTTATCGAATTCATAACATATCTATTCTATTTTCTCTATTATCTATTCTATTTTTCTTTATATCACTATTTTCGACTGAATATATCTACTTTAGTTTCCCCCTTATATGATTTACTCTGATTTCATCTGTGTTGTGACGTCACACCTCATCTACCGTAGTACTGTACAAACCGAAAACATAACCTCACGCGAACAATTGGGGACCTGAACGGGTCTTATGAAGACACACGAATCCTATTAGTCCTGCATATAACTAAACGCGATATTAGCTTTCTAATTTAACTTTCCGTTTAGCTTATACCGAATAAACTAGAAAATCCCACCTCTTCCAGGAAGGGATTAGAATCTTGCAATAATAATCTTCAGTTAGATTACCGTTATCTATTGTAACTGGATAACAAAAATATTCAAGCGTTACGCCCGGTCGCACGGCAGGCCGCTCGCAGATTCACATCGACCATCTAGACAAGTACAAAGTCGTGAAAAAGCCTCGCCCGGACGTAACATCAATGTACTTGTAATAGTGCGTACTGAATTTAATTATTCCTTCTGATTTGTCAAATTTTGACTTTTTTTCTTACTCTTGTTCGTTTTCTACGCTTGACTGCGACTAACCGTAACGCGGTTCGTCCGAGTCAAAGCGCGAAAATTGCATAAAAATGCCCGTCTCTGTCCCTGAAGGTCTTGCAGTGTTGTAATCTACCGCGTCGATGTCAACGGTCCGCTGCATATCCGCCGTATGCAGCTTCCCGTTCTTGCCGGGTCACCTTGCAGCCGCGCAACTCCCTCCAGTCCGGGGTACGAACGTGAGCAAATTACGCTTGGCAAGGTATGCCTGACCGCCTTCTGTTCTTCCACCACAGCGGATGACAGAACATGTCTCTAGTTGCGCCATTAGGCGCCTGCTCTGGGTTGCCACAGCACGGCGTGGAGCCCAAGGAGGTCTGGATTTTTTATGACCTCGACCCATTTTTGATTGAGCCTCCAATCCTTTGGAAAAACATGTTGTGGAGTGCGCCGCGTTTGATTGCACCCCACAACGCTGCATTTCCAACTCTTTGGCCCTGGCTGCAAACCTTCCTCAGCCAATTAAACAGAAATGCTTAAGAGTTTATCGTCAATGACATCATTAAACACATAAAAGTTAACAACTTCATATTTGAATAAGATAGATGTCATGTCAATTGTGAAACATTTCTTATTCTTACCTATAGTACTTGCCCTTTTGCCGCGATGTCGATTTCCGATAACATTACTCATTCTGATATTTTTATGCTGCAGACCGGAGTAACTTCAGCATAAAAACTATAAAAATATTTTCAATACTTTAAAGTGTATTTTCAATACTTTTATATCAGAACTTGCAAAACCAAAAACACTCTAAATATCCGAACAAATTCCAACTGAAAATTCGTAAACCGCTGAATTAAACTCTCAGTGTCACGAAATCGCTCCGGTTGGATTGCTTGGATCACTTAAAGTAACCGTAAATCCCGCCAAAATGCGCCAAGTGGCGTCAGTGACACCGTCAGCGCTCCCTGAAGAATATGCCAGTACTATTGTACAATCGTCGAAAAAATGCTAAACCGGAAACCCGTATCTCAGTTTCCAGCTCCTGCGTCTGACACCGTCAGCCTGAACCGCCCCCACGCAACTCATTGCACCAAGTTTTTCCAACCCTACGGAAAGTAAGGGTGTAAGTAAATTTCACTGTACGTACACTTATGACGTAGCTCATAGTTTGCGACAGTGATACATGACAGAATATAATTGAACACCTTTCGCGTACTCACAAAAATCTGGAAGACAGGCCTCTTTACTTCCACGTCTTTCGCAATTTTCTAAAAAACAAAAACGTAAAATCTTTAAATTTTTATCGCGGCTGTGATATCCGCCACGCAATGAACGATTCATCTTACCTCGATCGCTCCTTCCGTCAGCCTAATCATCTTCAATTTTGCACTACTGCCCTGACAAACTAGAAAATACAAAACTGACCGGCACAATTATTTTACCGAGCCAACAAGATTAAACTTTACAAGAGACATACCTCATCACTCTTCTACGTACCATCCGTAACTGCGGCCCCGCGAGATTCTTCGAGAACAACCGAAGTCAGCAGTTCCCCGGTAAAACTGCACACGTGACGACCGTGGTGGGAGAAAACGCAAGGCGTGTGCGCTCCGTTGGATTATGACGTCGGACACTCCGCGCGAACCCAATAGAAGAAAGACAGAACTATGCTCAATCTTCTTTCCACCCCGATCGTGTACTGACGCGCTTCGTTTGGCACGCGACAGCAGGCACCGAAATTTTCTTTCGGCTGGGCAGACCGAAACTGTCAAAAATGCACTTTAACCCTCGGATACCCACGATGGGTCAATTTGACCCGAAGCCAACCAATTGGACCGTCAAACCAATTTTTTTTTAGCAAAATTAAAATTTTTGCTTACATGCATTGTAGCGACGTTGCAATGTATTTTACTCTTGTTAATAATTTGTTTATAAATTCTTCACAACTGTTTTCGAGCAAAAATTAAAATTTTTTGCGACATGATCGTCAGTATTTTATAACGTGTTGAATTTTCTTTGAGGTTCTCGTCTCACATAAATCTATACAAATAAAATGTCTTTGAATTTAAAATGTCGGGTTGCGGTCCCGCAGGATGGGTCAGAATGACCTATCGTGGGATTGCCTATCTCATTTTTCAGTCGAGTGTCCGAGGGTTAACCGAATTTATCTCGCAAGGCGTCGTTCGATAGGTGATCGGAACATAACGTCCTTGCCATTTTTTATCCTCTATCTCCGTCGAACGAATAGTTACAGGATAAATGAAAAAACCTTTTTTTGGCACATGTTACGTCCCGAGGTGAGTCTAGAAAGAACCGCGATATGGTGATGGACTCCACGATTCCACTTGGTTCCGGGCCGAACAGTCGTACGAATCTGACCTGGATCAGAGTCCGTACAAGATGTCTGTTTTGTAGTCAACCGCGTTCTGCGACTTTACTGGGACCAGACACGATCAAAGGACTGGGGGAGGAGGAATGTCGGAATTGGTTGGCGGTTTAATGAGCACTACCTTTCACCTTAAGCCCCCGGAGGTTAGGAATATTATTTGGAGTGAGTACTTACTCTTGCGGTGATTTTCGGTCGTTTCAACCTTTCAGTAGGATCGATGTTGTAATGGAGTTCGTAGACAAGTATAGCTCACTGACTTTATTGGAAAGTGTGACTTGTGAATGAATGGTACAAGTATAATTCGGAATTCGAGCTGAATATTTTGAACAGTCAAGTCTAGGCGATGGTATCACAAATTCGAGGCCTTTAGAGTTTTAAGGAACTCAAAGAAGTGACGAGAGGTTTTTAGAAATCTAACGAGATAGACGCGATTTCTCTCCGGTTTATCTCTTCCCCAATATTTCCTTGTTGGTCATTCGCTGATGAACTTTTTGGGGGCATTGGGGGAGGTCTAGTTTCTTAAAATTCTACGAATGAGGTGACTTTTGAGTTTCCTCTCCCAGCCATCCCCGCCCTTGCGTTTTCCACAGACGCAAAGTGAGTGGGAGGGTAAGTGAAAGTACGGGTTATGTGATCTCTTCAAAATGTTTGGTTCAAGTGGGTTTTTTTATATTTACTGGGGTTTATTGTGTCGCGACCTAACGGACAGTCGCCCTTTATTCACCTCGCTCGTAAAATGTTCTAGGACTTAACTTATTGCCTTCCCCGAGTGGGTGGCACGTTCTGGGAAAGGGTCTGCTTAATCTCTTGCAATGGGTTCCATCAGGAAAATAATCGAAATCTCTATTAATTCATTCTATCTCATGCGCTGACGTCGCGAGACGTAACACACATTTTCCGAATTTAACGGTACGCAAATTTGTGCAAAAAAACCAGAATATTCTGAACATGCGTATTTACGGCTGGTATTTTTCGCAGATTTTTCTGTTGCAAATCGTAAGCATAAACAATCAAAAACGTAAAAAAAAAAACTCAGAAAGATTCCGATTACGCGTTGAAGTTTTCGATCGACTAGATTTTTACACATTCCGTAGTCAAGTATTGCCATGACTATTATGTCCATTTTTTTCGGGATTGTTTGGTAGGTTGCGTCGTAGTTGAAATAAATAAAAACTGCTATTTTCGGCATATTTTGTGCAATAACTCAATGAATACTTCAAGTATTTGCATTCCCTTCGTACAGTGAGTGAACGGTACATTTCTTTGTATGTCCGCACACGAGCGAGTAATATACGTGTCAAGGGAATTTAGTCGTTTCGATTTTATCGAGAGTGCGCGCACCTTACCTTCGGAAATGTGAAATACCTTTTAAAGAGTATCGCTAGCGCAGCGGTTAAGAGCTTTTGTCGCAGGTTTGCGCCCCGCATCGGACAATTTGTTTTTTCTTGCTTAAATCACACGACGACGAGCCACGTTCCCTTACAAAATAATAATGTTCGACACGCTACCATCGGTAACAAACTCGTACATAATGAAAAATTCGATTGAAACGGATTGCATAGCCCACCTACCGACACGGGGTCGGACTTCGACTAATTCGATCGGCTGGGAAGTGCAACATTTTTTAACCCATATTTCCGAAAGCATTTCAAAGGATCCCATCCCAGTCTTCCACCACGTTCCGTGCATTGCCGGGATAGGGAAAGCGCAATTCATGTATGTGTATATAAAGGTACGTCTACATCTGAGCACGAACGCGCACGAGGCAGTCTGAGCATGACGTCATCAGAGGCGCGCAGGCAAGCCGAGGCAAACCGATTCAATGGTTCGCATTGCCCTTATCGATCGATCGGTTCGCCCAGAAAAAATCGAGAAAAAATTCAATGTGTTGGAGATTTATTCTAATGTTGGAGAATCGGTGTAGCTTGCTCGGACCGATCAGCAACTGTCTGTGCGCGTGAATGAGAAATCATTGGTGTGATGGAGATTCATTCTAGTATTGGAGAATAACACACACCAGTGTGGCCAGAAGTCGTGCCGGGCACCAGCGGTGTTCGCAGGAGTGGGGATACGCGCAAGTGTGCGTGCCCTGTCTGTGAGTGCTGCGTGGACTGCATAGGACCAGGGGAGTTGTTCTCCCCTCTTATTAGGCCATCGACACAAACTATAAAGCCATCCAACTAGAGCCCAACACTACGTGAACTAAAATCCAATATGGCGATCACAGCGGGCTGTTCAAAACCGGGTTTAAAGGTACTTTTAATGATAGAATAATAAAACATGAAAATAAAAAAACAAGTAATTAAATACAAAATAGTATATTGTTTTAAAAATGTGTACAATTTTAATTTTGTTCCAATACAATTTAAATTGTTCCATTGCATCGTCGGATATTTGAACCTGAAAAAGAAAAAATCAAATTAATAATACGCAATCCATTTAAGGGATTTTAAACAAATGAACTTAGATTTTTTTTCGAACAATATGAAGAAGTTTATGAAATGGCTCGTTATATCGTCGGATATACAAAATTAGATTATGTCCCCCTCGAAATAAAGCAATTTCCTTCTGATGCATTTTGTCCTATCACTCATAGCAGCCGAGTTATTCAGGTGGCTGATCTTAAGTGCCTCACCCTGTATATCTTAACCTGGAAAAAATAAATAAAATTAATAATTAGCAAACGAATTTAAGTGAATTTTAAACGTGTGAACTTAGCTTGTTATTTTGAGCATGATAGGAAATGCATAAATCGTCCTGTTCAATCCAGTTGAATCCGCATATACGTATTTTAACCTGGAAAAAATAAATCAAATTACTGATAAGCAAAGAAATTGATCTTCAAACGTGTAATGCATACATTTTCCAGCAAAAATTTGATTTTTGTATTTTATCCACGTATCCAGATACGTGTTATCGTGGAATATTTTACGGCTGCCTCCTTAAACCTCTGAAAATGAAATGTACAATTCATAAAATTAAAATCTAATTGGCTATACAAAACTGTTTCTAAAATAGAACAAAAATCAGTTTTCGAAGCGTTAGGGAGAAAGTTCAATTCTAATACCATATGTGCTTCGGCACACATATCGGCAGAAAATTTATTTTTCAAAATGTTGTTGCAATTGTTGCAATTTATGAGATCTTGCTGTTTTTCTAAATGTTTAAAAACTAAAAATGTGAATTTATCATTTGAAATTATTGCACTGCAACTGAATTGAACAGAAATGATGTTAATATTATCATCATTGGACACACTGGTATTAGGCACTGACGGTGAGTTTAACAGATGTTTTAAATTAAATAAAATCTGACCAGTGCCTTTATCTTCGCAATTATAAGAATTAGACCGGCGTGTCGTAAGATTATTTATTAATAATGTTTTAAAAGACACAATATATTGCAAACTTGTCGTTTATATATTACGAACCCCTAGAGATCTTATACAGCCGAAAAAGTTTTCTAATGGATCTTGATTAATATATCGCGGAAAAAAATATTTAAAACCTTCCCCCTGCAAAAAAGAGTTTAAGTTTTGAAAACTAATAAGTGTTTTTATCCAATTTTTTAAACATAATGGACATGATGTCTCCTGTCTTGACTCCCGTTCTACAAATTTCATTTCTTTCAGTCTTGTGATGGCTGCCGCCCAAAATTCTGCATGGCTGCTTTTTCTGGTGACGGCCACACGATACATTGCTTCCGGTTTCAACGTGTGGCCGTTCACCGTATCAAATAGATCATTAAAAAATTGTAATGTGGCGGCAGCCGTTCGTCCTTCTTCCACGGGCATACTCAACGGTCCTTTAATGGTGTTGATTGGTCCTGAAACACGCATTTGAATTTCAAAAACCATAAATGCAAAGTATATGCTGTTTGGAGAAAAACATGGCATGCTCTGATAGACTCATTCATTTAACAGGATAACAAACCTTGCATATGTGAGTGGTACTCTATAAAGGCAGCCATGGTATTGCTGAACACCTGCGCTGCATGTTTCACTCACATCTTTTTAATTGTTTTCAGATGAATATGTTCCTGCGTATCTTGTTCATTTGGCGGAACATACTCCCTGTTTGGTCCATGTCGTGGACGAGTTCCACTATCCTCCACGATAGGAATTTTTTTTCTTCACCTGCCTTTGTACCAATTTGCAAGGCTTTCGTTAATAAATTATTAGGCACCCCTTTTAGCAAATGGGGTGGATCGTAAAAAGAATGAATTTGCATTCCATTCAAGTTAATGGAATTATCTGAAAAATATTTCATTTTAACTCTTACGCTCTAGGACTGATATTCAGTCAGTTTTTGAGATAAGACCGTTTTACGTCCAATGTAAAGTACGCTCATTGGTCAAAGTTGTGCTTCAAACGGTCTTTTATATCTCCAGACCTGTCTGTCAATACCACCATGGGACTCGTATGGTCCCCCATAAGGCAAAACTCGAAAGGGGCCCCCGAAAGACGGCCTTACAGTGGTCCCAGATGTGGCTTCGAGCACCATCGGTTTCGACGGTGTGCGTGCGCGTGTGCGAAGCTAAGGACCTAATTGGGCCTAAGCTGCGCGCATCGCACACGGAGCCGCACAAAAATAGATAATTTAGACAAGAATATATATAAAGTATAAACATAAAGTATATTTATTGTCCATACAGTATACAATTATCAAAAATTATAAAAAAAAAATATACATCAAAATTGTTGTATATTCATATATACATATAATTATTTGGGTTGCCTTCCAAGGAGCTATTTATACATTTTTACTTTAATGACAAACTGTGCACATTTGCTAAACCTACCTTTGGTGCATATTTGGATGCATTAAGTTGCATACGGAGAAATGTCATCTGGGTTGCACTCAGATTGGACAGTAGTGATTCCATTGCCTTGCTGTGGAACAGCTTCTCCGCCGCTCTCAGTCTGTCTCTGGTTTGTGAGAGCTTCTTTGAGGCATAAGCTTGTTTTCTACGCAGTAACTTGGCAGTTCTCTATAGATGTGCCTCTTGCAGCGTAAAGTTTGGATGGCGGTCTTGGTCTTGGCAATAACAATCGGCGTTTCTTTGTTGGAGGTGGCATTTCACCTTCAACATTGCTTGAGCTGCTTGCATGTGGGATGTCTGCTATCTATTTGTGCAAAATGAAACAAATTATATGGTAAATTTAAATTCAAGATATTTAACATGCGTTTCTGCTATAAGTTTAGACCACAAACCTCAATTGCCTCCATAGTAGCGGTGTATGCAGCAGTATTTTCTTCACATGCAGTGTTACCAGCGTTGTATGCTGGTGAGATGTCTGGTAACTGTTTGTGCAAAATAAAACAAATTATGTACCAAATAAAAATACAAGACACCACCCATATGCATATCTGCCATAAAATTTTACCACAAACCTCAATTCTCTCTGGAATATATGCATACCCAGCAGTATTCGCTCCATTAATTGCTGGTAATGCTACAGATGGTATAGCATTATGCCTCAGCTTGCGAATCTGCGATCCCTTCATGTAATCGTCATCTTTAAAATGACGATAACACACAAATTTTCGTCGCAGCTGCTCGTTGGTTATCCCTTCTAATTTGGGTGAATACAATGCATCCTTCCATAAATCCCGTCGTATGGGATTCGTTGGGAATTTGTGTCCTGGCACAACGTCTCTACGTGATGGGCACCTAAGGACACAGCACTCAGAATTCATATCTGCAATTAAAAGTAATATTTTACTGTAGTAGTTAGAGGGTTGAAAGTCTGGTATTTATTAGGTCTTTTGGAATTTTGATGTACTTACCTATAAAATGGTAAAACACAGTGGTGGATCATATCTGGCTTACCACTACTTATATTAACACTAATATATAAAACTTATAAATAAAAATTACACTATAAATAACTTAAATAATATAAGATAAAGATAATACAGTATAATATAAAGGTCATTCGTTATGGTTAATAACAAAAACACGTTGCTTCTTAATCGCTCATTTACAATATTAAAATTTGTAGCCGCTGGTTGCCGCCGATTCCTAACTCTACTTTCAAAGTTCACAACCAATCAGCATCGAGCACTGTAGCGCCATCGCACCAGAACCCGAACTCAGAGGAACTACTCCGGGATTAATGGGGAGGGGATAAAGGATCATGTTTTTGGTGGGAGCACAGCCCCCCTGCACAGGACTCGCACACAGGGCACGCACACTTGCGCGTATCCCCACTCCCGCGGTCACCGATGGTGCCCGGTGCCACTTCTGGCCACACTAACACAGTGATCTCAGAAGTGGCATCCTGCCGCATGCGGCACGCGTGGTGGGGGAAGAGAGAGAAGTAGTATGCGGCAGGATGCCACTTCTGGGATCACTGCACTGACACACACTGAGCGTCCGTCGTTTCCGGGGCAACAGTAGCTCGGTGGGGGAACCGAAAATGCCCCGGGGCACTTTCTTGGACCGCACTGGCATAGGGGATAGAGAAACCGACCAGCAATCGGTGACCCGGGTTCGAATCCTGGCCCACCCAAGTCGGATATTCCTCTTTTTCACATACAGATTTTAACAGGATGTGTTGAAACCAGTGGTCTCAGATTTTTCCCGTTTGCACCATTGGTGCTCGTCGGAGTGGGGATACGGGCTAGTGTGCGTGCCTTTTCCGTGAGAGTTGCGCGCGCCGTTTCTCGGCGTGGAGGGTAGGACGGAACTATGCTGTGTCTGTCGTCCACCAACGTCGTGTGACGTCACGTATCGTGACGATACATAAGAAGGACAGAACTATGCTCCGTCCCCTTTCAACCAACATAGCGCGTTGCGTCTTTGTTCGGCATGCAGTCGCGGTGTCGCGTCTTCGTTCCCCACACAGGCCGGTATAAGCTTCAGGCAGTGGTGCCAGATTTCGCATAAGGCATCGCACGTACCATTGCGTTCTTTCAGCCGGAAGGCAAATCGGGCACCACCGCCTTGAGCAGAGTGCGATCCAGAGAAAAGTGAATCGAGGAGAGTTTGGGATTGACTCGTCGCTCGTCGACGCGTTCGTGTTCGATAATACTGATCAATCTGTTATTGACGAGTATTCGATGAATCATCGGTGTTGTTATTTTTCTAAATTGTTTTTGACTGCAAAGAGATCCTATTCTATTTATAGATAATTAATCTACCTTTTAAAATATTACTTTTGAATGTATGTATATAGGGTGCTCGCCGATGTTACTAGCCAGCTTCGTTTCCTGGAAATGGTAGGTACCAGAAAAATAATTATAGAGCAAAGGGTACAATGGTATCGTAATGTTTATCTTCTGCGAGACTTCACTCTATTAAGAAGTGCAACCCGAACAATGCAAATGAGTATATACTTTGTTTTTATATAATCTGAGTACGGTTTAATATTAAATCGTTTTACTTTCCTCAAATATCACCAAGTTTTGCGTGGTCTTCCACGCCACCCATGAGGTGCCACGACTAGCGCGTTCGGTTTTTTTTAACGTGGTCCGTCGCCTGTAGCCCTATTATACCACATTGTTGGGGATAGACGCTGCTCCGTTCGGAGATTTGCCTCCCGGTTAATTTGTTTTGCTGCAGCCGCCCTTAATTCCCGACCGCCACATTTTTCCGAATTTATTTTTCTTTTGATTTCTCAGAAATCCCGATCTAGGTCAACACGAAGGTGTTGGTACGTGCGTGTAACCCACGTGACGCCTTTTCTTGCTTTTGATTGGCGTGGGCAATCTTGCGATTTTTGGGGAGGAAGCGACTCACCGGTAGGGAGCTCCTGTTCGCTCCGATTCTCCATTCAGGTAAGACCTAAAGCAGTGTGCGATATTAGATTTCTCAGCCACGTTCTGGAAGTGTAGATTATTAAAGAAAGATTGAGGTTGCTTCTTCGGGACGCCTCATCTCGCAAGCTGCAGGCGCTCCTTTGTTTTCCTTCCTCGTGGCCTTCCTGGCCGAGCCGCGGCGGCGAATCCCATCGTGCGCAGTTACGCGGTTCTTCTATCACTGCTCCACCGCTTTTCCTAATCCGGGTTGAAATCGTGATCGTCAGGATCATAGGTGACCTTCCTTCCATTCTGGCTGCCTTCCCTACGCGTGTCTTCTTTTGTTAATGCGTCAAGTACTTTTGACTGTTTATAATTGTTACGGGCAATCGAATAAAACAAAGTGTTTTGTGCAATTCAACTCGAGCTGTACCCAGTGAATTTAACGACCTAACCGCCAAAGTTTCCCACTCCTATACACACATATTATGCCCATTATGCCATTTGTGGAATCTGACAAATGATATGCCAGACCGATTTGTGGAATCTGACAAAAGATATGCCAGACCGATTATTCACACATACGTTCTTTATGTCTGCACATTCATAACATAAATTAAACGTTACTGTTTATGTACTTATTGAATAACATTAGACGAGGAGGGACCAAACATTTCATCAACATGTACTACATGTTGTCTGGGTTTTTTTTTATTTGGATATGCTGAATATAATATATGAGGTGGCATGCGAGACAAATGCTCGTCATTAACCGTCATAGTTATTGCTGTTTCCCCTCTCGCTTTTAATGCTGATTTAAGGACACAAGCAGCATTGATATTCACGGACGACAGTTTATTTCTTTTTTTCGTTTTCAAGTCTGGTAAGTAGGAAAAGACTCTTTCTGAATCAGCATTAGAGTTGGGTAACGATCGAACAGCATTGACAAGAGATTTCAAATTGGGATATTGACGACTACGTTGTAGGATGTTTTCCCACATTTCGTCAAATTCCTTTAACCCCTTGCCGTACCATTTAGCTCGACCAAACTCGAGCGTAATTGGTAGTCGTCAAAACGCAGTAAACACACAGCACTGATGCTCGAGAAACGTCGCAATACGCGCCGAAATGTTAACACCAGTGATACCTGATGTGTAGTTAGTTTTACGCATTACTGCTATTGAGGTAGTAAACTTTAATCCTTTTCCTTTTACAGATAATATAAATTTATTATAAATTTGTTATGAATAAACCATAATTAAGTTATTACGAACAAACAATATTTCAATGAAAACTGAAGCGTCTTCAAATGTAATTTCGTCCTCAGGAATGTACTAATGCGATGCCTAAAAATAAATATAGAATTCTATAAACAAAAAGTCCAATCATAAAAAATGTTCACCTTAAATGAATTACTAATAAGAAAATATGTACAACTCTAAAAATCCTGTATGGTATGATACTTCCTAAAACATTCTGGTAAATGTAAGGCTACTTTACATTTCGCGCATTCCCACGTCGTTTCTCTTCGTACTTCATGTTTATAACAAACTTTACACGTTCTTGTTGGATGCTTCTTCAGAGGAGTCGGATCGATATTTTTTGGGAAATGAGCCCAATGTTGAGCTTGGAGTCGAAGAGGTGTTTCACCTGATGTCGATTTCCCACGCCTTTTGTAGTCCGGTAGTTTGACCACTTGTAAAATTGCCTCCGCTATATTTATACGGTAATCCACATAACTCTCCTTCTTTCGACTGTGAATTGCTTTATGCACAATATATGTATTGAACAAAGCCATGTCTGACATGTAAAAGAAAAGTTTTCGGTATCCTTTGATGACTTTTCTCATTATTGGGAAACAGGGTAACATCTGATCTTGACGATCAACTGCACCCATACCCTTGTTATATTCCAGGATACATTTAGGCTTTATTACTTTCCGTAATTGTTTGTTTGTTTGCTCAACCATTTCTATAGTTTCGTGTTTCGTTGATAACATGTACACGTCGCGCTTGTCCTTCCATCTGAGAGCTTTGAGATTATTGCAACTTCTCCATACATATTCTCCTGTTTTCAAAATATGCTTGTCAATGCCGTGTGGCATATTTTTTCGGTTCTTGCGTACTGTCCCGATAACGTTTGTCTTTTTTTGGTGTAATTTTAGGAAGAGGTTGGGTGAAGAGTACCAGTTGTCCAAAAATAAAGTATATCCCTTGTTCATTATCGGTTTTTTAGAACTTTCTCCGACGCACTATCATTTCGATGAATTTTGTCCTGGCCGGTATGTATTTTAAATCCGGAACAGAAACCAGTACTTGTTTCGCACAATTTGTAAATTTTTAATTCAAATCGAGCTCTCTTCGACGGATTGAACTGTTTATACGCTAAACGCCCTTTATACTTCATTAGTGATTCGTCTATGCTAACATACTCTTTGGGTGTGTAAATTTCTTTAAATTTTTCGTTCCAAAGGTCGATGATAGGTCTTACTTTACGAAGACGGTCATTACTGTCAGCAGTTTCATTATCAGCGAAATGTAAAAATCTCGAAATTTGCTGAAACCTCTTATAAGGCATAGTTTGTCCAAATATTGGCATTTCGACTACTGCTTTTCTACTCCAATACATTTGAATATTTGATTTTTTCACTTGACCCATCAAAATACACAGCGCATAATAGGCCTTTATTTCGTCTGAGGTAATAGGATACCAAGTGTCGTCTACGTGCCGTATTTTACGCTCGTCGTAAATTGTGTGATTCGCGTAGCGATTTGTTTCCGTAACCAGTATTTTCCAAAATTGTTGATCAAATGAAATTGTAGGCTGTTTATTAGAATAAAGTCACACATAAAATACATAAATCACACATGTTGTCGCCTGCGCGCCCAATAACTGACTCTCTCGTGTCTCGCACTCGTGGCCACCGTAGATTCGCTCAAAAACAAAAAAAGACTGGTCGTTGCCACGAGCCGCCTCTGCTGCGCTTGCCGGACGGAGTATGTACACGGCCACACGCACACGCACACGCACACACACCACATACATTCTTACAAAATATATAATACATCTAATATGCTTGGATTCGTTCTTAAGTTATTTAGAACAGACGCTTTTATTCCATGGTGTTCAGAATACCTCCAAACTATTGGTGTGTTTTTTGTTTCTTGCCAAATCCATGGTTGTTGTGTCGTTGTTTCCTCTTCACTACTCTCATCTATAATCCTACGCGTTGCGCGCCTTGTAATTGGTGCGAATACTTCACTATCACTGAAATCGTTCCCATTGCTTTCATTCAGCACATTTGTATTTTGCATTTTGTATGGGGTTCTTAAATTTCAATAATGAAACTGCTTTGTAACACCACTTATAAGAATCGCGACTGACTCTCATGGGGTACTTATATGAACTAACTGCGAAACTACAACTGCGCGTTTGGTTTGTTATGTTTACATTTGGCCCAACCAGAACAGTTCACGAGCCTCGCTTGTGATGTTTATGTTTGGCCGGACTGTCTGTTCGCGATCCTGGCTCGTGATATTTATATTTGACCCGACTATCTCTTCACGAGTCTGACTCGTGATATTCATGTATGGCCCGATTATCCCTTCACGAGTCTGACTCGTGATATTCATGTCTGTGCAAAAATCTTCATCACGAGTCAGACTCGTTAAAGTACCGCAAGGGGTTAATGAAACATGATCTTTTTGTGTTTCTGTAAAATCGTGATATAAAGCAAACCATTCTTGTTGTAAAGAAAATGTATCAAATCCGCCAAGAGTTTCAGCGATAAAACAAACATCATGAAATGAAGTTTCTCTGTCAATATCGCGCAAAACTGTGGCGGCTTCAAAAGCTTGTAATTTACATAAAAATAAATTTACATAAAAATTGATCATTGATTGGTAATCTTTTACAAATTTCTTGAGGGGTACATACATAAAATTGCAAACAATTCTCTCGAATATTTTCAACTATATCGGTGTGCCCCTCTATTATTAATTTGTTAAGATATTCATCACAATCAATGCCCAATGCGATTTGTTTGGGAATGCCGCGACGCCGACCAATCGTCGTTGCGGCATCCCCAAGGCGGCCTGAGGGCCGAGTCACACGCGGTCTTTATGCGAGCGCGCCTTTAACGCGCGCGGCACGCGGGCGGCGTTCCCGCCGGTTTCGTCGGCCATTATCGTCTCAGCTATTACCGAGAACGCACACGGGTTGTTGCAATTCACGTCTTTCTGGTTTATCTCACGCATTGCTGCACATTGGATCGACTCGTAATATCACGGACTCGCACACACAAATCCCGGACTAAACGCCGAGAAAATACACACGGTACATCAACACCGACGACGCAGGCTCTGTACGCGGCGCGAATCGTGCACGTGCACCCGTAACAGGTACGACTCATTGTAACGCGGATACAATTAATACAATTGACTATCTCGCTCAATATGACTGTTACTTTCACTACCGTAGAGCACCTGTGACCACTATTTTTATGAAAGAATAAAGACTGTTAAACGGATATTATGTAGACCACGTGGAAACATAACCTCTCCACCGCCAATAGATCTTCTCATTTCCCCCCTTTCCTATCTCCCTTTATTCCCTCTCATTTCCTCATACCGGGAATCGCGAGATTCTCGAACACGATTTCATGTAAAGATTTTTGATTTTCTTTTTCCGAAAAATCTACGTTACTGTTACAATGTGTTAAAAGCTCTGGTTTTAAAAAGTTTTTACATACAATTTGTAATAAATGTATTGATTTACGCTGTAATAAATGAATTCTAGTTTCCAGAGCTTGGAAAAATAGCGTAAAAGAGTTAAAAAAATGTGAAATATATCTAAGAAAAAATAAGTATGCTTTAACCTCACGATTCTGCATCACGGCTACAAATTGTGCAGCTTTTTCGTGAGTAATTGTTTTAAAAACTTGTCAATACTATCCCATGAATCCAGAATTCTACTGATGCATAATTGGCGGGCAAGCCATCGTGTTTCGGCCAATTTCAAAATTTTCAGATTAGTGTCCTCGCAATAATCAGTAAAAATAGCTGATCGCTTGGGGCTACAGTTTATAAAATTTGAAATTTGTGTTACAAAGTTTTCGCATTTGTTAGGAATCGTTCTGGATGCTGCATTTGCGGCTAACGCTACAGAATGGCATGGACATGTCAGTGTTAATACACGTCCACACTCTTCCTCTAACTTTGTTCGAAATGATAAATGTTTACCCGTCATGACACGCGCATTGTCGCATAACAAAGCAACAATGTTCATAAACGGAATCCGTAAACGGTACATTTCCTGCCGAAATGCGTCAAATATCATTTCAGCGCCACAATTTCTTGCATCAAGATCGATTAGTTTGACTAACTGCGATAGAATTTTCAATGTTTCCGGATCGATCTACCAAACATGAAACGTCATCCATTTCGTATTAGTAATGTCTGACGTTTCATCAATAAAAATACTAAACTTTGTATTTTGTAGATTGGCCGAAACACGTTCCGGTTCAACCGGACACAAGACGTTTGCAGTTATTTGAGAGTATTTCGTCTCACTCATACTCATGATTTCCAAGAGCTCAGAAACTGTTCCTAATTTAAAAAAAAATGCTAACAATTTTGCTGCTGACGTAAACGGAATGCCAAGTTCGGCGATAAGAGCAGCGTAGTGAATTTCCGCTGCTTTACGTCGCGCATCTAATGACAATTCCGATTCGTCCGTGAAATCATCTTGTTGCTCTGTTTCTTGCGTTTGTATACATCTTTCGTTTCATATATGAAGCGCGGATTCTGCGGGACGATAAATGTGACTTAATTGAGCCGTTATCACCTTGTTACAAAAAAACAAAAAACCCAATGTTTGCTGATCTGATATTTCCCGTAACCACGGTTGGAACTCTTTCAAATCTAACCATTGTTTCCGAAATGTCCGTTCCACAGAAGAATGTTGCTTCGATACTTCATCGTCGCTATTTGCTACAGTTACAGACATTTTCTTTACATTATTTATGTGACACACAGAATTCACGTGTCTGGAAAAGCGCGTAACACAGGAGAATTCTTTTTTACAGATTACGCAATGAAATAAACTAATGTCGGATGCTACAGTGTTGGCAAATTGACACCAAAACCACTGCAGACCTGCTATTAGCCATTTCATTTTTAAATGGACGCGCTCATATTATTATTTTATTTAAGCCTTTAAATATAAATACTGTAATAAATATTTTTGTCATAATAGATATATTTATTGATTATTTAGATCTTCAGGTAGAAGTTTTTGTAGAATACAATAATAGTTATGAAATCATGTAGAATTATATTTGATTCTTTCTTCTTATACGCTTCTTATTTTATTGACCCTGGCGCTGTACGTGTGTGTGATGCCTATAGTGTTCTGCTCCTTGTTTTCCTCTCCGGTGCAGGCCATGAAAAAATATTGTTACGTCCGGGTAAAGTTATCGTTTTATTGAAATGGCGAGCGGCCTCTCCTTACCCGGTGTAACGCTGGATATATTCGATAGTCTTAATACGGATGTTAATCGTATCTAGTTAGAGATATCTAATTTCCCCCCTTTATGTAAAACTACAGGCTGGTAGATATCGGCAGGACTTATAGGATTCGCGGCTTCGTAAACCTGTACAGGTTTTATTGGGTTTCTCTCTCTCTCTCTCTCTCTCTCTCTCTCTCTCTCTCTCTCTCTCTCTGGTCAGGTGTTAGTTTGAATCAGAATGTTAATAGTTAATAAAGCAATTAAGTTTAGTTATACTGGACTGAATCTATATTGAAAGAATAACGTGGCTCTCTTACATCTTGTGAGACTATATAATATGTTGTGGAATAGATCTTATTATAAAGTAAAGCCGAGGGTACGACACCGCTTGCTCGTCACGCGGGCGACGCTTACGCAGTTACAATATTTTACGGATTCCTCGCGATCATTGACAAACCGGTATTACTCGAACGGATTTTAGTTCTAACACTTTTACGCCTGAGAAATTCAAAGCTTGCGCTAAGACGTATTTGTGGTCGGTAGATTCAATACATCGCATAGAAAGATTGCTGGAAAGTTCTTACCGTAACGCTGCACACACGCTCTACTACTCGCTCTCTCTCTCTTTCTCTCGCTTTCTCACTCTTCGCACTTCTCGCTCCTTTACAATTTGCTTTCCTCGCACGCTGTTTCTCGCTCTTTTACAATTCGCTGGTCGCTTCGCTCGATGAATACCTTCGGATCGAAATACAGGATAAGTATCGGTAGTTAACACATTAGCCTAACGCTCAACGAGCGTATTCGGGGAAGCAACTACTTGATTGTTAACAGAACTCAGACAAGCTACAGTCGATTTTGGTCTTATTCCAGTTCGCGACAATCTTATTTAGATTAAATTAAAGAAAGACAAATAGAACTAAAGGAAACTAAAGAAAAGAAATAAAATGAAATTAAATGAACGCTCGGGGCTCGGCGTGAAGCGCCGGCCACGTGGTGGAAAAAGAATAACGATACGCTCTTATCTCTATAACGCAAATAATTTGATTAAATTTTATCACAATGAGTCCTTTGCTCAACAAAAATACTAAGTTTAACGGGGAGTACTGAGTCCTTCGTGATACTGTAAGAATATGCACGATTAAGTTCAAATATACTAAAATATAATAACCCCCGGGCAGGAGTCTACGCACCTCGCGATTTTACAGCCAACTGCCACGAATTTTGCGTCGCGAGCCGGTAGCTGCGCGCGAGAAGGACGTCTTCGCATCCCCTCCCTTCACGGTTGGGTCAGCAGCTCGTAGTTTTGCATTGTCGAATTATTGCTACGCAGCGGTTGTCATCCCGGCATTCGATGTTCGTGCGCAACTTGCTACTCGGGCGGTTAGTAATAAATTAAAAGAAAAGGAACTTTATGTGGACTACGAAAAGAATAATGAACGTTTCCTTTAGCCGGATTTAAGGGAGATTGCCGTTGAACAATCACGAGGAGCAATCAGTGCTAAGAGTATATGTGTAACTGAACTAAAAATGCGCATTTGTCGTCGGTAACTATTTACAAAGAAAATAAACTTAAAATGTGAACAAAACTATAATATCCCTGTTCGCAGGTCTCTTATAGACTAACGAGTCTTTCACGCTCACTTGACCTAATGCGTCCTTGTCACACTCACACACGCACACGTGCGCACCCGAGCACTGGTGATCCCAAGGTTCGTCGGTCTGCTACGGCCCGGAGACGGAAAACTATTAACATTACTACCAAAACGGTCCACTCATATGGGCTAGATTTCTCAATGCTTGCGCAAGCCTCATACAAGGGCATAGAAATTTGAAAACATAACGCCGGGCCGTAACAATATACATGTAATATGTATTAGAACACTAATATGCAACTTGATGGGACAATTATTAAGTTCAAGTTCAAAAGAATAAAAAATGGTTATCTTAAAAAATGTCGGCCTTTTATATTCCTCCACCCGCATCATCCACATCATCTTTTTTTTAAATAAAGGCCATGTTGTTTGAGTATTTACATATGACATCAGTTTGATTTTGATATTATCACGCATCTCCATTTTCATTTACATCATTTGTCATATGCAAATATTTGCATCTTAATTAATGTAGCCTGTAAAAAAAAGAGGACATTAGAAGATCTGCAGACAGAGAGAGGGAAATACAGCGTTAAAACATGTGTCAAATAAACATCTATCTTACATGTTTTCGGCATACTGTGTAACAGTCACTGGGAATTCTCTTTTCTCTTCAGGTTTTTCCTCAAAGGCAGTGGTATATTTGCACAATTTATTGTTGCCTATATAAGAAGGAGCATATCAATAGAGATGCAGAGAGTGAGAGAAGGGGGGGAGGAGAGAGATAGAGATAGTATGTTACAACATGTCTCAAACAAATATTTATCTTACATGTTCTCGGAATGCATCATTGCGAATTCCCTTCTTTCTTCTTCTTCTTCATCTTCTTCTCCGTGGACCTTCGGCAGCGGCATCCTAAAACACTTTGCAGAAATATTGTCTGGATTAGTAATAAATTCGGAACTCAAATTGCGGCATTTATAAAAATGTAATTCGGAAGATTGAACACCAATGTCGTAGAAATCAATCACCTCCAGAAACAGTTTAACCGAAAATTCATATGTACTATTTCTTCCGGTAATGGAGGAAATAATACCTATGGCACCATCGCGTAACAAACAACAATTGTCGCGCAAATTGCTGCTGAATAAACTATTATTAATTTTTATTTTCCGATACTGGAGACGACCGTCAGTGCCGCGGCCAATAGGCGTGGGTGCTTCCGTAGAGGCCTAATTTGTTGTAATTTTAACTTTTCGCGATGCCTGAATTTCTGCCATTCGATTATAATACTGTTGCAGAGGTAGCTCTGGCTTCCTCCAAAATTTCGGAAAAATTCGCATGTTGCTTTAATAAGGAAACGCTGAAAATGAATCCAAAGGACCAAGACGTGTGACGTCATTGGTCAAGTGAAGCAGTCCGTACACGTTGTAACTATAGAAATTTAAGCCGTACATTTCTTCACAAAAAACGACAAACTTATCCAATGCGACCTTTGCTACGTTCAAGTATCGTGTTGGCAGAGATTGAGACACTAAAATGCGAATTGCCGCATGTAAAAATAAAAAATGAGTGTAAATGTCTTTGTCTAAAATACCATATGTCACAACTGGCCCCCTGTATAAGAAAAATTGGCGAAATTCTGTGGCTTTATAGATTAAAAATCTATTTAGTGACCAGGAACGCCTTTGGAAATCCGAAGGCGTATACTGTCCGAGACTAACCAGTCTCTCAGATAATTGAGAAATTTCAGCTTGGGAAAGCTTGGAACGGCGCGAGTACTTGCCACTCACCCATGTCGCCAGCAATTTTTTCACAACCCCCAAACAAACAAGGTGCATACATTCAAATGGAACTTGCGAAACCATCCCAAAAGAAATTGCTGATAAGGGGCTTGCACCTTCTTTGTGATGGTCCTCGTCCATACACAGAGAATATTCTATATCAGTTTGAACTGGATGGTTTGTTCCAGTGAAGACATGTCTCCGGTCATTGTGAATACCGGAGACTTTACATTTGCAGCAGGGACAATTAGACATATGGCCTCGGTGGTTTAAAATAAAACCTCTTGCGGGAGCATCAGCTATTAAACATCTTATTTTTATTGGCACCCGGACACCATGAAAATCTACGCCACCGTTACAAATAATTTCATTTAAATCGGATACAAACATTTGAAGGAAATTGTTTGGATCCGATGGCTTCTGTGGGCCCTTATAGATACCCACAACTATTGGGTACGTGTTTAAAATGTTGCTGATTCTAATTTGAATTGGCCACTGGTTTATCCAACGCACATCCATCTATGTGAAAATCTAGTTCTAATGCTTTAATATTGGTTAAAAAGGAGGGAAGGGTATCCAGATACTTAACAGTTTCAGTTTGAACATTGAAATGAATGTACTCTCCAGGTTCGACAACATGTGTTGGAATAGGAGTTCGCGGAGTACTCAAAATAGTTCTGATGTCCTTCGGAATGTTCGTGAAGCACTCATGACTTCTGAGAAGGGCAAGTAAGTTATTGCCTTGTACATGAGTGAGATTGTTATCTACACAGTACAAGGCTAAAAAATTTTGTAAAGAACTTCCAGGACGAGAAAAACAAGAAGAAGAATAAGATGGAGAATTACTACTATTCGAAACTATTGACATTGTGTCATGGGAAATGTTTGGGTCATGGTTACTATTGGATGTTGAAGGCACATGTTGTACATGCACAGTATCGTTTAGCTCCCGAACAGATGATTCAGGAGAAGACAAAGGTAAACTTGCTAAATTGTCTAAAATTTATTTTCTAATGTTACGTTTCTGTCGGACCGATAATGCCGACATTGGTTTTCTCGATACTGACGATTTAAGAGAACTCATTGCTTAACCTGTAACTTTGTTTTTTGCTGCTCCTCACGCCAGTGCGGAGAGAGAAGGACGGAACAATGCTGCGTCTTCCTTCCACCAACGTCGTGTGACGTCATGTATCGTGACGACAGATAAGAAGGACAGAACTATGCTCCGTCCTCTTTCCACCACGATCGCACGCACGTGCTTCGTCCGGCATACGACCAGTGATCTCAGAAGTGGCATCCTGCCGCATTGCGGCACGCGTGGTGGGGAAAGGCGAGAAGTTGCATGCGTGCCGTATCCGTGAGCGCTGCGCGCGCACCGTACGTAGATAAGGAAGGAGCTATGCTTCTTGTCTTCTTTCTACCAATGTAGCGTAAAATGACGTCGACGCTGCGCGCGCACCCAATAGAAAGTGGCATAGAATTATGCTCCGTTTTCTTTCCACCACGATCGCACGTACATGCCTCGTTCGGCATGCGACAGCGGTACAGAATTTACCTTTCGGCTGAGCGTTGAGCCGGCTGAATTTGTAAAAAATGCACTTGTACCAAATTTATCTCGCAAGGCGTCATTCGATAGGGGATGAAAAGAAAACGCTCTGTGCCAAGTTTCAACCCTCTATCTTCATCAGAAGGGTAGTTATAGGGGAAATAAAAAAAATCGGTTTTTGACACATTTTCCGTATGTAACGGTGCGGAAAAATTCTGAAAAATTGACAATATTCAGAACATGTGAATTTATGGTTGGGAAATTTTGCAGATTTTTTTCTAGCAAATTATTAAGAACAAAGGCGAGGCAAATCCTAAGCATAAAAAATCAAAAACCCCCCAAAAACACGACAAATTCCAATTACGTGTTGAAGTTTCCGACCGACAGGATTTTTATAAATTCTGTAGTGAAGTATTGGCATAAGTATTACCACCAATTTTTATTAGATTTGTTGGTATTGTGCGTCGTAGTTCAAATAAATAAAAACCGATACTTACGACATATTTCGTGTAATAACTTATTGAATACTTAAAATAATTGCGTTTTCTCGATATTGTCAGTGAGTTATACGATGCTCTATGTTTTTGCATGCGAGAGAGCAATGTACAAATAAAGGGAATTAAGTTATTTCGAGTTTATTGAAAGTATCTGTGCACCGTACTTTGTAAAATATTGAACAATAAGCCATCAGCACGAGTAGCTCGTTGGTTAACCCTCGGACTCCTGACTAAAAATGAGACACGCAGTCCCACGATGGGCCATTTCGGCCCTGCCTGCAGAACGGCAACCCGATATGCTGCCGGTAATGCCACTCGTGACAAAACTACTTTTTACTCGACGTTACCATTGAAACGAAAAGTGATGACTGAAAGGGCATGAAAATAAAGGTATAAAGCAATGGTTACATTTATGTTATTTATTGCATGAAAATCTTATTTTCTGGCTAAATACATATTTATATTCTTCGTGGTGTTTTCAATTTATTTATAAATTGTTTACAAAATGTTTCGAACAAATTTAAAATTTTCGTCTGTGAACATTTCGGCGACGTTGCAATGTATGTTACACATTGATAACAATTTGTTAATATTTTTTTTTTTATTTTCGTAGAGGAAATCTTCAAAAGACACTCTGTCACTACTAGTGCGGGGTAGTGCCGGATTTTTACCGGCTAAAACCCTCACGGTGCAATCGGTGACTCATCATTGTCCGTCGTCCGCTGGTGTCGTCCGGTGTCTTAGTGTTCTTTCGCGCAGTTCGCATACACACACGTGCACTCTTAAAACTATCTTATATTATATTTACAATTTGGAGCAATACTGGAGTACATACCTTATTTATAATTTTTTATATTTTGCACACGAGGCCGGTTGTTGCTAAATTTATTGTTTCCCGGAAATATGATATTTGACACGAAATCGCATGGAAAACAATAAGAAATTACATCACCTTGTTACACACCTCGTGCATTTAAACTCTTCTTGTCTTGCATGCGTTTTGCGAATTGAATTTTTACAAATTTGGCATATATTAGAGTATTTGGTGTCCGACTCTGGACAAAGGTAGCACCTCCTACGTTTTTTGGACGTATTTGGAGCTACCTCTGTTGGACTGCAAATCGTCCCTCCGGCAGCCCGATGGGCTTCTACAACATGACCGTTACGCGTTACGAAAGAGGTCTGAGATCTAGCATCAATATTTTCGGAAACCAATTGCTTTGCCAGCTCTTCTAAGAAGAGCTTTCTAGGATTATTTTTGGACGTCACTGACGCCCTCCAATCGGGATTTTTTATCATCCAAATGATGAGTGCATTATACGTTGCAATATCAAAAATATGCATGGCAATAGCAAACGACCAGCGTCGTGTACATCTACGACACGTATATTCTCTAACTAATTTGTCCAGTGTGTCCACGGCACCTTCAGTAGAATTATAAAAATTTATTATTTCGGGCTTGAATTCTCCCTGCTCACTTGAAATAACGTGTTCATGGTGCACAATGTACAAAAGAGTTACACATTTTTTTGGTTTTGGCACATACGAAACGAGAGACAAATTGTGCGTAAATAAGAAATGGGAAGAATAGATGGGCCGTCCGTACGTCTCCGTCAGTATTTTTAAATATATTAGACACTTCGCGAATGGGTGCTGACGTGTCCGCGGTTTGTCTCTCTTCTCTCGTTTCGCAATCGTCGAAACGCATAAACCTTAAAATATCGGTAAATCTATTTCGCGACATCGATGCTGTGTAAAACGGGCGCGATAGAAAATTATCTTTTCGCCACATATCTGCGGGCTCCTCGCGTGATTCTCGAAATCGGCCTGACATTTGTAAAATGCCGATAAATGCTCTTACTTCGACTCGCGTTACCTCTGTCCACGGCTGTCCAGGGTGTGTTTCGAAATGCTGATGCGCCCGTTGATTAATACATGTCACGATAATATCTACAATTTCGTCATTTATGAAAACGCGGAAACAATCTTCCATGGTTTCCACGTTTTCACTCATCGCGGTTAATTTCGGTTCGCGAGAAGTACTTGCCGCAGCATCGATGTTTTCTGGAGCAACGTATTTCCAGGTGCGACCGGACCCTACATGATTTCTACAATCATTCGCGTCGTCGTCGCTTTCGGAACCTGAAAATACGTCGTCCTCGGATGCATTCACTTCCGGCTCTTCGTCGCTGTGGACACTGTCTTCGCTGAAGTTATCGTTCACTTCACTATCACTGTCACTGTCAGTGTTCCACAATAACGCACTATTCGCACTATCGCGACTCGTGCCGGGTATCGCGATTTCGCGGCACGTGCATGCTTTGGCTGCCATAACGCGAAACTGGGAAAAGGTGACACTGTTGCCGCAACTGAGCGCTGCCGGGTAACGAGTTGAATTTTTCTTTTTCCGTACTTTTGGACTCCAACGGCCGAACGTTCAAACAATACACATGTGTGTAGCGCTCGCAGTGTGTGTGTCGTTGCTGTGAGTGCCGAGCGCAGTTCAGCGATGCGCAGACACTCATACATTGCGCGCACACTTCTCGCGTGGCCCGCGTGCCCCACCTCTGCAATCGTTCCATAATGCTTTCTCGCGATATCGCGGGGAGGTAATAAAAGCGCATTCACAGAAATAATGTAACGAATCTATTTTTCCTGATCTTGGTGCATTCCTTCGTAACCTACTCAACACTGCAATATCGCTACAATCCACGTAAGCAAAAATTTAAATTTTGTACAACATGTAAACAATTTATAAACAAATCGTTAATAATGTGTAAAATACTTTGCAACGTCGTAGGAATGTTCATAGGCGAAAATTTCAATATTGTCCAAAAAATGTTATAAACAATTTATAAACAAATCGTTAATAATGTGTAAAATACTTTGCAACGTCGCGGAAATGTTCGTGGGCGAAAATTTCAAATTTGTTCGAAACATTTTGTAAACAATTTATAAACAAATTGAAAACAACACTGTTACGTCCTACGTCCTCCACCCGCTCTTTCAACGACTATATTCTCGAAACGAGCTCGCCGCACCGCGTACTTTCTTAATTAGCCGTAACTCGCGCAAAAGCGAAACAAGAGCCGGCGCACCGCGCCACCGAAATTCCTTCACGTAACGCTGACTCCCATCCGGGACGTAATCCGCGCCACGCGAAGGAATTACATAACGACCGCGCACAATAGTAATGTAAGTAGAAACGTAAGAATGCTGACATCGTATCAGCATAGGCTAACCCCAACGATCGACTAACGATCCGCGACAATACATAGTTCTGAGAACGCCAACTCCAAAACGGAAGCTAGGGTGCCAGTTCCGCGACGGACCTGGCGACCCTCAGCAAAACCCACTACTTAACCCTCGGACTCCCACGATGGGTCACTTTTTCGGCGCCTAAAGAGCGGCAACCCTTCATACACAGCATTCTATAATGTTGCACGCCACAGGTGTCAATGTGACGACACAGTTCCGAAACTGTAAAGCGACGGTTACCGACTCGGCGTCACCACTGATACACTTCTCGACGTATTTGAAATGATGAATTTTTTGCTTATATTATTTCTGTAAAATCTTGCATAGCCGATATCAGAAATGCGACACGGTAATCAAGATGGGTCAATTGAACCCGAAGCCTGAAGATTGTCAATCCATTTTTTTTAGCAAAGTTAACATTTTTGCCTACATGCATTTTAGCGATGTTAGAATGTATGTTAGACGTTGACAATTTGTTTATAAATAGTTTACAACATATTGAACAAAATAAAAATTGTTGCTTATTCTCTGGCTACATACATATTTACATTCTTCGTGGTGTTTTGTATTTGTTTATAAATTGTTTACAAAATGTTTCGAACAAATTTTAAATTTTCGCCCACGAACATTTGCACGACGATGCAAAGTATTTTACACATTGTCAACAATTTGTTTATAAATTGTTTATAACATTTTTTGAACAAAATTGAAATTTTCGCCTATGAACATTCCTACGACGTTGCAAAGTATTTTACACATTATTAACATGTTCAAAAAATGTTATAAACAATTGTTCAAAAAATGTTATAAACAATTTATAAACAAATCGTTGACAATGTGTAAAATACTTTGCAACGTCGTGGAAACGTTCGTGGGCGAAAATTTAAAATTTATTCGAAACATTTTGTAAACAATTTATAAACAAATTGAAAACACCACGAAGAATGTAAATATGTATATACCCAGAAAATAAGATTTTCATGCAATAAATAATATAAATGTAACCATTGCTTTATACATTTATTCCCATGCCCTTTCAGTCATCACTTTTCGCTTCAATGGTAACGTCGAGTAAAAAGTAGTTTTGTCACGAGTGGCATTACCGGCTGCATGTCGGGTTGCCTATGTGCAGGCCGGGCCGAATTGGCCCATCGCGGGAGTGCGTGTCTCATTTTTAGTCGGGAGTCCGAGGGTTAAATAGGGCCACAAAGCAAGCGATCAAGTCAATTATGATTCTCTTCTCCATAGTTAACGTCACGCTCAAGTCGGGCACTAAGTCACGTCAGTTTACTTTCGGCAACTCGTTCGTCTAAATTATCAGGCTCACAGCAGCCAAGCTCTAGTTAATAAGACGGTTGTGATCGTCAAGAAAGTGTATCGCCGCAAAATACAACTTTACATCAAACCAAGGTAATTGCATCAACTATCAACCTTCCTGACCCTACAACAACCTCCGACAGCCATTCGACCATCCTCTGAGACCTTCTAACCAAACGACCATCGGGACTTCATCAAATCTCCGCGATAACTCATTCAGATATCACTACACTCTTTACTCGGCAGCTTCGGCTACACACCCATTCCTTCTCAGGGATCCCCGCGATCGGCGAGCTACCAACGAGCGTGGATGTCCCCGGGCTCCCTTGCGGCAGCTCCCGCACCGCACCGGACACGAGCCCTCTGATCGGGGCGACTAGCAGCGAGGTAGCCCGGAAGCCCTCCCTGGCTTCCTGCACCCCGCGCTTACTGCCCCAGTCGACCGCTCTCCCGGTTATGGGAAAACCCCTGGGTAAGTGAACAGGAACCAGCCGAAACCTCCGTAGTTTGCCGTTTACGAACCACCACTATCCGCGAGATCTAGTTGAGGGAGTCCCGCCCACGGTTACGGTGACTGAACTCTACGAAGACTCGGACATCGAGCTATTGAACTGAAGTGTAACGGTGACACCGCAATAAAGCCCGACTAAAGACCCTCGGACGTTGACGTATTTCCCCTTCCCTTCTCCCCAACGTATTCGTAAGCATTAAGGTAACCAGTAGGCCGGTTAAATCCCCGCCGAAGCTACAAACAGTAGAGCCGTAACCATTCGGACGCGCCCTCCCTACATTTCGCGATACGTCAGTGCGCCGCTCCACTGACGGATAAACCCTGTTTCGGTGCGATCCCTCTTTCCGTCTGTCCTCGGTCCCCGGTATACCCGGTGCCGAAAACGAGGACGTAACACTTAATAATGGTTATAATCATAGAGTTATATTGTGTTGTGATTGTTCTGTTGCTCGGTGATAGAAAAACTTCTGATCCCCATTCTATTGTAGGTCTGATAATGGCGTTGAATAGTGTGTTGAGCGTTTGTGGGTGGGCACCCCATTTGGTGTTGGTTAGCCAGTTAATTAATTTGTTATATTTGAACAATTTTTTCTTGACATATTTGTTATGTTTATTCCATATGAGTGTGTCATCTAAAATTACACCCAGGTACCGGATAATGTTTGCGCTGTTAATGATACCTTGTTTAGTATTAATTGAGTCAGTGGCAATTTGTGTTCGCTTTCTTGATAATTTCATGAATTTTATTTTTGGGACTGATATGTCTAATCGTATCTTTTGGAGATTGTCGGCTAATATGTTAAAGGTCTCAGTGAGGTTCCTTTTCATTATATTTTCATCGGTGTTGGTATTCATGATGGCAATATCATCTGCGAAAGAGATTATAGTGTAGTGGTTGGGTATATTGTGTATTAGTTGTGTGGTGTATATATTGAAAAGTAGGGGGCTTAGAGGGGATCCTTGTGGGAGTCCCAATGATGTTTGTCTGGTGTATAGATATTTATTTTGTTTGTAAAGCTGAAGTTCTCTATTGTATAATATACTATTAATAAATAGGATGGTTTGTTTGGGGATATTAATTTTGGCTAAGATGTCGGTTAATATTGCGGGTATAACGTTGTCATATACCGATGCAATGTCCAGGAATATTACTCCACATGTGGCCCTTTGAGCAAAGGCTTCATAAATATTTGTCGTAACGAATATCAAATTGTCTACACATGACTTATTTCTTCTAAAGCCGAATTGTAATTGTGACAGCAGTTCATATCTTTCAACATAGTGTGAGATTCTGTTATTAATGATTTTTTCTGCTAATCTGAATATTGCTGATGATATTGCTATTGGACGATAGTTGATGTTGTCTGGTTTTTTGAAGAGGAGCACTTGGTATTTCTTCCACTCGGGTGGTATTATGTTGAATTGGATTATTGTATTAAGTAGTTGGATGAGTCTGTGAATGAAGTTGTTAGGCAGTATCTGTAATATTTTGTTATTGATGTGGTCTATGCCAGCAGTGGATTTTGTTTTGGTATGCTTTATCACACTTGTGATTTCATCGAATGTGATGTCGTCGCTGATAAATTTGCTGTTGGTGTTGTTGTTTTGATGAGTAAATGCGGTGAAGTTGGGGTTGGCCGTAGGCATAAATAGTTTTTTTTGTAGATTGTCCAGTCCTGTTGGGTTGATCAGTTCATCAGTGCCACTGTTTTGTATATATTTCGAGTTCTTTAGTTTGTTTACTTTTTTCCAAATTTTATTGATATGGGTGGTGGGATTAATTTCGGAAATGGATGTGTTAAAAGCCTGTGTTTTTTTTTGTGTTGAATATTTTATCAGCTTCCTTGGCTATTTGTTTGTAGTGGTTCCAATTCTGGTTGCTGTTGTTATTGATGAATGTTTTAGCTGCCTGTTTGTTTTGGTTATGTATTGTGGCACATTCGTTGTCCCACCAGCTATTTTTATGGATGATTTTGTTATTGCCTGACTTCTGTGTTGCGTTTATGTTTGTGCCAATGTTGGTGGAGCATGCTTGTAGCGCTGAATATATTTTGTTAGTCCAATCATTGTATTGTTCTATTATGTTATTTTGGTCTATTGGGGTGTTGAACACGGTTTGTTGGAGTGTTGCTTGGAATAGTGTCTGGTTCAAGGTATTCAAGTTAATGGGGTTTCTATCCGCTTCAGTTGGTATGTTGCTATTACTAATATTAATAATGATAGGTAGATGATCGCTTATTGTATTGTTGGTGAGGGCGTTCCATGAGATATTATTGGTATTTACATTGTGTATAAATGATAAGTCTGGAACACTGTTTTTGTTGGATGTGGTGAGCCTTGTTTTGTGACCATTGTTGAGTAGCATAAATGGTATTGAGTTTAAAGTTTTTTCTAATGTGTTACCATTTGTATTGTGAGTAGAAGATCCCCATCTTGGGTGCTGTGTATTGAAGTCACCAATAATTAAGGTATTACTGCTATGTTTGGTATGGTTTTGTATTGTCGTGAAAATTGTGTGCCAGTCGTTTGAGTTTAAGTATATGCTAGGTTTGATGTATATGAGTGCAATGTACCATGGTGTCTGTGATATGTCTATTTTGATAATGCTTATTTCTATATTGGGAATACTGATAGGTTGCATGGTGATTGAATATGCTATAATGGATTTTTTGACAATGAATATTAGACCGCCACCATTGGTGTCTCTGTCTTTTCTATATATATTATAGTTATTGATGTAAAATTGTGTGTTTGAGTTAAACTATGTTTCGGTGATGGCTGCTATGTCTATATTATTTATTTTGTATGTCAGACTTCTTGCATTCCATGGCATTATATTAAGCATTTTTAAGTGTGTGTATGGGTTCCGATAACATAGTTTGCAAATGGACAGTTGTGGTACTGTGGTGCTAATATTTTGGTATAGATGATCCCTAGTATGGTTGCATTAACGTGTGTTTGTGTGGATGTATATATATGTGTTTTTGTTTTTTGTTTTGTTTTTATTATATATAAGATTATGTTTGCTTAGTAGTTATGATGGTTTTTTTTTTAGAAAATCTCTCATCTCTTTTCTTTTGTTTTATTGCTAGCTTTTCTGGTTTTGCTTTTTTCATAAGACTGATCTGTGAGTTTATGGTTTCTAATGATAGTGTTCGTTTTTGCTGTTTGTCTTGAAGTTGTAGTAGAGTATCTTCTTGTTGGTTGTCGTATACCGTTTTTGTTGGTTCTGCACTTGTTGTTGCTTCCGGGTTTTGTATTATTTCATTACTGTTGTCTTTGATTTCATCTTTATCATCGTCGATTACGATTTCTTTGTTGGTGTTGTTCTCTATGTATTCAATAGGTTCCATTTCCATGTCAATTACAATGTTGGTTTGGATGTTTTCATGGATTTCTTGTTCAAATTGTATGAGGGTTTGGTTTGTTTCTTGTTCATTATTCGTGTTCCCATGTGGGTGCTTGTATTTGTCTGTGTTCATGTTTATTTCACTGTTTTCACACCCATCGTTGATTTTGGTTTGTTTGAATTTATTATTTTCTTGTTCATAGTTTGTGCTTTTCTTCCTTCGTTTCCAAAATTCTATTTTTTCGATCTGCATCCATTCTTTAAGTGTGAGGTAATCTTTATCATTGCCAAAAATTTTGTCCACTTCCATTTCATCTTTTATATTATATTTTTTAATTAATTCTTCTTAAGTTACCCAGGTTTTGTTCTGGGTCATTTTGTATTACATGTACATAAAACGGCCCTGTATGGATACGGAGGTATGCATTTTCTTTTTGTTTTATGGCTGCTTCTATTATTTTTTCTCTAGTTGTTTTCCTTTTTTCTTCGTCATGTTGGGTTCTTGGGTCGTTATTTTGTTCCATTCTAGTTTTTTTTTTGTTTTTTTTATTATTATTTTGAACAGCGGTTGGTTTATTATTTCAAGGTTTAAAATTAATTAAGTCGATTCTGACTAATACCTATTCTAAGAGTTATGTATAGAATATTGTTTAAGAGTCTATATTTATTCTACTAAGGTGCTAAATTAGGTTATGGTCGTTCTATATGTAAAATATCTTAAGTCTATTACAGTTGGAGCTAATTCTATAAGTTACTTATATTATATTATTTAAATATCCATATGAATTTAACTACAATTCTAAACTAAGTTATTATAGTTCTATTTTAAGGTTATTGTTATATCTTCGTATTAGCTAAGTAAAATTAGTTTTGAGTAATAAAATTTCCTGTTCACACCAAAGGTGTATTGTCATGTGTTATGTTTTAGGTGTTGATCGTGTACTTAACGCGTGAGTTAGTGGGTTTTATATTAAAAATGTGCTCGTGAGTCTTCTTCAATCCTCTCTTGACCAAGTCCCAAGAGTGACTCCGACGAATGCAGTTCACACTAGCATTTTCTCGCGCCTATTGCCACACCGCATCTTATAGCTCCGTATAGTTAGCACCCCCAACTCAACCGATTTGAGTTTAAATAGTTACAATCGTTTGAAGGTCGTTTGATAGTGTTTGATAGTCCAAAATAAACGTTTGATAGTCAACCGTTTATTTATAATTAAAGAAACAAATTTCTAAGGGAATTTTTTATATAGTTAGCACCCCCATGGTCGCAAATTTGATTTTAAACTATACCAGTCGATGTAAAATCGTTTGATAGCGTTTGATAGTCCAAAACAAACGTTTGATAGTTAGCCGTTTGCTTGTAATCAAAAAAATAAGTGTCTAGGGGAAATTGTTGTCGAAATTTTTGTGAAAAATTTAATGTTTATCTGCGCCAGTAGATGTAAAATCGTTTGATAGTGAGTGATATTCAATACAAACGTTTGATAGTTAGTCGTTTATTTATAATTAAAGAATCAAGTTTCTGGGGGAAAGTTTGTCGAAATTTTTGTGAAAAATTTAATGTTTATCTGCGCCAGTAGATGTAAAATCGGTTGATAGTGAGTGATATTCAATACAAACGTTTGATAGTTAGTCGTTTATTTATAATTAAAGAAACAAGTTTCTAGGATAAATTGTTGTCGAAATTGTTGTCAAAAATGTAATGTTTATCTGCGCCAATAGATGTAAAATCGTTTGATAGTGAATGATATTCAATACCAACGTTTGATAGTTAGTCGTTTATTTATAATTAAAGAAACAAGTTTCTAGGGGAAATGGTGTCGAAATTTTTGTGAAAAATTAAATTTCTATCTGCGCCAGTAGATGTAAAATCGTTTGATAGTGAGTGATTGTTACGACCCGGCGTGGAGTCCCGTGGGGAATTTGGATGAATTCCCTTCTTATGGAATTTCTGACCCCTTGGTCACCGGTTTCTGTCGTATTCCTGTGGATCCGCCTGTTGGAGGTGAGGAGCTGAAGCTCGTAGAAGAATCGAGAATTATCGATGCTGTGGTGGTCGACTCTCGAACGCGTTGTAATGACGATAAAATGAGTGGCAAGTTTAAAAAGGGAATTCCACCCGACTCGCTCTATCTTTGGAGAATAAGAGGTTTTTATACTTGTTTCGAGGATAGGTGCGTAGCCATTGGAAAGTGATGTCTTGGCACAAGTATATATAATAAATATATATATATATATTTCCTTAGGCTAACAATACAGAAATGTGCATACGGTGATGCAAGCAGGTATTGTGGTAAATTGTGTTACCTCTGTACCTCACAGGTTGATGCTCGAGAAACGACTTTTAACTGTTCTGGACAAGCCAGACGTACGAACGACGAACGCAGAGACTTTACACACGGTGAAAGATTGTAGAAGAACTAAACTGTTGTGCACGGCGAAGAATATGGAAGAACTGCTTTTACGCACAGCGAAAATTGTGGAAGAACTGAACTGTGGAGCAACTCAGGCTCCCTTTTATACAAGTTTTAAGGAATAAACAAGCCCATAAAAGCTTTCCGTTCTATTGCCGAGAATAATATGTTCTTCACGGATAATTCGCGAGGGCATCTTGAAGCACGCAGGCTCCCTTATAGAGAATTAAAGATAAACAAGCCCATACTCTTATCGCTGTCGGTACAAATAGATATTTGCACGGATGCATGCGGGTAAACGATGACGGAATCTCGATAGGTACACAAATGTCTTTTAAAAACGGCTGAGGTGCACGGAAGGTCACGGTCGCAGCAATAACTTAGATTAGAGAACACTTTGATTGGAGTCTTGGACAGGCTTCATCCTCTCGTTTGTTGACACGGCGTCGGTTGATTGTTTTGTGGGCTGTGCCACTTTGATTTTCCCTTTTCCTTTCCTCGTTTGAGCGGCGCGCCCGTTCTAATGCGTTGTCCCGCGCCTGCCGCTTCGCCTGTTGGTAGTTCGGCGACGACGGCGAGCCTTACGGGTCCCGACTTGGAGTCGGTCCGGGGGGTTAGCTGCGGTCCTGGGTGAACGTCGCGTTGCCTGCCCTAGCTGGGGTTTTTGGGAGTGACCGTAACACCCCCCCCCCTTGGGGTGGTCCAATGTCCCCATTGGATGTCCTGGGCGGCAACTCTAGGTCGCCCAAAAGATCGTTGAACAATTCCTCGTCAAATGTGTTGAGGAGCTCTTGTTCCCATCCTGGTCCTCCATCTCCGCTTCGTCCTTCCTCCGCTTGTACCGGGACCGGTGGCATGGTTAGTGTCTCCGTACTTGGGCGAAGAATATAATGTGGCCCGTAGTAGGGCGGCGGGGGTGGTCGGTTATCTCCATGATGTGTCGTACCCGTGCTTGCTTCCACGGGTGGAACGAGTCCGATTACGGGAAATTGTACGTACAATGGAAGAAAACACATTGAGAAATGCGGGGTGTTCGGTATAAATCCATCTTCTGGGACTCCTTCCATCACTATATCTTTTAATGCCGGCGTGTTTTTATATGTCGTCTGTCACCTTCTGATCTCAATTTTTAGACTGACAAGTACAGGGACGTCCGATCTTTTATAAGTTCGGTTCCGCCCTGCGAAAAAGCTTGAGTGGGAGTTGCAAGTCCTTCATTCTGCTTGAATCTAAACATTTCTGACCTTGCTGATTACATGATGTTCTCATCGCTGGAGACTTCCTACCCCCTTTTCTCACTCCAGGGCCCGATCTCCAAACTCCCTGTCGTACATCTTATCGGTGTTTAGTGCTAAGATGGTTTCATATAACATTTCCGTTTCGATCCCTGCTTGTTTATATCGGTCAGCATACCATAAGTATATGGCTGTGCATTTGTAGCATTCCGATGCTGGGCGTGAGACAAAGATTGGTATACCGCACGTCCTACATTTCAAGGGTTCGGCGTAGGTGCCTACCAATGCGTGTATAAATGCCAGTAGACATGCTGACTCTCCTTTTTTGTTTCGCAGGTAGCCTGTACACGCCGGGCAAAATAAATTGCGGGGGTCTCGTATCGTCGGGTTCGTTGTTGAGCATCCCCCTTTTAGACATTGTGCCTTTTCGAGGTTTGCCATTGTTCTGGCAATGTCCCTTGAGCTGGTATGTTTGATCTGCAATCACATGCGTATTCGCACCTATAGTTCTAGATATTTATGTATTAGCTTTGTGTATTTATTCGCAGTGTATATTCTGCGATTTTATCGAGAAGCGTGTTTCCTCTGATATCTTGGGGTAAACACTCGTGTATCCCGATGTGGTGGTAGGGGTGTCTATGCTTTCCGGTGGGACGAGGCTGGTGTTCGCCTCCTCAGCCTGTGGGGCCGTGTTTTGGCGTCTGGATTCGTCACCATCCGGTGTGCGCTTCTTAAGATGTATCAGGACGTTAGTTACTGAGTCCCAAACAGCGCCTATCAGATGTATGCCCCACCCGTAGACGTTGTGTAATGCGTAACCATGTAGTGCAGTGTCGATCGCAAATTTTACTGTTTTGATGGCGATCCATATTCCGAATAATCCTGCACTGAAGGTACCGAAACCCGTGAACCATTGCCATATTCTGGACCAGGTGGAGGAAGCAATTTCCTCGAAGGTTTTTTCGTCAAACATATTTATTAGAGATATGCCTTGCATATTTGCCTTTTGTCCAGACATTCCTCTAGCTATAGTATTTAGTACGGCAGGTCTCTCGGCTGGAAACATTATATGATTCCTCAGCTGTTCGAGATCTTGCGTGGAGTAAATCCCTGATGTTGCTAGTTCGGCGGGATTCGTGTAGATCCATGATTGCATTACTGCTGGCTGTAATTCGTTGGGTGCCACTGCCGAGGTGGCTGAGGGCGTTATTTTGTACCATACGCCATCCAAATAATACATTAACGGAATGTAGGGGTTGCAGTCAACTTGGGTTCCTGTATTCAGTAGAATATGGCTTTTAGGAGCCATGAACAGAGACATGTTCCCTTTATATACTGGAAGTTTTAGATAACACTCGCTAGTTTCTCGTCTTTTCACCATTGTAGGCACGCATTTCACTACATGGATTACCTCTCCTGATACCACTGCCATATGGCCAGGGCCCTTCATAATATGGAGTGCGAAATCTTCTGGCATTACTTTAGCTATAGTCAATGCGTTTTCCAGCATCTGTTTTGCCAAATTACATTGTTGCATAAGTACGTCTGTATACAGGGCTTTCATTTGACCTCCCATATGTTTTTCTAAATAGACAAATTTACTGTTCACATATGTGAAAATGTCCAAATTTTTGACTGCTGTTGGTCGGTGCGTTGCGAAGGACTCGCCTTTTCTCGTTTCCAGAATAAAAAGTTTTGGGTGTTCGGTTCTGCTGAGTACGAAATTACACAGCGTTAGTTGGCTCTTCTTAGCTAATGCAAAAGTGATATCATCGGTTGTTATTGCGTATACTTCCTGTGAGATACGCGAGGTTGTGCTATTGTCATAAATTTTATTCGCCTTTCCTTCGTATAGCACGTCATAGTTATTAAATCTGCAGTGATCCAAGGGGATGGGGGCCCAGAAGGTATTTCCCCCTTCCATGTCCATGCAATTTCCGTCTGACAGCGAGCATTGCGTGCCGGAGTTCAATATGATTTTGTTTATGTCCGGCCGAGTTGTCGCGGTGTAATCTCTCAGCGTGATGCGAATTATGGCCTGAACGACCACATCGCTCCATGCACCGTAAGGGTCGGAATATTCCACTCCTTTGCAATCGCCGTTCATAGAAATTCTCCCGGCGATAGTAGCTGGTCTAGTGACCGTCTCATTTGATTTTATTCCAGTGATGGTAGTATGGGATCCAAGATTCAATACTCCCGTAATATGTAGCTTGAGGCATGCTTCGGCGCTCATTTCCATTACATACTCAGTTCGTCCATTGCTGACGAGTGAGATGTGGGAATGCATTCCGCAGTGGAAAATGGTCCTGTCGACTTCAATTCGGCATTGCTTTACATGTGTATTTGAGAATTCAGATAACTGTAGTAGCTGTATGTATTTTTCCGTTACTGTCGGTTCAACATTGGGAATGTTGCAATCTCCTATCGAGAGAAGCGAGAGGGTAGTGATATTCATGTTGGGTGATCCGCAGTCATAAGCTATAAGCGCGGTTATCGTGGTTATCATGTTCAAGAGCTGAACATGCCAGAGAGCCTGAAATGATTGGAGGGATCAGTTATTGTCTATAGTGCCCATGAGCGAGTTTGAGTCGATTCGGGTGGACAATTCTTTCATTATGCCTTATTTGAATTTTTATGTTTCCGTTATTAAATACTCTTAAAATTTCGTAAGGGCCTTCATACTGATCATCAAATTTACTCTTCTTCTGATTCTTCTGTAGATACACCCAATCTCCGATTTTGAAGCTGCGAGCATTTTGTCGCCGGTCGTAATAATTTTTGGATCTTTCTTTGGCATGCTGTAGGTTAGTTTTTGCCATCTCCTGTACGTTATGCATGGTATCAATTAAACTGTTTACGTACTCCGGATACGTTTCAGACTTGGCGTTCGGTTGGCATATTGGGAGTCGTGCTTCCTTTCCATACACTAGCTCGTAGGGTGTAAAACGCGTTGCCTCATGCATGCTGGTATTATAAGAGAACATACAATGATCCATGATATCGTCCCACTCCCTGTGACTATTTATGAAGTGCTTTAGATACTCGACGAGCACGTGGTGGCTTCTTTCGAGCGATCCATTCGATTGCGGGTGGAAGGCTGTTGTTTGTAGCTGTTTAATACCCAACACCTTCGTTAGCGCTTTCATGAATGAACCGATGAAGGCGTTCCCCTGGTCGGTCAGCACGTATCGAGGGGTCCCGTGTCGGCAGATGAAGTTTCTTACGAAGGCTTCGGCTATGCATCGTGCGGTTGCGTCAGTCAAAGGCACGGCCACGGAAAATTTGGTCAGGTTGTCCTGCATTGTTAGTAAATATTTATTCCCTTTCCTGGTAATTCTGAAAGGTCCGACAATGTCCAATGATATTTTGTAGAATGGTTCCGGTGATGTATCCGTGATGAGCATCGGCTGCCTCGTTTTTGCACGAGTTAATTTCTTCTTCTGGCAGCTAATGCATAGACGTACGAAATCTGACACATCTTTCTTCATTCCTTCCCAATAAAAATTTTGTTTAACTCGGGCGTATGTTTTCGCTATTCCCTTGTGACCTCCTGTAAGTGATGCGTGATTTTCGAGAACGATATCCGGTATTTGATCTCGCTCCGGTATTGTAATCTCGTTGGTGCAAAGTAAGACGGTAATTCCCTTGAGGTTTTCCTTAAGCAATGTCTCTACGGTCTGCCAATTAATTGTTAATAATCCCTCACGGGATTGATACATGGAGACTAGTGTGTGTCCCCCTTGATCCAATTGTGTTTTCACAGTTTTAAGCGATCTTTCCAAGTCGTTCCGATTTTGGATCACAATTATGAAGAGATTGCTTCTATCTCCTAGTCTGTTCAAATCTTGATTTCCAATGAGATTGATCGAGCGATCTTTGAATATTATGCGAGTTCCCTCGTCTATTGGACTGCCTCTTGTGTCGGTGAAGCATAATATTGCTCCTTTTTGCATTAAAATATTATGTTTTGATATAATTAGTTTTGCGGGTTGGTCCTCCTGGGAATCCTCATCAGTGTCTTCCCGTATCGTGTCCAGTGGACGGTTCTCTACTTCCACGCTTTCCGTGTCGGATAAAATTTCTTCGTCATAAATTATTGAATGCGGGTTTGCGCGGGAAATGGACGGCTGAGGATCTGCAATCGCAGCACTTTCCTCCTCCTCGTCGGGTGTTGACGGGAGATATCTAAGTGGTAACACCTTGCTCTCCGGCGGATTCCTAGACAGTGCGTCGGCATTGCTATTAGCTTTTCCCTCCTTGTAAATTATGTCGTACTCGTATTCCGCGAGTTTGAATCGCCATCGAAGTAATCGCGACGTAGGATCTTTCACGCGATGAAGCCACATTAAAGGTTTATGGTCGGTGATAAGCGTGAATTTTCTGCCATATATGTATGGTCGAAAATAATTTACTGCGTAGACTATAGCAAGTAATTCCTTTTCTATAGTCGAATAGTTCAATTCGGCTCCCTGTAGTGTTCGTGACGCGTATGAGATGGGTAGGTCATTGCTTATCTCCCCTTGGCTTAGCACAGCGCCGATCGCGTAACCTGATGCGTCTGTGGTTACATTGAACGTCTTAGAGAAGTCCGGGTATTGTAGTATTGGTTTTTGACACAGCTGGTTCCTGAGTGTTTCAAAGGCTGATTGCTGCTGAGGTTCCCAAAGGAACGGAACCTTGTCCTTTAGTAACTGTGTTAATGGTTTGGCTATTTTTGCAAAATCTTTTATAAATCTCCTGTAATATCCGGTGAGTCCCAAAAATTGCTTGATATTCTTTGCGTTTTTAGGTACTGGAAAATTTTGTACTGATTCCGTTTTTCTTGGATCTGGCAAATACGCCTTCTTTAGTTATTATATGCCCTAAATATGTAACTTCCTTTCGTAGGAATTCGCATTTGTCGGGTTGTAGCTGGAGGTTTGCCTATCTCAACCGCTGAGCTAGTTTCCTGAATTTGATTTCGTGTTCCTCCAGTGATTTAGCGTAGATTACGATATTATCTAATTAGTCTCTGGAAGGTTGCAGGTGCGTTTTTTAGACCGAATGGCATGCGATTAAATTCGTAGTGCCCATGTGGAGTTGAGAACGCTGTCTTTTGTTTATCTTCCGCGCCCATTGGAATCTGATGAAAGCCCGAGGCCAAATCGAATACTGAGAAATACTTGGCGCCTCCTAATTGGTCTAAAATTTCCGTTATATTTGGCAGTGGGTAAGCGTCTCCCGTAGTTTTTTCGTTTAATGAACGAAAGTCGATTACTAAACGCCAACGTTTATTTTCTTTGGAATCTGCCTTCTTTGGTACAATCCAAAGCGGTGAATTATAAGGTGAAACGGACGGTTGGACTACTCCCATTTCCAGCATTTCGGTTACCTGTTTGTGAATTTCTTCCCTGTGTATGGGTGGGAACCGATATTGCTTGGTGTTGATCGGAATTTCATCCGTTGTGTGGATTTTATGCTGCGCCTTGTTCGTTGAACGTAGTGGTTGGCCCGGTAAATGGAAACAGTCAGTGAATTCTGATATTAACTGAAGCAGTTTCCCCTTTTCTTCTTGATTCAGATGCTCGAGGCGTAGTAAAGGGATCAATTCATCCTGCTTCCCTGCTGGATACTTGGCGCGATTGTTCTTTATCATGTACAATTTCTTTATCGTATCTACTCCCGTTGATATGGCGTTTTCCTGCGCGTTCTTCGTAATAGTAATGGACTCGTTGAGGCGTGATTCGTCGCAGTTGCATCTCGCTATTGGCGAAATTTCTTCTTCCTGTCCCTGCTCTTGGTGAGGTAATACGTCTATCTGCATGCTTTGAACTGGATTCGGGCGAGGCAATTCCGTCCTCGTGCTTACGAAATCATTCTGTAATTGTATTGGATCCTGGCGAGGCAATTCCGTCCTCGTGCTTACGGCATCCTTTAATTGTAGTAGATCCTGGCGAGGCAATTCCGTCCTCGTGCATACGAAATCCTTTTGTAATTGTAGTAGATCCTGGCGAGGCAATTCTGTCCTCGTGCTTACGAAATCATTCTGTAATTGTATTGGATCCTGGCGAGGCAATTCTGTCCTCGTGCTTACGAAATCATTCTGTAATTGTATTGGATCCTGGCGAGGCAATTCCGTCCTCGTGCTTACGAAATCCTTTTGTAATTGTAGTAGATCCTGGCGAGGCAATTCTGTCCTCGTGCTTACGGCATCTTTTTGAAATTCTTGGCATGCAGGTTGCGGCGTTACGATATCGATTTCTTCTAATTTCACCGGTGGGAAGGTGAGCAGCACGGACTTTTCCATGGTATTGATAGCCTGTAGGTAACCCTTCCCGTTGTGATTCTTGACGATCACTTCCCCGATATACACTTTTGGCCCTCCGATGTCTAGCCTTTTCATGTATCCTTCTGGGGGCGAGTCTTCTGTTAACAAGATGCATATTTGAAGCTTGGAGCGCGGTGGTAGATTAATTAAATTCTGTCCAAAGAATGGTATTTCTCTTTGGTGAATTGTTAGACAGTGCCTTTTGTAGTTGATTGTCGCGAGTGTTTCCATGAAATACGGAGATCCTAAAATTCCGTCGTGAGCTATCGGGAAATCGTTTCCAACTACATGAAAAGGTATTATGTGATCTAGAATTTCGATGTTCACAGTACCCAATGTTCGGGTATTTCCATTTGTAATGCCCGAAATTCGGCATGCTTCAGAGGTGTTTATCATATTAATTTCAGATCCCGTATCTAATAATAATTTTAATTGTATCCCGTCTGGGTGGTTGATTCTCACAGACGGGGAGTCAATGTTTGTTTTATTGACTATTCGGATCTTGGAGTCGTCGGGTTTGTCCTCATTCTGGCGACGCTCCTCCTTGGTGCCTCCCGATTGGCGCCCGTATTCGAGAGGGACGGCCCGTTTCCCTGATTCGGACGGCCTGTTCTCTCGGCGTACATCTTCTTTCTACATTCCCCGATGGTATGTCCTCTGTTGCGGCAGTATTGGCATATTAATGATTGTTTTTCTTCCCAATGTGTCGGTTTTCCGTATTTCGCCCAGCATTTTTCCTTAGAATGCCCTGGCTTTCTGCAGTGGGAGCACGGCTGTGATTGCCATTCTACTCGGTTGATATTGCGGCGAGGCGGTGGAGGTCGTTGAAGATCCTCTTTTGGATCATTTTGCTGAAATCGGGACCATCTGGTGATGCTCCTTTCCAACGGATAGGTGCCATGGAGCTCGTCATACTGTTGTTTTTCTGATTCCGCTTCTATTGCTCCGCGTATGGCCAAGGCGAGGTTGGCGTAGGCGTTTGGGTTAATGTGTATGCCTTTCTTTAACCCGCGCGCAAAGCATCTGATGGCTTCAAATTCCAGGTCTCCTCCGTCTGCCGCGTTGCCTGAACGTGACGTTTTCTTCTGTGTTTCGTTTATTAATTTTACCAGTCGCATGGTGCGAGTGCCGTAGGTAGCGACGTTTTCTGTGGAGTCTTGCAGTATTCTACTCAATTGTCCGTACAGCCTGGGTACGGATTGCGGAGGTGAGAATATTTTTTCCAAGTATGCAATGAGTTCCTCCACAGTGCGAAAAGGAGTTCCCTCTATATTGTCTTTTGGTGCTCCCCGTAATTTCATGCGAATCAGTTTTACTAAGTTTGCCTCCATCCGCGGTGCTACCATATCCTTGGCGTTCCTGCATCCTTCAGCGAAGGATCGGAAGGTGTCTGCCCTTCCATCATAATACGGTACTGCTTCCACCGCATCTTTCAGTGTAACTTGTGGAACTATGAATGTTTCGAATTGTTCTGGTACTGGGGGGGGGGTTCTTGTGGTGGTGGTTTAATGGGCATGTCCTCTGTTGATGCATTTTTCGCCTGTTGTCTTGTCTGCATTTGCGAGCTTGATGGTCCAAAGACGTCAATTCCTTCTTTTGGTGTAATCGGCATTTTTTTTCTCTCTTTCTTCCCCTTTCCGGAAAATATGCAAGATTTTTCTATGCTTCCGGTAACAGGCAGTATCCCACCGCTGCCACCAAAAATATTATGTTACGACCCGGCGTGGAGTCCCGTGGGGAATTTGGATGAATTCCCTTCTTACGGAATTTCTGACCCCTTGGTCACCGGTTTCTGTCGTATTCCTGTGGATCCGCCTGTTGGAGGTGAGGAGCTGAAGCTCGTAGAAGAATCGAGAATAATCGATGCTGTGGTGGTCGACTCTCGAACGCGTTGTAATGACGATAAAATAAGCGGCAAGTTTAAAAAGGGAATTCCACCCGACTCGCTCTATCTTTGGAGAATAAGAGGTTTTTATACTTGTTTCGAGGATAGGTGCGTAGCCATTGGAAAGTGATGTCTTGGCACAAGTATATATAATAAATATATATATATATTTCCTTAGGCTAACAATACAGAAATCTGCATACGGTGATGCAAGCAGGTATTGTGGTAAATTGTGTTACCTCTGTACCTCACAGGTTGATGCTCGAGAAACGACTTTTAACTGTTCTGGACAAGCCAGACGTACGAACGACGAACGCAGAGACTTTACACACGGTGAAAGATTGTAGAAGAACTAAACTGTTGTGCACGGCGAAGAATATGGAAGAACTGAGTAGTAAGAGTAAGCCGCTTCTAGACCCGTGCTCAAAGTAAGCCGATTCTGGACCACATTTCTGGACCAGTGTCCGATTCTGGACCAGAATAGTATGGCCGATTCTGGACCAGTAGCCGATTCTGGACCAGCAGCGGGGCAGTAGCGCAGTAGGCTTTTCGCGGTCTTGCGTGTATTTGTTTTATCGAATTTTTTAATGGAATTTTTTTTAACGTAATTTTTTTCAAAGTCGACAGAATGAGTATCGCCGATTCTGGACCAGTAGCCGATTCTGGACCACACACAGTAGCGCATTAGTTTTTAATGGAATTTTTTTTAATAGAATTTTTTTTTATGGAATTTTTTTATTGAAAATTTTTTTTTTTTATCAAAGTTGGCGGTCTGGTCTTAATCAGGGGGAGGGAAGTTTGCGGTCGTGTCCTTATCGGGTGGAGAGGTGAAGTTTGCGGTCGTGTCTTTTAATGAGGGCGGAAGTAGTTTTTGCGGTTAGGTCTTAATCAGGGGGGAAGTTCGCGGACGGTCCGTTAGTAAAAATTTGCGGAAGAAGCGTGCGAGAGCGGTTCGATTCTGCACAGCAGCGGTCAAGGTTAAGTAGTAGTGTCGGCGGCGGCGGCGGCGGTTGGGCGATACGGTATGCGGTTTACACACGCGGAAGTTAGAGGAGGAGGAGGAGGAGGAGGAGGAGAAGAAGTTTGGACAGGAACAATAGGAACGATAAACACCGCGATATCGAGAGAGCGGACCGGAGCGGAGCGGAGGACGATAAAAGAGCGTCTAATCGACACACGCGTGGCGTTGTAAAATACTACGAAACGGGGGTAGACGACACGGAGGTAGTGTGTAGGCGTTGTACTACGAAATGTCGTGTGCGGGGGTGGTGGTGGGTTGGAAGTCGGAAGTCGGAAGTCGGAAGTAGACCGCGGGAAGGTTGCACGGAGGAACGATACGATGACGACGACGACGACGATAAGCGATTACGCGGTAGTCCGCGAGCGCGTGCGGGCAACGGTAACTCTACTATCATCCGCGAGAGAGAGCTGGGGGGTGGGGGGGAGCGGAGGACGATTGTACTACGGAGGAGGAGGAGGAGGAGGAGGAGGAGGAGGGGGAGGAGGAGGACGAGGACGATTGGGTTTGGGTGGGAGCGAGAAGGTGTACTACGAGCATTGAGGAGGTGGGAGGGTGATGGGGGGAGGGGGATGGGGGGAGGGTCCCGGGGAAAGGGCGCTAGGCGCTAGCTAATATTCGCACGCTAGCTAATATTCGCACGTTGAACGTAACGCATCATCATCATCGGTATGTAGTAAATGATCGTAATAATGTAAATATCAATGCCAGTATTATGTGATTTATATCTATTGTTTTTAAAATAAAGTTAAAAATGCAATTTAAATATGTTCTTTTCTTACGATACAAAGAATTAATATGAGAAATGTTAAATATAATCCTGCGTTTCTTGTTCCGACGGCAAATCTGATATGGATTCCTGCCAGTCTTGTTCCGACGGCAAATCCGGTATGGATTCTACGGACGACGGTGAGGAAGAAGAGGCATAAGTAGCTCCTTTTTCACCGTTGTCGTTCTCCGTATCGCTTTCCTCGTTGTTACCGTCGTCAGAACGCAATATGATATTGGCGAGCAATCCTCAGAGTCCTGATGCGACATCGGCATCATCGGTGCGCTGCAAAGACACAAATTAAATATTTTTGCTAAAGCGAATAAAGTCTGTGTGAGGCTGTGTGTGTGTGTGTGTGTGTGTGTGTGTGTGTGTACTTACTTCAAATGTAATTGCAAGATTTGCCTGCGTTCTTTGTCATACACATAAATATCATTCTTTAACTTAATAGCTAACATTTCCTCGAATCCGTAGTCGTCTATAAAGGATAGAATATCTTCAATGGTCTCTAATATTTCCATATAAAGCCATGTAGACGGTGATTTTATAAATTTGTCGTTTATCTCCATCATGAACTCGAATTTTGAAACGCTGAAAAAGAATAAAACTGAGTAGTATACGCGTGGAAAGTTGTAAATATGAAAAGAAGAATAAGAGTATTTTTTATTATTTACTTACCATTTTGTCGCTATCGTATCGGTCTCCTCCACCGTCGGTATCATTATTTTAAATAATTTGTTTAATATATAAAAAGTTGTATTTACTTTTATCATTAGAAAGTTATATAAATCTCTTTCAATAATAAATTTTAAAATCTCTTTAATCTTATCGATTGTATCATTATTTATAAATTTCCAATGATTTGGACACTCAATCTCACAGTCTTCACTAATTGATAGGAGATATTTGAAATTACAATTCTCCATGTTTTTTTTTTTCACTATGACGTTGAGACCACCGATCGTCCTTTGTTCACGTCTGGGCGTGCTATAAGGTACTGTTTATGATAGCGGGTGCAGCTTATATGCATTGGGTGTTAGATATTAATGTACAATAAGAGGGGGGGTAATTCTGTCGTAGTAGAGGTGTCACATTTATATTAGCTTACGCACAATACTAGATAATGGGTTATATTCTACTATGCGATCATGTAAAATAAGACAATAAGCACATGTATTGGGGGGGATATTATTAGCACATTCAAATTCAATTTTTACATCTACCGTACCCGTTTTGACCGTTTCGTTTTGATGCGAACAATCAATTACTACTATTGGACCTATTGTATCGGTGAAAGAGTCCATGCTCAGTAATGGCGCACATTCAGATAAATCTGATAAGTTATAATATGATTTTTTAAATCTAGCGTACATATCATATAAGATTGTAGCTTGATTGTTATCAAAATTTAAATTGAGTCTATCATAGGGATAAAAGTCGGAGTTTAAGTGAAGCTTAATATCCCGTAGAAAGCAATGATCGAATTTCGTACAGGCTTTCTTGAAATCATTTTTTCTACTAGTTTGAAACGCAAATATGATGTAGCGAGGTTTTTCTAGCTGAGTCGAGGCTTTAACGGCCCACGTATGATTTTGTGTTTCGGGTAATAAGGGATATTCGTGTAACTCCCAAGAACGAAAGCTCATTGAAATTGGTCTATCATGTTGTAGAAGGCGTAAAAATTGTAATTTAGTACTTTCGTCTAACGTAATGTGTTTCATCATCCATTGTATTTTTGTTAATTCAATTTTTGGTTCCACGGCAAATTCATGTTCGGATACTATTGCATTTTTATCATCTTTTGCTCTAATTAAAATTAATTCATGCCTTCCATATGTAATTACGCGTTTATAATCTTCAAAGAATCCTAAAATTATATTTAACGGTACGCAAAAACTAAACGAATTGACAGATTCATTTAGCGGTTTCCATTTTCCATAGTTCCAACCGGCTTTAGCCAGTTCCCTGCTTTTAGAATCTCCGAGTGAAATATAATTCTTTAATGTAGTAGTAATGCCCACATTTTTACAACGGTCTATCTCAATTCCATTAAGCTCGTATCGTATTTCATTAAATAGGAAAGCAATTGCATTGTTTTCTAAGCGGCTAGTTTTATTTGTATCGTTATTATATTTTATGCTACACCGTCCCTCGATCAATAAGTAACTTTCACATGGTAATACAATTAAATCTTGCTGCTGTATCGGAATTCTTATTTCATCGTTATAACTCAGAGAAGAATTAACGTAGGGATTATAAGCATGAAACTCGTAGCCACTAATTCGATTGTCAATAACAGGAGAATCATGAATATTAAGCGGGTCGCTCATATTATTTAGATATTAGCGTGAAGCCTAGCGATTCTAAAAATTTCTTATTCGTCGAACTTAACCTCTTTATTTTCGACGTTGACGCCGACGATGTAAGACTCTTTCGCGAATGAGATGGGTTTCGGTGGAAGTGTATCGCTCTACTGACACGTTTCTTAATCGGTCCTCTTAATTTACATACTTTTTCCACGCTATTAGCCCTCCTATCATTGCTATTGTTATAAATTATCATTTTTTCTAATATGTAGTCTTATTGTCACTTCTTCGTCTCCGAAATCAACTAAATCTCCGCTTTGATCTACTACTCGTAAATTTATACGGTCTATGACTCTTACGATGATTGGAAGATAAATGACGTTTGACGGCGTTTCCGATATTTTATATCCTGGCTCAACGTTTGGGAAAAATTCATGAATCGTGTGCACAATTTTCCCGTTACTGTATGCACCGGCAGTAATACTACACTCAATACGAATTATATTCACTTTAATAATTTTTACTGTAATATCCGATTCATACCATTTTTCAGGCTCGAGTATTCTCTTGTTTGAAAATCCTAATATACTTCCGATACTGTTTGGTTTACCGAAGTCAATGGAATACTTACATTTGATTTCACTTTTTAACGTACTATTATTTGCACGTAATATGAAGATATTATCTGGATCATCGTTTACCTCTTTACGAATATTGTCTTGAATATAGGTATTAATACTTGATAGCTCGTAGGAACCTTTTGGTATAACGATTTCCTTATTACCGTCGTAATAAAATTTATTATTTGATTCATCGATATTAGGAATAGCGTGAAATGTTTGAAAATCTACTAAACCTAATTCATATTTTCCATTACTCAAATCTAACGGCGGGAAAAAATCGGCTATCAAGTCTGAAGACGTGCCACTTAAAGTTACGGTAAACGACGACATTTTTAGATGTTACGTTTAAGAAATTCAAAACATAACTGACCGCAATTAGTCATGTCGTATGATTGATAAGTGCTGTAATTATAAGAAACTGCTGCTAGGTTTTTTTTATTAAAATAATTTATTAGTTCTAACGGCGGTCTTAAATTACCGAACGAATCAAAATATTTAACATTGTTTCCTTTTTTAATATATGCCACCCAGTGTGTTCCTTTTCCTTCATTATTATCCAAATTTACTATTCCACATTCGTTTCTTCTTATCGTTATAGGTAGTTTATTTCGCATAAAAACCCCTCTAAAATATGGAATATTTTTGCATGCTTTTTCTAATTGTATATTAGTGGTTACTCCAGTTGCTACTAATGTATTCGCATTATTATTTTTTTTTTTTTCCCACCCTTTCTTCGTTTTCTAATACCGCGACCGCTTATACGCTTATACGGAGATAAATAGAGTCCGCGACCCTCTAAAGTTGCATTGTGTCTTTTCAATTCTTCTAGCTGCTTTTTCTGAGCTTTAGACCTATTTATTGCGGATGCGATGTTAGCAGCGCCTCCCGCCAGCGAACCCAAGACACCGAGAAGCGGCAATAGCGGTATAAATCCGCCTCGTTTAGCAATACGTATCTTTCTTTTTCTATTTTTCTTTTTATTCATGCCCATACCCATTTTTCTTTTTGCATTCATAAGACCCCAAGTGACGGTAGCGGCAACACGATGGCCAAGTTTAGTATCTTGCGCCGTAGCAATCTGTTTAGCAGCCGCTGCTAAAGATTTATCTGCCTTATGTCGCTCCTCGATATCTTTACTATTAGAATAGGCGATGTCGTGTTCGCGACAAGCTGAATCTAATTGGTTTATACCTTTTTGTCCTAATGATAATCTTTTGTTTAAATGCGTACCAGGTCCGCAAAACTGATACCCCGGAATATGTAATTCGAAAGGAAGCGCATTGATTGCAGAGTTTAATATACCACTCCCCTTAGTACGACTGCTATTCACTCTTTTTTTTCTATTCGCATACACTATCATTACACTTACACCTCACCATCTTCTGAGATAATAAAGCTAATAAATGATTACTCGCCTATTTATATGCTTTTGCCGTAAGCGAATATTCGTAGTTATTCTTTTAGTCTCTACGGGTAATATTATCATGCGTTTCGTTAAGCAGCCCTTGTCAATTTGTAATAATTTTGTGTGTGAAAAAATGTTACCTGAAGAAAATCGTAATGATAATTATCGACGTCATAGTAAGATACTCCCCAATACTATTCGCTGTATAATATGCGGACCATCTAATTGTGGAAAAACAAATATAATAGTTAATTTAATTGAAAGCCCTAATGGAGTGCGCTTTGAAAATATTTATGTGTATTCGAAATCACTGCAACAAGTAAAATATCGTTATCTCGAAAGAATTATATCAGCAGTACCAGACATCGGCTATTATAAATTTTCAAATAATAGCGAGATTATTCCGATTTCTGAAGCTTTGCCTAATTCTATCTTTATATTCGACGATGTAGCCTGTGATAAACAGCAAACTATAAGGGAGTATTTTTCAATGGGCAGACATTCTAATATCGATAGTTTTTATTTATGTCAAACTTATGCAAAAATACCTAAGCATCTTATAAGAGATAATACGAATTTATTAGTAATTTTTCAGCAAGATAATACAAATTTACGCCATATTTATAATGAACATATTAATACGGATATGAGCTATGAAGATTTTCTAACATTATGTAGAAATTGCTGGGAGAAAAAGTATGGATTTTTAGTAATTGATAAGGATAGTAATATTCAAAATGGAAGGTATCGAAAAGAATTTGACCAGTTTGCTATTATATAAATCAGTATACTGCTAATATTCAGTCATTATACGTCCACGGAAGGAGTGAGAAGTGAGATGGGTGGTGGTACGCGAGAAAATAAGAAACGCCGGCAAATTTTAAAACATATCGCGAAAACAAGTGATGTAATTCGAAAAAAATATAAAGATTTGAAACTTGGTAAAATAGAGTCTGAGGAATATTTAAAAGAAACATATAAACCGATAACTAAACCTCTACAAAAATTACTAGAGAAAAATATAATTACGAATAACAATAATGAAAATGAAAAGAAAAAATTTAAAATTGAAAAAGATATTGAAAGTGATATTGAAGATATTGAAGATAATGAAGATGATGTTTTTGAAGATGAAGATAGTGGAGGAGTTGAAGACTTGAGTAAGAAAAAAACAAAGGAAATAGTTAATCCGTCATTGAGTGAAACGCATTATAGTTATTCGCCGTCTAGTGCCGTTATTAGGAGTACTAAAACTAAAAATGATAATATAAAATTTAAGACAACGCCACAACAAATAGGTAGGAGAAGGACATTTGCCGAAGCGTCAACTCCTATATCTCCTATACCATTATCGATGATAGAAAGACCAAATGTTGAAGAACCTTCACCGTTAGAAAGATCACATGCGGAATCCTCTATTAGCGAAATATTACAAAATCCACCTGAAGATGTTAGAAATTTAATGCAGGAGAACTTAGGCCCATTATCACGAAAATATATTAGCTTATTTTTCAGAACAGATTTTGACAAAGAAATTGATCATGTTTACGGTATATATTTTAAAGATGACAATCTAATGTTAGGTGACAGCATATTTGAGGTGGATGAAAATGATAATATTATTATTAAGAAAACTAGATACGGCGGAACCCCTGGAATTTTCGAATTAATTTTCAAGAAAATTCCCAATTCAAAATTATATAATAATACAGATTTAATTAAGTATAAAACTATTTTATTAAAAACAAATGCCTTCCGCAGAGACTACCAATCATCACAACAGATTATGGGCAGTAAAGGATTTAAATATAAAAAAATAATTGCCCCATTACTAGCACCACACTTAGCTATAGCTGCAGCTGCGGAAAGAGCTAAAACAAAATCTAATAAATTTAAAGTTGGAACAGGAAATAAATTTGCAATGAAAAAATATATACCGAATGATATGTTAGTTACGAATGAACCGGTGAATTATGTTCACTGGGACAATCCTAATGAGCTTATTGATCGTTTACGGCTTTTAATATCGTCAAAAAAAGTTGGACATACAGGACATGATAATGAAATTATGTCAATAGTGGAGGAACTTCGCGAAGCCAATATTATTATATAATATTTGTGTATACCCAAATTATATTTAGTCTTATAATGTTCATTAACAAGTTTGGTGGTAAGGGCATAGAAGATGTTAACGATCGGTCACAAAATTCTAATATGAAAAGGAAAGGTATTTTTCTTCATTTCAACGTTAATGAGGGCGGCTATGATGCACGAAATAGAAAAATTATACGATTAGCAAATCCTGGAAACTCTACGGACGCTGCGAACAAATACTATGTAGATAAACGTATATTAAGTAACGATAGGGCGCTTCGAGGCAGTCTCAACGAAAAAATTGAAAAGTGCGCATCGCAAAGCGAAGCTAATTACGATAAATTAAAGAGAATAAATGCCGTATTAAATCATTATGGCACAAATTTCAATAAACTTGACGAAGTGACTTCTACGTTAACAGAAAAAATTAGAAAGTTAGAAGTAAATGGAAAAGCACATAATGAATTGCTGCAAAATCTTATGGAAGATTTCCTCGCGCAACAGCAAAAAATAGAGTCTGATGCAAAAAGCTTTAATGAAAATTTGAATACAATTTCTAAAAATATTGAAGAAATTAATTATAATATTAATTCAGCAAAAAATACTATTATTCATCATGAATATTTTATAAGCAATCTTAGGGAATCGGCTGCGACGAAGGATGCAGTAGAGAATTTGACCACGGTATTGGAAAAAGATATAGTGAATCTACAATATCTTCTTGATGAGCAGATAAATGGGGTAAAACAAAATTTACGCGATAAAGAGAACGACATAGCTAATATTCGTAAAGAATTTGTCACACAAGATACGCTAAAAACTTCAATTGGAATTTAAAAAATACTCTTATAGAAATTCTAAATAGAACACCTAATAATGCAGTAGAAACCTAAAATCATGAAATTAATTAAAGAACAAGAGCAGTTAGTAAAAGAATTGCATACACCCGTGAGAAAGAATTTTGTAAGAAGACGTGTTATAATTAAAGGATATGATGATTTATGGCAAGCTGATCTAGTAGATATGAGAGCATACACACGATTTAATTCGGGATTTCAATATATTCTCACAGTTATCGACACATTTTCTAAATATGGCTGGGCTCGTCCGTTGAAAACGAAACAAGGTAAAGATGTGGTAAAGGCTTTCTCAAGTATCTTCGAGGAGCGTAAACCTAAAAATTTGCAAACGGATGATGGGAAAGAATTTTTTAATAATGATTTTAAGAATTTAATGGATAAACATGAAATAAATCATTATTCTACATATAGTGTTATGAAGGCATCGATAGTAGAGCGTTGGAATAGAACGTTAAAAAATAATATGTGGAAATTATTCTCGTTAAACGGAAGCTATAAATGGACGCGTATGTTAAATAAACTTGTATACGATTACAATATGCGTAAACATAGAACAATCAAAATGAGACCTGCGGATGTGACAAATAAAAATGCTAGCACGCTTCTTTCATCAGTTTATAGTAATATAAAGATCGTTAAACCGGGCAAATATCGAGTCGGAGATTTTGTACGTATTAGTAAATACAAGCATTTGTTCGAGAAAGGATATACGCCTAATTGGACGACTGAAATTTTTAAAGTTACTTCTGTGCAACATACTAATCCTGTCACATATTTAATTCAAGATTTACGAGGAAATGACATTAAAGGCGGTTTCTATGAATATGAATTATTAAAAGCTAAGCATAACGATATTTATTTAGTTGAAAAAGTTATTCGTAAAAAGCAAAATAAAGTATATGTTAAATGGCTGGGATTCGATAAATCACATAATTCTTGGATTGATATAAATTTAAAATAAATTTATTTTTGAATATGTACTTATACTTACAACATTACAAATTAGTAATAAAATATAAAAATTTATAATATTCCTAGCAGTGTACATTATTATTATTCAAGATAATTTATTAGCCACGTTGTGGCAATACCAATTTTTAAAAATTTGTACTTCTAGCAGTGGGCAGTGTAGAATTTTATTGTTCCAGTTTCTTTCTTTGGTGTGTAATTTACATGATATCGTATTAACATCTACTTTGTTATACAGTGGATTGCCCATAAGTACATCAAATTTCGGGCACGCCAGTTGTTCTAAATTTATATTTTTTATTCCTAGTTCGGTTAATATTTTTTTTTCATAATTCCCACCTTTGTATGCTACAATTGGTGTGTCGTATATTGATATAAAATCTTGAATAATCGATGGCAACTCCCCTTGTTCGTAATTTTCAAAGCCGTGATCCTTAAATAAAATGCCGTGTACATTGTTACAAACGTAACGCGCGCATCGCTTATCCGCCTCGCTTAATTCGTTATAGTTTTTATTTAAATAAATATACTCGTGCAGTATGTGGTCGTTAATAGATACAATCGCGATTTCTTTACATAAAAACGTGTAGCGATTGATGGTGAATCCGTCCATATCGATAAAATGTGTAATTTTTTCATAATCGGCTGTAGCCTGAAATAATATTAATTTAAGCAAATTAGACTATTGAAAATAAAAATTTGTTTTACTTATATTCGAACTACATACCATAATTATATTTTCAATTTTCACTTCACTTCGACACAGACTGTGACTTTTCAATTTTAATGCAAATGTTGCGCAAACTTTACTAGAAGTTTCTTTCAAAAAGATTCGTCTCGAACTGAAGCTCCTATTTGCGCCGCTGTAGGTATTAAATGTGTGGAAAATCAGAAATTGAGCGTGGGCATAATCGTTGATGGGAGTAGGGGAATGAAGAAAAGTGACGTATGCTGGAAGTTTGGGTGGAAGGGTATGGGGTGCATAAAGGGAGTAGGGGAATGAAGAAAAGTGACGTATGCTGGAAGTTTGGGTGGAAGAGTATGGGGTGCATAAATAGCGCTACTTGGCGATACGCGCAGTTTAGTCGTCGAATAGCACAAGTGCGTTAACAGTTCAGTAGATATTTGCAGCGAACATGTGCGAAAATAGGTTCAATTTGTTGAATAGTGTCAGTATTATAGGCAAGTTGCCAGTGAACCCGGTAGCAGGTTTGGAAATTAACAAATCATATTTAATAAGCGGAATGAGAAAAATGAAGACCCGCTTTGGAGATAGAGTTATGCTTGATTTAAACGATACATTCTCGATTTTTCTACCATTACGTATAAGTAATGTTTTATTAGAAACAAGCAAGCATTATCAAGTTATAGAGAATTGTCTTACGAGCGGTAAACCGGTTCAGCTAATATACCTTGGTGGGAAATATAATGAAATGAAATTCTCTACTGATGATAATGACGATGATGATAATGTTGATGATGATGATGATGATGTAAAAGAAGAAGAGCATGTAGAGAGTGAGAAGGAAAATATGAAAAATGAGAGCGACAAAGATTCGTCAAAACGTAAGCGCAAAAATGGAAATGAGATGTCAAAGGATGAAAAGAATAAAAAAAAAGCAGCATCATAATCAAAAAACAGGTTTGTAGACATACATCAAGTATGTACATAATTATAAATGATTTTAGTAATAAAACTATATAAAATAATAATTTCATTACAGATAAAACAAACTGTTTCATTCAACAACTTCTACTACTTATATATAATCGACGATACGTATCCTGAAGAATATCGATGTGCGCGTAAGGGATTCTGGCACATCGACTCCGCATATTTTAAAGCACGGGTTAAAAAAATGGATGATTTGCTTCGAGATATTATGAATTTGAAATTTACACAATATACAAATAATGAAAATAATGTTTAAAATTTCTAATGTATTTAACCATCTATATAAAATTAATAAAAAATGAGTTCATTATAAACTAGTGCATATTTTTCTTTCACATCAGTCTTTCGTCCTACCGTGACACGCGAGCACCACAATTCTAATCATGGCGAAATTAATTATATTTGTAATTCACACTGCGATACTTCTTCAACTTTTTCCTTCTCTCTTATCCATGAGGGTCAATTTACGAGTGCCTTCTACGCATGCGATGAATAAACGTTCAGCAATTAATTATCTTCAATATTACGGCTATATGAACGCTAACGATTCACGATCGCAAACTATTGATAATGATAAATTGACAGATGCAATACGAATTTTTCAACAATATTGGAATCTTAAAGTCGATGGTACTCTAAATGCCGAAACGAAAAAGTTGATGGAGGCAAAGCGTTGCGGAGTAAGTGATCATGTCAGCGATTACACGCTTAATTCTTATAAATGGAACAAAAAAACATTGCGTTGGTATTTCCATGTCGGAACGACAGATCAAATTCACCTTGCAAAAAAAGCATTTTCTGTGTGGCAAAAGTCATCTCGACTAACCTTTATTCAAGTATATAGTAAAACGGAAGCGGATATAATTATATCGTTTGAAAATAAAATGCATTACAATGTTAATTCACCGCAACAAGTTTGTTTACCGCCATTCTCTAATCAAACATTAGCACATGCGGATCTGCCGAATGAAAGGAATGATGTCAGAGAAATTCATATATCTAAATCGTGGAATTGGATGATAGGCGAGGGGCCGATAAAAGATGAGTCATACAGTTTATACGAAACATTAATACACGAAATTGGTCACAGTCTAGGTTTACTACATTCGACAAATATGAATTCAATAATGTCGCCGTTGTATCATTATGAAAATCATACAGATCATATTAAACTTGAGGAAGATGATATATTAGCTATACGAAATTTATATAATGTTAATGACGAGAATGAGTCTGAGGGAGAATTCAACGAAGATGCAAATGGTAATGCTAATCCTGATACGTCACCGGATGCGCCAACATTAGTTCCGCCAAAATTAGCCGATTTATGTTCAGCTCCGGTAGATGATTTAAAATTTTTCATTTTCAACGCACGATTGTATATATTCTATAAAATTTGGGTATGGCCATTTAATTTAAACGTTAAATATCGAAAGTATGAGGAGCCGCAGTTAATAAGATCGTGGTTAAAATTTTTGCCATTTAATTTTTCAGGAATTAATGGAATATATGAAAGAGTAAATGGGGAAATTGCATTATTTTCTGATAATAATATTTATATATTCAATCCTGATACTTTTCAATTAAAAACTGGCTATCCCATGACATATCAAAAACTGTTTGGCAAAGACTTTCAGTATAACGGAGTGCAATCTGCTGTTTTAACAAATACCGGTAGAACATATATTTTTTATAAAGGAGTATATGTAATTGAAATTGACGAGTGTGAATATGTGGCTAGAAAGTATACTTTAATTAACGATTTATTTAAGGGAATTGGCCTATCCATATCTCCACAAAATCCATTTTCAGTATTTAAGTATATAAATGGTAAACTTTATATATTACAAAACGGTAATTTTTATGAATATGACGAATTTAATTCCAATGTTGTAAGATCAGGCCCGTTCGATCTCTCCATTTTCAGTATTCAATGTATCAGCGATAGTAACATTATAGCCAATTTGAGAGATATGGTAGAAAAATTAGTTCAATTTTATGGCGAATACAATAACAATGTAAATTCAAGATTATCTTATAACGCGAATAAACGTGATATAAACGAATTTAACACGCAAGCAGAAATAAGAAATCATATGATTTCAATCCTATGATAAAAGCGGTGCGGCGGTAAATGAGAGAGAGGGGGGGGATAGTCGTAGCAGGACAAATATATGCAGGAAATTGTGCTTCCGTTGTATTTCAAACCGCGCGACCGTAAGCGGTGGCGGGGGAGGCTAACGAAGTGAAGTGAAGTGCAGTGAAAGTTACAAAAACGGTAGTGTGATTAAAGAGGTGTAAAATGAAATCTATTAATAGATTATCGGTAAAAATAGAAAAAAATTTATTAAATCAAATGCCGTTTTTGAAGAAAGAAGAGGATTTTAAAGAGTGGAAAAAGCAATATACTATATATGTAAAACAAACTAAAGTACTCCTAAATAATGAAAATATGAAAGAAAAATATAAAGTGAAACTGACGGAACAATTAAAGCGGCTGAGGAATTTAAAGTATTTCGTAAACGAACGATTACGAAGAAAAAAAGAAAATGCAGCGAATAAAACACAACTGATGCAAAAAGAAGAAAATTTATTAAACCGAACGTATTTAATTGAATCGGAAGCGGATAAAATCCAATGGATAGAAGATTGTGAACAGCATTTAAAATATTTGCATTCATATTTAATTAATAAAAAAGAAAAAATAAGTGTCGGTAGGAAACAACATTTACTTGCGCAAATAGCTAAACTAACTTGTACGCGTGAACAATTAAGTTTTAATTTCAATCTACACTCTGGATCTGGACTAAATGAAGAAACACAGAAGGATAAGAATGTTACACTGAAATGGAAAGAAATTGAAAGCGGGCATGCCTTCCAAAGTCGTATAATCACTGGAATTATTATAAATTTACATCATATTGATCCTTCTATATTTTTAAACGATGCTAAAGATATAGTGATAGAAAAAGTACTATCGTATGTTAAGCAGCACAAATGTGTTAAAGTAAACACGATCTTCAATGGTGAATTTACGTTAAAAGACAGTTTGACCGACGAAACAAAGAAGGAAATTAAAACCTTTGCAACAAAAAATGAGGTACTACTGAACGATGATGATTCCACCGTAAAGGCTGATAATTGGTATACAAACAATGTGCGTGACCAGATTCTTACGTCGCTAGAGGAATTTCAAGAACGTGACAGTGGATGGGCATTGAGCAAAATTATCAGTTTGATTATAAATATCAATAAATGTTATTTATTGAGCGCCGGTAAAGGAAACTGTAGACTTCCATTAGCTATACGAAATAGAAAAGCAACTGTTTCTATTGATTTGACCGACAATGAAAATGATTGCTTTGCTTGGGCAGTAACGTCAGCATTATACCCAGCATCGCATCATAGTAACCGTAAACAGTCATATCCGTATTATAAAAATGTACTAAATTTAACGGGAATTACATTTCCCGTTACAACTAAACATATACCTACATTTGAAAAAAATAATAATTTGTCCATAAATTTATACCAATTATTAACGAATAAAGATAAATCTGAACATGAAAAATATGAAGTATTACCGTTACGATTAAGTGATAAAATATCTGAACATAAACATATAAACTTACTAATATATCAAAATGAGCAAGAAAAAGATAATATGTGCCATTATGTATGGATCAAAAATTTATCAAGGCTGATATCGTCTCAAATTCATCAACATCAACATAAATCACACATTTGCGACAGGTAATTCATCACTTTTCTATTTACAGTTGTAATAATTTAATAGTTTAATAATATGGTTCTTATAATTTACAGATGTCTAAATTTTTTCTATACAACAAGGAAACTTCGAGACCACTATGAAAGATGCGTGGATCAAAACGCATGCAAAATTGAATTGGTCAATGAAGATCAGAAATGGATTAAGTTTAAAAATTATAGAAGAGGAATCCCGCTTCCATTTATGATATATGCCGATTTTGAATGCGCTCTAATTAGTAACGAAACACATAATTTAGAAAATCATAATACTTATGCATATCAAACTCATGTTCCACACAGTATTGGCTATTACGTACACTGTAATTTTGATGAATCGATGTGCAAATACGTTTCACACCGTGCGAAGGATAAAGTGGTATCTTATTTTATATCAGATTTGGAAGGTATCATTTCATCAATTTTTGCTTTTATAAAAAATAATCATACTATAATGGCTCCTTTAACTTCTGAACAATTACTAGAATTTAATACCGCTACACATTGTTTTATCTGTAAAAGTGAATTTAAAGAAGCTGATATTAGAGGCGGTAATAAAGTACGTGATCATTGTCACTGGTCAGGTTACTACAGAGGGGCAGCACACGGAGCATGTAACCTAAATTATAAAACTTCGTATACGCTACCCATAATATTTCATAACTTAAGTAATTACGATGCACATTTTCTCATAGAAGAAATTGTTTCAATGAAATGTTTTAGCTCTCAATTTCATGTAATAGCCTCTACAATGGAAAAATATGTTTCATTCACATGTCGGATGAAAAATAATATATTTTCTCTTGAAGTAAGATTTATCGATTCATTTAAATTTCTTAATAGCAGTTTAGAACAATTAGTATCAACACTAGATATAAATGATATGAGAATTTTACGCAAAAACTTTCCGTCGATCGATGAAAATTTGTTTAATTTACTGACGCGCAAAGGTGTTTTTCCTTATGAATACGTTGACAGCTACGAAAGACTAAATGATAATTGTCTGCCTAATTACGACGAATTTCACAGCACATTGTACGGGCACAATATTGAAAGGAGCGAGTATAAGCATGCGCAAAACGTATGGAATAAATTTAATATCTCATCACTAGGCGAATATAGCGATTTATATTTGAAAACAGATGTTCTACTGTTAGCAGATATATTTGAAAATTTTCGAAGCAAATGTATCGAATATTATGGTCTCGACCCTGCCTATTACTGCACCCTACCATCATATGCGTGGGACGTTATGCTAAAAATTACAAACATAACATTAGAATTATTAACAGATATCGATATGGTGTTATTTATTGAAAGCGGTATACGCGGAGGATTCAGTCAATGTTCGCATCGGTATGCAAAAGCTAATAATCCTTACATGGGCGCGACGTATGATTCTAATAAAGAATCTTCGTATTTAATGTATTACGATGTTAACAATTTATACGGTTTTGCCATGTGCGATTCGTTGCCGTACGGTAAATTTTAATGGATGGATAATGATATGATAAGTCAATTTAACATTAATTCGGCTAAAGCCGATTCTGAGATTGGATACATATTAGAGGTAGATTTAGACTATCCCGATGAAATACATGATTCGCATTTAGATTTGCCGTTCTGTCCCACTCGCGAAGTACCGCCAAACGCTAAATATGAAAAATTGCTAGCAACTTTAAAGTGTAAAACCAACTATGTTATTCATTATCGAACCCTACAGCAATGTCTGCAACATGGACTTAAATTAAAGAGCATTCATCGTATCCTACATTTCAATCAATCTCCATGGATGTGTAAATATATACAATTAAATGCAAAACTTCGAGCTCAATCCGAATCGGACTTTGAAAAAGATTTATTTAAGTTAATGAATAACGCAGTATTTGGAAAAACAATGGAAAATGTGCGTAATCGAGTTGATGTAAGATTATTAACGTCGTGGGAAGGACGTGCCGGTATTAAGCCATTGATAGGAAGACCTAATTTTCATAGAAGAGTAATATTCAATGAAAATTTTGTCGGTGTGGAAATGAAAAAGATGAAAGTTAAAATAGATAAACCCATTTATATCGGCATGTCCATTCTAGATATTTCAAAAATATATCTCTATAAATTTCATTACGACTATATGAAGGTTCAATTTCAAGATATGTGCAAGGTATTATATACTGATACGAACAGTTTAATTTATAAATTACAATGTGATGACATATATAGCATTATGAGGCGAGATATAGCTTATTTCGATACTAGTAATTATCCGATTGACAACGTATACAATATACCTTTAGCAAATAAAAAAGTTCTAGGCCTAATGAAGGATGAAAATGGAGGAAAAATTATGTGTGAATTCGTAGGATTAAGATCGAAAATGTATGCTATAAAAGTTATTGGCGAGCGCGACACGAAGAAGGCTAAAGGGATCAAAAAAGATTTTATTAAGCGAGAAATTAAATTTGATGATTATGTAAATTGTCTATTTAACGATGAAATTAAAATGGCTAGACAAAACCGTATTGCGTCGAAGCTGCATCAGATTCACACGATTTCCGAAGGAAAAGTTGCGTTGCATCCGTACGATGATAAAAGATATATCACCGATGATTGTATACAAACACTTGCTTGGGGACACTGTTCGATTAAAAAATAAAAAAATGCTTACAATATTTGGACACATGTATTATTTATTAATAATCTGCACCCGTTTACAATTTTAGTATACACTACTGTTCTTAACAAAAATCGGTCTAGCATTGAAAATAAGCGAGCATGTGGGTTAAAATTGTGATTCAGTTTTTACTGAAAAATTCCGTATTCAAATATTCTTCCATCTGCCCAGCTATCCAAGGATAATGACGCTTCAACGGTTCCTTAAAACACAGCAAGTCCGACAGTCCTAGTCTAAAAATTAAAAAAAAAAAAAAATGTATAACATTTGCGATTACACTCTCGTTTTACCAGAGTTTTCTACAACTTACCGTGACATCTTATGGATCAGACGAGATACTCGCACCTCTTTACTTTCCGTATCCAAAATGTACTGTATCGCACCGGCGCGCAACACCTTGTCTCGTCTTAACTTTTGTACAACGCCGTTACGTACATGGACATCGCGTAATTGTTCGCGAAATACTTCGTAAAATTGCTTCACATGTGTGCGCAGCTCACTTTGATTTTCTATCCATTGACTCATGCATATGGCAAGCCAGGGGTTATAAGACTTTAGTATTTCTGTGAATAGAATGAAATACAACAGCGGCAATCTGCAAAGGTTAAAATTCAAATTTAAATACTTTCAATCGTACTATCATTCTACATTGATTTATAAATTTGTTTGTATCACTTACCTTTCTAGCTTCGTAATCAAACAACGCACCTGTGCTCTTTGTTCCTTCAAATTCAAAATATCGTAAATATCAGAATCGTTCAATAAGCCTTCATCTCCTAATTCGTCTAATATTCCATTTTCAGGATCAATTTGATCAACCAGTTTGTCATAAAAAAATCTGTACAATTGCCGAATATGCCCGCCGTCAGCCGCCATCGTTACAACACACTTTCTTTTGTTTGTAATTCGCTTTCAGAAAAAAGTCGCGAACACTTCGATGATGATGATGATGATGCGTTACGTTCAACGTGCGAATATTAGCTAGCGTGCGAATATTAGCTAGCGCCTAGCGCCCTTTCCCCGGGACCCTCCCCCCATCCCCCTCCCCCCATCACCCTCCCACCTCCTCAATGCTCGTAGTACACCTTCTCGCTCCCACCCAAACCCAATCGTCCTCCTCCTCCCCCTCCTCCTCCTCCTCCTCCTCCTCCGTAGTAGTACAATCGTCCTCCGCTCCCCCCCACCCCCCAGCTCTCTCTCGCGGATGATAGTAGA